>JABBOT010000003.1:11852826-11885326 GCA_016165875.1 Acanthopleura granulata | reverse complement strand
AGAAGACAAGCCTGAGGCCAGTCACTAGTATAACGGCGAGGACATAGTGAAGCGGGCGTGTGGATGTAGCGGCACCCTTACAGTCGCTCCCGGCACAGTCGTCCACCTCGGTTTCCACCACGTCGTTACAGAGCTCTGAGGAGCAGTACACTACACAGGTCTTCTTCCCGTTTGACTCGGTACATTTCGACTTCCCCCCAATAAGTGGAATATTCACCTCGCAATTGCGTTTAATCGATTCCATGGCATTTGTTTCTGTTGGGAAGCAAAAAACATTTTCGCCCTAGAATCAAACATTGCTTATGTGACTGACACGTATTAAATAAAGCCCTGTATATATCTGGGCTTCTTTATTAACGTGAGCTAGTCTCGATAAAATAAAAATGATATTTGGCTTTTTCCGCAAGAGCACTATTTCACCTAGCAAAACAACAACAGTTTCACAACCGTGATCAAATACCGAATTCACATATTTATGTGACTCTTGGTGTCTCCCGTTATACTAAATCACTTATGAATGACGGTTATGAGGTTTGGCATCTATTTAAAAAATAATTTGGAGAATGTCTAATCTTTTTCATTAGAATTATAAAGTATACATCTTTCAATGAGAAATATTAAAGAACGTATTCAGTCCACAAATAATGAAAAATGTGAACAAAAAGGAGTTGATGTCATAGAGGTAATGTTTGATGATGAACCAGCCATTTTTAACGATGTAGCTAACCAATGTTAGGAGGTATAATTACTTACTGATGTCTGTCACGTGTTTAATTCTGCACTTCCTGAGTGTCAATCCTCCACACTCCACTTTTTGGGCTGTGGAAGGTCTGGTGGCACACGAGTCGTTTACAACTGTGGTACTACACTCGTAACACTTGTAGTCTGAAATTGCGTAACAAAATAATGTATATTTGAGATAACATATTACTGATTTTTGTATGATTTTTTATACTACTATTTCTTCCATAGCTCGAGAATTAGGTGCTGAACTACATGTTTTGTGTAGAACTACGTTTTTCTTCTTGCGCTTTTACAACACCCGTATATAATTTGAACTGATATATTAATATATTTGATTGGAGTTACATGCGGTATTGAAGAAGCATTTCTCCTGTATGACGGCTGCCAGCATTATGGTGGGAGAGGGAACCGGGCAGAGCCCCGAAGACCACCGGGGTACCCGACCATCCGCAGGTTGCTTTCAGACTTCCCCTCCTATAATCCGTCATGCTGGCTTCCTCTCCGGCCGTACGTGGGAAGGTCTGTCAGCAACCTGCGGATGGTCGTGGGTTTCCCGCGGGGTCTGTCTGGTTTCCTCCCACCATAATGATAGCCACCGTCGTATAGGTAAAATATTCTGTACAGCGTAAAACACCAATCAAATAAATAAACAAATCCTATAATCCGGAAAGGAAGGCAGAATTAGATGGACAAACTCACAACAACCTCATTGATGAAAGACCCCTGAGCTCGTAACTTGAAAATTTGTTGTAAAATGTGTATTTATTAATTTGTTTTGAATTTATTCATGTTAGTGTGTTTTTACAAGCAATGAAGTTGAACACACACCATCATTTACCTGAGCATGATTTTGTCAGTATATTGTAAACTACTCCTCGCCCTCACAATACTACGTGTAAGCCCACATAAAATTCTTAACACTTCAGCCTCTTCCTGATAAGAAGAGTGCAACAGCATTGGGTTTCCTTACCTTCCATATGGCTTTAACCCGCATCTCTGACGGCATGAACAACTCAGTGAATAATTTTAATGTGCAAGATTAGGAAAATGTTTCAACTCAAGCTCGCTTGAAAAAGTGCCCCACAAAGCTTACAGGTACATTAAATTCAAAAGGTTTTGAGAAGGGTGAACTTAAATTAAAAAAATAAACTCGAAATATATTTCTACAATGACGTCAAACCAATATGTTTATCTGCAGAATAATGTGTTTGTTGTTTACAGCTGCATGGAGTAAAAATATGAAAGATATAACACCATGAAGGGTTAAGCCAGAACAACCAAGACAGGGTCATAGTTGCAAAATGGATACCCGACGAAACATGGCCCGTGTCAATTTAGGCGCTAAGCGATACTTACTCATTTACTCTTGTCAGTTTACACCAGTTACAGTTGTATTATAACTTTCAATGTGACATTAAAAAATAACAACTTAAAACCCCACCTCTTATCCTCAACCTTAAGCGGATGAAAAAATCCTGTGCTGTCATTACATCTAATACACAACGACATGAAAACAAGCCAAAGGGACCAGGCCACGGGGACTCCTAGACCACCAGCAAATTTTCCAAGGCTGTCTATACTTCCATACTGATAACACGACCGCCTCATCGATACCAATACATCTGTGGAAGTCGTCCAGTTTTTGAAGGGAATGTATCTTCATCTATACTCATGGAAATTTACTGTAATTTAAAAATTCAACAACTGTCACAAATGAAGGGTCCCACTTATGTCGAAATAATTTCCCTGTTGTTTGCAAAAGGGTCCAACAAAGAAATGACTCGCTATTCCTTTTACCAGTAGATATTAAAATCAAACTGAACGAACGAAAAGTGTATATGTCCTTTCATTTTTTTTATCTGATTTATTTATTTGACTGGTGTTTTGCGCCGTACTCACGAATATTTCATTTATACGACGACGGCCAGAATTATGGAGAGAAGAAACCCCGGGGAAACCCACGACCATACGCAGGTTGCTGGCGGATCATGCCACGTACGACTGGAGAGCAAGCCAGCGTGAGCTTGGCTTGAACTCACAGCGGCCGCATTGGTGAGAGGCCTCTGGGTGATTGTGATTCCTAAGCATGCCCATGAACTTATCATGTGAAAGCGTAGCACTATTCTGGTAGCACTAGGTCGTAGGTGATCACCAGAGAAAAGTCCTTCGTAGCAAGGTCTGTGATTATGTTCAAAACTTTTGGCCTCCAAATCCAAATCTTAAGAGGTCACAGACAGGCCTTGTGTGGTCGTACCACCAGTTGTACATGGTCGAACCACCACTTTCCGATGTTCACGAATCACACAGTCTTTCTTATACCTTCACAAGATGGTGTACAGAATATTTTTATGCGCATGTATATTCTGCCGTTCTTCAAAATCCTGTGAATGTATAGTTGACAAAATTCCAATACCTACAAAAGACGTGGGGCTAATACACAGAAAGTTAATGGGAGTCTATGACTTCTTAAGCTGGATAAAGTAAAGTATGCATATCGTGAGCTTTGTGTGTGTATATGGGTGTGTACTTGACTTGGCGATCTCCGCGACATCTGGCTGGCCTTATCTCCCTAACAACCCCGGAATCAGGGTAACCGGACACTTAGCCAGGTCGTGCGCTAACATCGATATATTTACTGAAGGAGAAAACCTAAATCATGAACACGTCACGTCACGGTAAATCAGGGGGTTCACTTTATCATCGGTAACCGAGACGCATCGATCAGTGTCAGGGCTTTTAGTCACAGGCAACACAATCACTTGCACATGTATCTGATAATGTCTCTTGTCTCTTGTAACAACTCATCAGACTCTATAAAATTTAAACAAAAACCCCTCTTTTTGTCACCCTTACTCGTTAGGTCGCTCTGAATGTCCCGAGGAGTGCTCATGCGTGATTATGTACTATGTGCACAGATATCCCTGGCAAATGAAGAGGGAAGCATCCTAAACCCACGCAGACTCAGTAGGCCTAAAAAGTCCACTCCACCTTACATCGTTTTCGTCTGCATGATGTATCCAACCTGGGTTATATAGCATTTGTTCGATAACTAGTCGGTGTTAGGACACGTTTGTCTAAAAACATGTTAGCTAATAATTCTGCTGTACTCTCTAAAAAATACCGTGTACAAATGGTACGCAGTATTGTGGAAAATGCGTATCCATATAAATATTGTGTATCAGTACAGTACACTATTTGTGTAATTTATCTAATACATCCACAATGACGTGTCTATCAGTGATGAACAATTTGTACGCCACTGATACACAAGCATTGTGGGTGTGTAAATGTGTTCACAGTTGTTTACAGCGTACTAACATACTGACTAAGGCGCATTCTTTGTTGTCAGTTTAACACTGCAAAAGGTTGCGCGACTACAAAGTATTCGTAATAATTCGCGACGGGGTTGAAATAAGGTACCCTTCAACCAAAGCCAAAAAAGAAACTGAAATCGTCATCGCAAAAACAGGAATGGACGACACACTATAGAATTTGGGCCGGTATTAACTGAACCGGGAAAGTGCCTAAAAATACTAAATAACTTGAAAGGTTCCGAATCAAATACCAAACACCGTGTGGTTTCTGTCACAATTTCATCGATTTCTATTGTTAGCAAACCATATTTATTTGCATAAATTAGTTTTTGCGTGATTTTCCAAATATTATATGAATCTAATCAGAATGATCTGAATTTAATTTAATACGAATTAAAGTACTGGTGATAACCCAAAATTGAAGCCTCATTAATACCGAAATGTGCAAAATCTAGCACTGATTATTACACAGGCAAACTCATCTTGACTTTTGATAATCCTTTTGAAAATTGCTTTGTTGTCAATGATACCTACTTGCATCTGTGCAGTGAAACAGGCCAATAAAGCAAACCAGGAGAACAAAAGCTCTGTCGAGTGTTATGTGGTCCAACGACGCCATGTTTTACACTCTTGTCCTTTGAGCAGCGAAGAACCAGACACACTTTTCTGTTTCATGAAAGCTTTTAATCCATATTAAACGTCTGCTCCGCGAAGTATTTATAGCCAATCAGCGGTGATGACGTGACTTGAAATCCCTGACCACAGAGGTATGTTGCTGATATCAGGCCTTAAAACAGGTAATTTTGTGAGAGGGCTTGGGACACGGGGGCGACTCCTTGCACTTGGCAACGCCCTATATCACAAAACACTAACAGTTTTAAAGAAATGCATGAGAGTTATTTGTCATGTTATAATAATGGGTTCAAAACAAATAGACGTGATCAAAGAAACTCACTGAATCAATCAATCGATCATTTAAAAATGGCAAAGAAACAATAATATTATAATTCTCAAATTAGCTACGTTATTTTTCTAGGATGTGATAATGTCCAATACATCAAATGTGACACTTGTGTCAGTACATAAGGAAATTAGATAATTCTCTATATACTTTCATCAGTGTTTAATAAACAGTCAAGCCATTACACCCCAACGAAAATATTTTTCCTATATATATACTTCCTACAACATAAGCTCTCTGTAAGAGTTTAAGAGAGGTTGTAAATGACAACCAGCCATAAGCTCTAGGGGTGGGACTAAAATATATATGCCATATTAAGCAGTTGACCGTACATTTCACAAATTATAACGTATGAAGTCAGAGTACTCAAGCTGAATGAAACATGATCCACGATGCAGTAAGTGTTTGGCTTATGGCACATGGAAAACGGGCCTACACACCCACAGAGTATCCGGTCTGACCCCATATACTGAATCACACATTTCGCAATGTCTGAGGGTTCGCGGAGGTAAAGCGATTTCATCGCATTTAGAGACTTTTAACGAGTCAAATTTTTACATCGAATCAGTGACCGATGTAGTATCATGAACCATGAAGATGTGATCAAATCTTGGTCGATTCAAGAATCGCATATTTCGCATTGGATATCGTTTCCTGACGAAATGACCTGTTGATACAGATTCAGCAAAGAGGTTTGTCAGCCTCATTTCTCACATGAAACAAAAGGAAACAAATTATCTTGATACACTAAACATTCCGGTTGTAAAATGTTAATTTGCTTATTCCGTAACCTGCCAAGTTTAAAATATATCGAAGTCATAAAGATCAATATTTTCAAATTTTCAAAAGATTAAATAGCATTTATTTTAGAGAAGTACACGTCACTGGTCATACTTCTGGCTACTATGAAGAAATGAAAACCCAGCATTTATAATTCAACAGCATCTTAATTTTCTTCCAATTGTGACATCATAAGCCATGCCACGTAAGATTGATAGTGCCTGTGGATCTCTAAAAATGGAACAGAAAATGTACCTGTCGTCATTCCTTTATGCGACAGAGTTCAAAGAATATAGAGGGCGACGAAACCTTGCCACGCTGTAATAAGCTCTTTGTGACATCCTAATTACATTCTGGGTATTTGGTGTCTTTTTCTTCTTTTTCTTCTGCCAGGTATACATATCCTGTCCCTTTGTGAAGTACTGAAGTTCTGTTAAGTGTTTTAGAAGTCTTCACGTGTTTACCAGCTTCTCCACACAATCCAATACATCTGGGAACACACTGGCTTAGATAACGTTACACTGACGACTTATGAATAGATTTCCAAGAAGTTGAGTTAAAAGTGTTGATAAAAATTGACCGAAAAATCCATCAACATTATTTGAGCACGGCAGCCAATTATAGTACACTGATGTCGAAAAAGGAGCCATTTGGATCGACTCTTCAAACAGTTTCTATGGAGTACGATGGTCTCCAGATGTGAACTAGATATAAACTTTTACAGTGTAAGGACGAATTAGATGAAACCTTGTAAAAGATAAAATCTATCTCAGCATCAAGATCATTGTGTTTTTTGGATAGTATTCAATCGTGTAAGTCCAAAAATTATTCTCGCGATATATATATATTATATATACACGTTAAATATGTTCTTTGTATATCAATAATGTTAACATCATCTAAAAAAAAGAGACGACCAGCTTTATTTCGGAATCATTTATGACATCCAAGACACTCAGAGTAAAGTTGTCAGAACCCATCAGAAAAACTGTGTCTAAACATACAAAAAGCTATTGGTGAAAATGTATGTACATTTGACATAGGCCATTGCTGGAAAGAAACGAGGGAGACTAAAGAATAACATTTACATGCGTCAGTTTTTTCTGTTTTAAAGGATGGACGATTTGTACATTCTGCGCCATGAATCCTCCAGAGTATGAAAATGTCTGCACATACCCGCATTGTAATGCCATTTTGCGACGATGTCTTTTTGTAGCAGTCCGATCCGGTTATATATTTATAAAGTGCTGACTCACTGAAACGCCATGCACAATCCCGACACGGGACATTCGGGGGAACACCAGGCCACTTAGGTGCGTGTGTTTAACAGATCACAACGTGATGTGGACAGAGCAATGAAAGGACAACCTGAGTTCGACATTCTGTCTTCCCTAGTAAGCACATTGAGCGGTTTTGTCTTCTTTGCCTCGGTACCTAATGTCACCATATGGATAGATACTCCAAACCTCCGCACCAGACGATTGTTGACAAGGATTTCAAGAATTTTTTTATTGACTGGAAGCAGAAATAACCTGCTTTTGGATACAGTACTGCTTATATATTCTAAGAACGTTTTAACGAGTTTGGCATTGCAGCCTGCATTTACTCAACAGACACAGTCGCCCAAACATGAGGTATTTCAGCCTTACTACGGAATGAAATGACTATTCGGTATTTTTCTGAAGAAATAAAAGTTACAAGCTTTTAAAATAAGAGGCTGTCAATTCAGTGGAACTGGACCATGCGCAGAGCGTTTGGTAAACTTCATATGTAAAGAAACGTGGCTGATGACGCGTAAGAGAAGGACTTACGGCTGGCTCGTAACAGGATCGGCTAAAACGAACCGTAAAAAGAGAGCTCACTAGGTTGACAAGTTGACAGTCTAGAGTTGTAATTGGTGATCAATTGTCCCAAAACTACTATGCTTTATAGGATGGTGCAAATGTTGTTGTTTTTGTGGCGGAGTTAAACGTCGAACATGGCCCGCCCTCTTTGTTTTGAATTCGAATGACAACAGAACTTGTCCGGGCTCGCACAAGCTACATACTAAATGAATAGTTTTTGTTTCAACGTGACTCATTTACTTTATGAACAAACTTCAAAACTTCGTTAAGACGCCCCAATCAGAATTTCTTTAAAAACCCAGACTTTGGGCGACCATTCCTCTTTAAGGAATCTTTCAGATCAAGTAAAGTGCTCTTAAAGCATTGAACTCTACGGTCGTCATTTAGAATCCATGAGTATCATTCATAACTTTGATCTGAAATAGAACATTCCAAGGCCTATTCGATGAACGCCCCACCCCAACTTCCCACAGTATGCTTAAAACACAATATTTAAATCCATTTAACGCAGGTTTAAATAAAAAAACTCGAAATAATAATAATGATAATAATAACAATAAATAGACGTATTTAATATGGTAATAAATATTCCCGGACAGTGCCTAAGGGTTTTTCATCTGACAGACATGTCAGTGGTTGCTTGGCCTTGAACAAAGAAGTGATGTTTTATGACCCAGAAGGACATAAGGTCACCGTCGCAATATCATCACGATGGAGGGTTTAAACCCGACGTGCCGACGGTTCTTGTGCTATGATGATCCTGTGTACCTTCGATGGTGCAAATCTACCATCACCTTGTGATGAAGGGAGACTACCAATGATACGAAAAGAATCGAAAAGAGTCGTCATGAGGCACATCAGATAATGGAAATCAACTCTCGCGCTAATCACTGTTCCCGATAATTTCAGATCTTTGGGAGAAGATTTGTCTCTCTGATAAACTACAGTATAATCAATATGTGTTTAATATTTCATTTACCACTTGCTAAGCTTACGACTCGAGTTGTGTGATGTGTTTCAACGCATTTATATAAGCCTCATTTATTTACTTGACTGATGCAGACGTTTGAATTTGCTTTATAAGTGACTCAAATCAACGCTCAAAATTTCATGCCTGAGAAATGTTATTCTCTCGTGCAGCGATGCGGTCGACTTTTAGACCGGCTTTCTACATCCACGAAATGTGAATAACACGCTCAAAAACTGTAATAAACTACTCTCAGCAATCCTTGGTGACTGCATGCCATGATATTTAACCTTTCTAAATTATACCTGTATCCGCTGTCCACGTAAACTGAATCCAGAAATACACACGCAATCATCACTGTATATTTCTCCGATACCCAGGTAATCATCGATGTATATGTCTATCATAGATACAAAATCACAACTCTACATGTCCACTATACGCAGGCAATAATCTGTATATGTTTCATCATGACTCCATAAGTCCACCACACACCAGCAATCATCACCATATATGTCTACCATACAGAGACAATCATCACTGTACACGTCTACCATACACAGGCAATCGCCACTGTCTATGTTTACCACACACTGGCAATCATCACTGTATATGTATACAATAAACAGGTAATCATCACTGTATATGTCTACCATACACAGGCAATCATCACTGTACATGTCTACCATACACAGGCAATCACCACTGTCTATATTTACCACATACTAGCGATCATCACTATATGTCCGCCAGACACTAGCAATCATTACCGTACATGTCTACCATACACAAGCAATCATCACTGTATATATCTACCATGTACAGGCAATCGTCATTCTCTATATTTACCATACACTAGCAATCATCACTGTACATGTCTATCATACACAGACAATCATCCCTGTACATGTCTATCCTCAGCTGGACGGTGTGTGAGTGAGCCTCAAGTGGTTTGTGAAGGATGACAGTGTGCATCTCTATCTACCTGGCCCTGTGTAGTCAGTGGTGTGCCGCACCCATGGGTATCCTCAGCTGGACGGGTTGGTGGACTGGTCCAGAGATAGCCACGTTCTTGCAGACAGGGTGTGATCAGTGTGCTTGTGGTCTTGCCTTGAACAACATATGCTCATTCGTGGTTGAAAGACCGAGCATTGTCGGAGTAGAGGACCGGTTGCTTCTGAGGTGGGTTGTGTGTATATACTTTGTTTTGGACTGACTTCAGCAGTTCTGAATGTATTTGTATAGGAGTACTGTACAGTATTGTTAAACATATGTACTACGAAGCGGCCTGTATTCTTGTGGATAAATGGAGTAGTCTTAAACAGTTACAGCTAGTATGAAGTGTTTAGAATAGAGTAACATATTCCCTGTGTGTTTCAGTTCGTGTAGTAAGTCGTTGGATTTGACCGCAGTGTACGTGTAGTGGTTGGTTACATTTAACCACCGTGTAGGACAACCTATGTAAGCTATATAATAGCAGTAAAGGTGTAATGGTGCCAATTAGAGACAGTACATTGTAATGTAAGTAACGTATGAAGTAACGGAAGTAAGAAAGTAATATATATATTCTACGTCTTGTTTTGAATATGATTCTCGCACAGATCCTGAATGGCCGGAGGCAGGACGTGCTGCGTCCCGACGTGCTGCGTCCCGACGTGTTTGCCTAACCCGTCCCATCTTGAGATGAGCAGAGCGGTGTATCAGTTGCCGTTTTGACGGGTGGCGGACCCTTGCAAACCCGAACTAGATGAGGCCCTTCTTGCCAAATCGATCGTGATGATTACATCTGTGTAAAACTGTCACAACCCAGGTGAACGACTCGCTGACAAATGACAAACAATGCTTTAGGAATACAACTTCACATTTAATGAGTACACGCAGCACATTCGACAATTCAGAAAGTCAAACAACACAATCCACGTGGCCACACTACGCACGTCACATTGTACATTCAAAATTACAACACCACAGTCCACTGTCCACAATTCCGGCAGAGCACGGCCGAAAAATCCAACGTCGTCAGCGCCTCCAGACAAAAAAGACTGTCTACCGTCCTTGGGTTGTGACAACTGTGTATGTCTATCATACACAGACAATCATCACTGTACATGTCTTCCATACACAGACAATCATCACTGTGTATGTCTACCATGCACTAGCAGTCATTGCGTTGTACGCCTACCATACACTAGCAGTCAGGGCGCTGTACGTCTACCATACACAAGTAGTCAGGGCGTTCTACATCTTCCATACATTAGCAATCATCACTATAGATCTGCTATACTCCAGCAATGATATATGTCTACCTCCGCGTGTTTCATATCAGCCAAGCTACTGTTACGATCCAAGCGTTATTGTCTTGTGGCGGAACTAATTAAACAATTTTAAATAAAAGAAAACATAAATACAACCCTTAGTGATTGCATATCTGTGGCTAATATTTTTTAATATGAACAGCTGCAAGGCGAAAATCAGTAAATACACACATATTTTTTGCCCAAGGGGTCGCTCGACCAGAGAGAGGCCGGTATAACCGACAAACCTTTCTTGTGGTTTAATTTAAATTATGCTACCTCAGTTTGTAAAATACTTTAGATCGTGTGTGGATTTCCCACCGCTGCCATTTGTACGCAGCCTGGTAATTATGTTCGATTTAACAGTGAAAATGTCGTCTGATGTGAATCCAGGGCATTGTTATCTGTGAAAGATAGCGTTGCTTTCTCATTACTTCCAACCTGTTTAATGTCACTTCAAGTTGTTAAGTACTTAGTTCGTCTCAATAAGGAAGCTCAAGGCCTGACAATATATACTTCAGTTGAAACTTGCGAAGCTGGTAGGTAATTGACTTTAATTATGGTGTCATTCAAAAAATTACATAAAACAGGGGGTTATAAAAAATTTCGGTAAATAAAACCCGACACAGTCAACCTCTATAGATGGTAATTTGAGGATTAGTCTGGTTCTGGCTGTGTCACTATCAAGACTGTGAATGCATTTAAGAATGCTTTGGGATGAAAACGATCTTTGTATTAAAAACCATGCCTCACCTGTTAACAGGCTGACGTTTTACAACAGAAACAAATGATTTATATAGGGCTGTGTTAAGGTTTGAAAACAAAGTATTGTGACATTGATCAATGAATTATGATACAAGTGAAGGAATAGTTGAGTGTGATCAATGATGTCGGGCGTTTAACTTGATAAATAGATCTATATCCAGCCGCATACCAATTTTCGCTTATCGATGTCAGGCATTTATCGATATCAGATATTTAATAGATATCAACAATACTTTATTCCACATCTGTAAATCTTACTTTTTTTACACGTTTGAAAAGGTTGCTACCTTTATTTTGTCCCATGTCTTGGAAACTTAGTGAACAGGTAATTTCTCTGTGATTGCCGATTTTATTTCAACGTTGAAAAGAAATTGTCAGCCTGAAAAACGCCACAAATTTGCAATGGGTCTATCGACAAATGTCAACAATTAAAATGCGCTTGAAATGCGTTTAAATGTAGAGGGTTCATTATAGATACCAGCAGAATGGAATAGATTACCGAAACGTGTGCGTACACTATGAATTCAAGCGCACCTGAAACTTTCATTTCTATTTTCAGCTGACTGAAACAGCCATGTCTATTTTGACACGCCCTTAACCGCGATCCATTCCAAGTAATGTACACTAAGTCCCTTACACGATTTGCGCGTCATATGTTAACAAACCGTGGATAAGTAAGCAAAAGACTGATTTGTATCTATATTTTCTTACATCACAACTGATCAGTATTTGTGTACTTGTTGCCAAGTGCGCACTACCCTTCTGTATACCCAGGAATCTCTATTAAATTAGACTAAATCTACTTTCGACGTCATTTCTTTTTATCTAAGATTAACTTGTGGTATATATAGCATTAATGTAAAAGACTTCACAGCATATATATATCTCCAGGACCCAGAGCTTGATATATGTTGGATTTCCAGATTGTAAATGATCACTTCTGTTGGAAATCCATTACAGTATTGTGTTGACATCAGCTGATTGGACAATCTTATTATAACTACCAGAAGAGTATTTTCTTAAATACAATTTTTCTGCTTTTTCAAGATGTATTTGGGGATATACGTGTATGATATAATTACAGGGTGTGCCAAAGAAATGTGCTTACTCTTTGGCTGCCCATTACTACTACTACTAATAATAATAATAATAAAATAGATAATACTTTTTTTTTATTACTTATTACAAATTTTCTTTCTTGAAAAGTTAGTCGTACGTCTGCCATTATTTAGGGCTAGTTGCACCAGAAGCAAAAACATAAAATATTAGTAATGGGCAATCAAATGGTGAGTACATTTTTTGTGACACACTCTATATTGTGCACAGCCAAACATATACCAGAACAGACCTTGACATTCGATACAAATAAATTAAATGAATGTGATTACAATATAAATGATATATAGTGGGTGTGTAGCTAAGTTATTTAGGTATTTGGTAATTTTGTGAATGACATTTCTTTATGACTGCTACGAAAGACGAAAGATCTCGAACCGCATGATAAAAATGGCGTCTGATTTCGGAGACAGGACGTCATGCATAGAAAGTATCTCATTATATGGTTGGGCGTTATGCCATAAATCATCAGCCTTCTGCTTTTATTTATGTCTTATATTCTTACACAAAAGAACAATTTAAGCAAGACTTAAACCCAAATATTTTGTTATACAGCAATCGCCAATTCGTTTTCATTTGTAACCAATACACTGGCACAATAAAACTTAAGATATACCTGTTAATTGTTAAATCCATGTGCAACGGCATTTGTTTGCTGAAGTCAATTTGTTCGTTTTCCTGACAGATTTGCTGTACATGTGTAAGTGACGTGCTGCATTTCCCTGATCAATGTCATTCAGTATATGTTCTCCAAGATTCATTATATGTCCAGTATATAATCTCTAAGATTCATAGCTATTAGCTTCTCAGTGATATTTCTGAGCATTTAGTCTATATATGCAGCACAACGATGACTACATTTTCACACCAAACTGAAACTCAGTGTGTTGACTGGTACGAATACATTTTAGCCGATGTCTTCAAAATTACGTCTGGATCAGGAAGATGCAATGATAATTTGTGTGCAAATCCGAAAGAATATGCATTTTAAGCTTGTCCCCCTGACAAAACAGCCAGTTATCTTTAATCGTGTTTCTTTGTAATACAATTGGGACCGTCGCTGGTTCATGCATGTAAAACGTTGTCCTCAGAGACAGTTTTCGCCCACCTGATGTCCTCTGAGCAGTCGTTCGCCCACCTGACCAATGACGCCACCAGTTCAACTCCAGCTTTGGCTGGTGGACTGAGGCTTTAAATCATATAACTTGCGGTTGTGTACTCGCGGCGTTTCGGTTTCTATCACCAGTAAACCTCCCAAGAAGTGAAAATTCTTAAAGTCTTTAACACCAGTGAATAAACTAAATAAAGCCACGTTTCAAATGGTCATTTTCATTATCTCGAGAGCCATATGTCGACACATTAGTCATCGTGGTGAAAATATATCGGTGTTAACAACGTAGACATTCGAAGTCACCACGAGGATCTCTATGTACGGGTGTACAGTAGCATGTATGTACATTATGGCTATATGCAATGATCCCGTAGGAATAAATGACATCCGCGGTGGATGCAAGCCTAGACCATTGGTTGGTTACATCTTGTTAGCTAATCCATGTCAGCGTCTCAGCCGAAGGCAACAAGGCATTATGGCCGCCGCTGTAATGTATATTTACCCTACTAGCTATGTATTGCGTATTCCGGAAATGTCCTTAAGGCCTGCTAATGCAATATGGAATATATACATATATATCACGATTGCGTCTAACTCAAAGCTGTTATTTGGAACACCGAGTGGAAATCGACCGTCCTCATTACAATGAGGGCTAAGTTAAGTGTCGAATTTAACAAACGTTTTGGGTTCATCTGTCTACTAGGGGAGACAACCTGTCACAGCCAAGGCGTCTCAAGACAACTACATTGTTATTGAAAAAGGTGGAAATTTCCACCTTTAATATACTCCACCCTATCTACAGAGGAAATTTCCACCCTTTCTACAGGGTGGACTTCTCCACCCTTCAAATTTTCCAGCTTTTTGATAGAAATTTCCATCATGGACTCAGGGGAGGATTTTGCCACCCTAAGGTTTTAGTATATATGGAGAATATTTCCACCAGTATTGTGGATTAAACCTTTCTTTAGCAACTATACCTCTGCCACTGAGAAAATGCTTGCCACGGCATTTAAGCACATATAACTTGTATATGGGGAGCATTTAAAATGAAATTTTTCAAAAATGAAGTCACTCATTCCAGTATAACCTTATTATGGGTAAAATCTCCTAATGTAATGAATTATTTATCAAAACTAGTTAATCCAATAAAAACACCATGTACAAATTGTATGTAGCTACAATCACTACTGGTTTTAAGAATTTGGCGACGCTTTATCCCGTCACTCTTGTTTCGTTCAAACATAAGACTGACAGCAATTATACAAGTGCTGGTTGCACATTTCTTCTTGAGAATGTAGTAGTATTTGGGTGGTTTTCTTCAAGTCTATTTGATCAAGATTTTAATTCAAGTGCCGTATCATTGCATAGAGGTCTAACTGATGTCAACATTGAACAATCAGGAAATAACTTGAAACGTGGATGTGAATCACCCAACCAAATTGCTGCCGTGTTACATATTAGGTTGAAGGATTGATTTTGGTTTAGCAGTTTGCTGGAGTTTTTCCCAGTGAAGATTCAAATTTATTTTCAACTGTTTCAGAATTACAAAGATTATTAAAGTTTAAAACAAATGTAGCTAACAGCAAAATAAAACCAGATACAATGTCATGAAGTTCATACGCGCCAAACACAAATGTAGAGATTCCAGGTTTAGTCGTGGACTAGGTCGCACCTAAGCTAACCATGTGCACCATGTGCAAGTTGCTACTTCCTCGCTCAGTATAATGGACTGGATGTCTTCGGCAATTCCTCACGTCGAGGTAGCACCTAACTAAAGAGGTATTGCAGTGTATACAAATGACTTTTCGTCGTCATATGACCGAAATATTGTTGACGTTAAACCCCAAGCATCACAGTATCCAGTAGCCTTAAAACCCTGATGATGTCTTTCCATTTAAATTACTATGGCGTTTTTTCTCTGCATTCAGAGTCCATTTTTACTCCCATGCATATACCTTATTTCTAATGATAATCTAAAAATAGAACTTAACATAAAGAGATATTCTCACTTTTATTTCTTACATACCGTACAATCACCACTGATATGAATCAATATTTCAGAATACATATATCTGCTAATCTAACATATTACTTGACAGTCAAAATTTAAAACTGTGACAGGTAAACGCCTTGTCAGAAGAAAAATAAGCTTTTTGGACACCTCAGTTTTTTATTACAGACCACACCTTTGGGTCACTTACCTTACTGTGATACATAATATAGAAATTTTTAATGCACAATTTCCTCCCAATCAGATATAAATTTGCTTTAAATTGCAGTTAATAAAAAATGTCCCAATTACCTATTAGTCTGAGAGGTCATTTGTGCTCGTCATTCTACATTTTCCTAAGTGGTCAATGTAATGATAGACTTCCATAATCTTAGGTATGTTTGACGCGATGCATGTTTTCATATCAACCCTATATGTACACGCGCCAGAGCCCCACTACAGAGGGTGCAGTCCCGCCAATTTTATGTACTGCAAAGTGTTCGTCAGATTGCTCCAAATAAACATCCTCAACACGGATAATGGACATTCTTTAATCATTAGTCAGGAGCGTGATTACCAAACGTGAACGAGGTTTTAAAAATTTATATCACTACACTTTGTCAAGTTATAGCAATCGCACTTAAAATGAAAAATGATTGAAAAATGAAGTACACATCAAATCATAGATGGAAATATGCTTTTGGGAGTCGTTTGTTAGACGCTATACGATTTTCTGACTGAATTTAACTTATTTAATGCATGTGATTCTAGGACTGCCTCTCATGACTATTTTAAAAATATACTAAATAAAGATGATATTATTCGGTGTCTTCCCTGCTCTATGCACTAAGATTTCATTATTGAATTTCATGTTGTAAGTATCCAGGCAGAAGAGTAGGCAAATGTGGCTACCAGACTACTCCAAACATCCAGACACTCTTGTGACAGCGCCTTCATCAGCCATTACAGAACATGAACACTCGTCTGGACAAAATATAGCGCCACTCTTTTGTTTCCTGAATTTCGGAAAAGAAAATGGATGGGCAAGTATCTGAAAGAAAAGAAAAAAAAATATTCAATTTTGGAAAATCCTGGAGAGAAACTGCAAAGAATTACTGAAATGTACAAAAGAAGGCGAAAACATCAGACATCACCGCCAATTAACAGTGTACAGCAACCCCCTTTTCCCCTGTAGACCAGTAGCTGATGTATCATGTTTATGCTGGGAAAGAAATGTAATGGTACCAAGGTTACTAAGTTAAAGTCTTTGATTATTACTTCACTGGAGGCTGAATCTAGCTACATTACCCTAGAAGCCCCCACCCACCAAGCCAAAAAGAAAAAAACATGTGCTTTGTTTAGAACGTTCATGCTGGGTGTCTTCGTTATCGCCAAAATTCCATTGCAAACACCGCTGTGAAGAAGCCTTCCGGATTACTGAAAAACAAGAGATAAAATGGAAAATTTAAATCCTCGTCTGAAATCGTAAGCGAGAACCTTTTATACCCTTCACATAAGTATCAATTACAATGTTTCACTTAATTCTAAATGTTTTCTTTTTCAAGTTAAAAGGGCCTTGACCTGCATGTCTAAAGAAACAGTTACTGCATGAAAATTTCAAAACAGAATCAAGAAGTAACGTTTTAATGGTGGCCTTGGGTTTTCTTAGAGAGAGGAGAGAATGCAGGATCCATTACTGGACATTAGGTCAAGTGACGGAGGGCTGTCCTCTTAAGAAGACTTCATCGTGCTAAGGAGCGTGCAATTGCGCCAGACATAGCTCAGTTTCATCCAATAATAATACACTGGCTGCTGAGATATTATTGGTCAGGTGCGAAACAACCAATCAAAGAACTGAACTCGAACATTACTTACATGCTTTGACAAAACTGTTCCTTAATTTCATGAGTTGTGAAAATCCCTCTGACATTTCAAGTATCACGTCAGAAACGTTATAAGATATCTATAGCCGGACTACCTTCCAGAAAATCTCATCAAAGATTTCGTTTCAGTTCTTCTTTAATCTAAAAGTTATAAAAGAGTTACTTAAGACGGTGACACAGTGCCTTGTAATTTAACCCGGGAGATAGAGTATTGTTCTTCCTCTGATTGTTAATCATAGCCAATATGACACTACTATTTGTCAACTTTTGCAATTTTTGTAAAGGAGACATTCTGTGGTGAAATAAGATTTACCTAACTTACATAAGATGTATATAGGCGTGTCTCAATTATATTTTACAGTTTTCATTAATATTTTAATCTTAAACATTTCAGAAAACGAAACAGGCTTAAGTTATAATCTGAGTCTACAGACTGTAATTCTATAACGAGTAATAACGTCATACAATTAATAATTTGTAACTTTCAAAACTAAAACCCTGTGTTTAGAATTATATATTGAATGATTGTAACTGAAATTTCCATCACATTTTTGTCTCTTTCTTATACCACTAACCGAGATATAATAGCTTAACTTTTTGTGAATCAAAAAAATATCACCTGGCGACACATCGCTCAGGCAAGTAAATGGTAGCCCGAAAGTCTCACGGGAGATCAAATTTCAAGGGAAGCAAATCCTGATTAATTTATTTATTGATTTGATTGATGTTTTATCGCCGTTCTCAAGAATATTTCACTTTTCACGAAGGCAGTCAGCATAATGGTGCCAGGAAACCGGACAGAGATCGGGCAAAACCCACAAATCCTGATTAAAGACAGCCGGATAACTTTAGTCGTTAACTGATGAGTAATCAAAATAAGAACAAAAGAAGGCAAAAGGGTAAAGAATTAAGGTAACACAAACACTGTTTGTGAGAAACGACGCCGTCGTTTATCATCCCGTGTCGATGGTCAACTGAGAGTCAGGTGGAAATTTCCACCGATGATATCAATTGGCATACGACAGTGACATTGGCACATTTTATCTTCATCTTCTCATACATTACTAGATGTACTTTGCTATGGTAGCATGTAGACAACGATAGCATATTCAGGTATTATTTATAATAATGAAAAGCCCTTGTCTAGATATTTTAATGTTACTAAATAGTAAAATGGCGGATTCGAGAGAATGATAGCTTTCGGCACAAGCTTTGAAACCATCCACACTCTCTCGGTTGGCCATCCATCTCATTTTATGTTAATAAAAATTGATTAAACTAATTGGGTAGCTCTACATGTGGGATATGTATCCGTAAATACAATACCTTGCAAGGATGGTGCAGGATACAACACCGTCACATCACTTCCAAAATCCCGTGCCGTCCGGCGCTGCGCCGACGCGTGATTAGGCAGGCGACTACTGCATTATTACACTTGTTATTTCGCCTTACAAAATAATCCACACTCTGAAGCAGCACAATGGCCGTGGTAAATACACTATATGGTTTTCAAAATGTTTATTTTAAGTCCGTAATATAATGGTCACCCCAAATCTGACGAGTAGTAGTTCTTAGAGTGATTACTGGGGGATTAGGACCCGTTAATTCTGAAACTATAGGGTGGAAATATCCACCCGAGAATTCATATATCCACCATTTTATTGGATAACAGTGTACATGTATTTTGGATTACATTTAGCATACCCTGGCCGCTCGTCATTTTGCGGCGAACATCGCAAAGAAATAATTTGCTGCTACTAATGATAATGTAATTAAGTAAATAAACATATTTTGTATTTTATTAGTTTTAGTATGAAAACAGAATAATTTTGAAACGATATCTGCCTATATTTTGAGATATCAACTTTATTACTGTACATACAGTTTATGAATTACTATTTAATCACTCAGGACAAGGTGACGGTACACTGAAAGGTGATTCACCTCGGATATCAGGTGATTCACACGTGCACACCATTGTCAACAGACCTAAGAATGTAAGAATTGAAACGAGAATAATTATCAATGGAACAACAACCTGGCGTCATCAGAACAACACGTGCCATTTGTTTTCTGTTATCAGCCAACCACCTACTCGATTTTCCTTCTTTGTGAACACCAAACAAAATTAATCTACCTGTCTTGGCGTAGCTCAGTACTTAACTTTCTATATAAGAAAAATGGCCACAAAAGCCATATTTTCTACAGCGTGTCATTGCTCTTCTATTTCACATCATGTACATCGTGTAGCCTTACATTAACATGTTAAACCATGAATTACAATTCTGTCAAAGATTTTTCATACATGCACTTAAATACACATTGATGAAATAGCTTTCCATTCATTGTCAGAATTTATCAGACATTCAGTTTTACTGTATTAAAATGACACTTTCAAATGAAATAGTCGAAAGTTGTTCGTATTCAATTAGCAGACAAGCCTGAGGCCAGTCATTGGTATAACGATGAGGACATAGTGCAGCGGGCGTGTGGATGTAGGTATAGAAACGCTCCCTGGATTTTGTATTCTACATTTAGGCACACAGAAAACTCTGGGTACGGATTGGGATTAGCTGTATCTCTGAGGTGTTATGAAATACTCCCAGTTAATTTTGCAGGTATAAACTATGACAAACAGTGGCTGAAAAGTCCATTACTTGTGGTTACAATTAAACAGAGAAAAATATTATCCAATGAGCAAGTGCGCCCTATACTCTGTTTCTATGGCGATATACCCGCATTCCACCCGATTTATTGTGAGAAAATGGTGGTCAACCCCTGATGATATTTGGATATGTTGTACGACAGGCATCTAGTCATTTGACAGTATGTGTCACTTGGGCCAACAAAAAATAGGGATAAAGTTTTAGGTGGGTGTTCATTGTGAAATTACTACATAAATAGTAAGGCTATTGTTAGTGGTTTCATACCTGTAGCGGCACTCTTACAGTCGCTCTCGGCACAATCGTCCACCTCGGCTTCCACCACGTCGTTACAGAGCTCAGAGGAGCAGTACACTACACAGGTCTTCTTCCCGTTTGACTCGGTACATTTCGACTTCCCCCCAATAAGTGGAATATTCACCTCGCAATTGCGTTTAATCGATTCCATGGCATTTGTTTCTGTTGGGAAGCAAAAAACATTTTCGCCCTAGAATCAAACATTGCTTATGTGACTGACACGTATTAAATAAAGCCCTGTATATATCTGGGCTTCTTTATTAACGTGAGCTAGTCTCGATAAAATAAAAATGATATTTGGCTTTTTCCGCAAGAGCACTATTTCACCTAGCAAAACAACAACAGTTTCACAACCGTGATCAAATACCGAATTCACATATTTATGTGACTCTTGGTGTCTCCCGTTATACTAAATCACTTATGAATGACGGTTATGAGGTTTGGCATCTATTTAAAAAATAATTTGGAGAATGTCTAATCTTTTTCATTAGAATTATAAAGTATACATCTTTCAATGAGAAATATTAAAGAACGTATTCAGTCCACAAATAATGAAAAATGTGAACAAAAAGGAGTTGATGTCATAGAGGTAATGTTTGATGATGAACCAGCCATTTTTAACGATGTAGCTAACCAATGTTAGGAGGTATAATTACTTACTGATGTCTGTCACGTGTTTAATTCTGCACTTCCTGAGTGTCAATCCTCCACACTCCACTTTTTGGGCTGTGGAAGGTCTGGTGGCACACGAGTCGTTTACAACTGTGGTACTACACTCGTAACACTTGTAGTCTGAAATTGCATAACAAAATAATGTATATTTGAGATAACATATTACTGATTTTTGTATGATTTTTTATACTACTATTTCTTCCATAGCTCGAGAATTAGGTGCTGAACTACATGTTTGGTGTAGAACTACGTTTTTCTTCTTGCGCTTTTACAACACCCGTATATAATTTGAATTGATATATTAATATATTTGATTGGAGTTACATGCGGTATTGAAGAAGCATTTCTCCTGTATGACGGCTGCCAGCATTATGGTGGGAGAGGGAACCGGGCAGAGCCCCGAAGACGACCGGGGTACCCGACAATCCGCAGGATGCTTTCAGACTTCCCCTCCTATAATCCGTCATGCTGGCTTCCTCTCCGGCCGTACGTGGGAAGGTCTGCCAGCAACCTGCGGATGGTCGTGGGTTTCCCCCTGGGTCTGTCTGGTTTCCTCTCACCATAATGCTAGCCACCGTCGTATAGGCAAAATATTCTTGGTACAGCGTAAAACACCAATCAAATAAATAAACAAATTCTATAATCCGGAAAGGAAGGCAGAATTAGATGGACAAACTCACAACAACCTCATTGATGAAAGACCCCTGAGCTCGTAACTTGAAAATTTGTTGTAAAATGTGTATTTATTAATTTGTTTTGAATTTATTCATGTTAGTGTGTTTTTACAAGCAATGAAGTTGAACACACACCATCATTTACCTGAGCATGATTTTGTCAGTATATTGTAAACTACTCCTCGCCCTCACAATACTACGTGTAAGCCCACATAAAATTCTTAACACTTCAGCCTTTTCCCGATAAGAAGACTGCAACAGGATTGGCGAGGGAGCATTGGGTTTCCTTACCTTCCATATGGCTTTAACCCGCATCTCTGACGGCATGAACAACTCAGTGAATAATTTTAATTTGCAAGATTAGGAAAATATTTCAACTCAAGTTCTCTTGAAAAAGTGCCCCACAAAGCTGACAGGTACATTAAATTCAAAAGGTTTTGAGAAGGGTGAACTTAAATTAAAAAACTAAACTTGATATATATTTCTACAATGACGCCAAACCAATACGTTTATTTGCAGAATAATGTGTTTGTTGTTTACAGTTGGATGGAGTAAAAGTGTGAAAGATATAACATCATGAAGGGTTAAGCCAGAACAGCCAAGACAGGGTCACAGTTGCAAAATGGATACCCGACGAAACATGGCCTCGTCAATTTAGGCGCTAAGCGATACTTACTCATTTACTCTTGTCAATTTACACCAGTTACAGTTGTATTGTAACTTTCAATGTGACATTAAAAAATAACAACTTAAAACCCCACCCCTTATCCTCAACCTTAAGCGGATGAAAAAATCCTGTGCTGTCATTACTTGACAATGACATGAAAACAAGCCAAAGGGACAAGGCCATGGGGACTCCTACATCACCAGCAAGTTTTCCAAGTCTTTCTATACTTCCATACTGATAACACAAACGTCTCATCGATACCAATACATCTGTGGAAGTCGTCCAGTTTTTGAAGGTAATAAATCTTCATCTGTACTCATGGAAATTTACTTTAATTTAAAAAATCAACAAATGTCACAAATGAAGGGTCCCACTTATGTCGAAATAATTTCCCTGTTGTTTGCAAAAGGGTCCAACAAAGAAATAACTCGCTATTCCTTTTACCAGTAGATATTAAAATCAAACTGAACGAACGGGCGACAGTGTATATGTGCCTTCATTTTTTTTATCTGATTTATTTACTTGACTGGTGTTTTGCGCGTTTTTACTCACGAATATTTCATTTATACGACGACGGCCAGAATTATGGAGAGAAGAAACCCCGGGGGAACCCACGACCATACGCAGGTTGCTGGCGGATCATGCCACGCACGACTGGAGAGCAACCCAGCGTGAGCTTGGCTTGAACTCACAGCGGCCGCATTGGTGAGAGGCCTCTGGGTGATTGTGATTCCTAAGCATGCCCATGAACTTATCATGTGAAAGCGTAGCACTATTCTGGTAGCAAAGGTCGTAGGTGATCACCAGAGAAAAGTCCTTCGTAGCAAGGTCTGTGATTATGTTCAAATTTTTTTTAAAATATGATATTTTAAGAGGTCACAGACAGGCCTTGTGTGGTCGTACCACCAGTAGCACAAGGTCGAACCACCACTTTCCGATGTTCACGAATCAAGCAGTCTTTCTTATACCTTCAAAAGATGGTGTACAGAATATTTTTATGTGCATGTACATTCTGCCGGTCTTCAAAATTCTGTGAACGTATAGTTGACAAAATTCCAATACCTACAAAAGATGTGGGGCTAACACACAGAAAGTTAATGGGAGTCTATGACTTCTTAAGCTGGATAAAGTAAAGTATGCATATCGTGAGCTTTGTGTGTGCTATATGGGTGTGTACTTGACTTGGTGATCTCCGCGATCTCTGGCTGGCCTTATCTCCCTAACAACCCCGGAATCAGGGTAACCGGACACATAGCCAGGTCGGCGCTAACATCAGGATATTCACGAAAGGAGAAAACCTAAATCATGAACACGTCACGTCACGGTAAATCAGAGGGTTCACTTTATCATCGGTAACTGAGATGCATCGATCAGTTCAGGGCTTTTAGTCACAGGCAACACAATCACTTGCACATGTATCTGATAATGTCTCCAACGGAACACAAAAGTGCTTCCTTGTAACAACTCATCAGACTCATTTAAACAAAAAACCCTCTTTTTGTCACTCTTATTCGTTAGGTTGGTCTAAATGTCGCGAGGAGTGTTTATGCGTGATTATGTACTATGTGCACAGATATCCCTGGCAAATGAAGAGGGAAGCATCCTTAACCCACGCAGACTCAGTAGGCCTAAGAAGTCCACTCCACCTTACATCGTTTTCATCTGCATGATGTATCCAACCTGGGTTATATACCATTTGTTCGATCACTAGTCGGTGTCAGGACTCGTTTGTCTAAAAACATGTTAGCTAATAATTCTGCTGTACTCTCTAAAAAATACCGTGTACAAATGGTACGCAGTATTGTGGAAAATGCATATCCATATAAATATTGTGTATCAGTACAGTGCACTATTTGTGTAATTTATCTAATGCATCCACAATGGCGTGTGTATCAGTGATGAACAAACTGCACACCACTGATACACAAGCATTGTGGATGTGTAAATGTGTACACAGTCGTTTTACAGCGTACTAACATACTGACTAAGGCGCATCGTTTGCTGTCAGTTTAACCCTGCAAAAGCTCGCGCGACTACAAAGTATTCGTAATAATTCGCGATGGGGTTGAAATAGGGTACCCTTCAACCAAAGCCCCCCCCCCCAAAGTAAAATCGTCACCGCAAAAACAGGAATGGACGACACACTATAGAATACTATTAACTGAACCGGGAAAGTCCAAAAAAATACTAAATAACTTGAAAGGTTCCGAATCAAATACCAAACACCGTGTGGTTTCTGTCACAATTTGATCGATTTCTATTGTTCACAAACTATATTTATTTGTATAAATTAGTTTTTGCATGATTTTCCAAATATTACATGAATCTAATCATAATGATCTGAATCGAATTTAATACGAATTAAAGTACTGGTGATAACCCAAAATTGAAGCCTCATTAATACCGAAATGTGCAAAATCTAGCACTGATTATTACACAGACAAACTCATCTTGACTTTTGATAATCCTTTTGAAAATTGCTTTGTTATCAATGGTACTTACTTGCATCTGTGCAGTGAAACAGGCCAATAAAGCAAACCAGGAGAACAAAAGCTCTGCCGAGAGTTATGTGGTCCAACGCTGCCATGTTTTACACTCTTGTCTTTTGAGCAATGAAGCTTATGTGTTTGGCTTATGGCACATGGAAAACGGGAGTACACACCTACAGAGTATCCGGTCTGACCAGAAACACTTTTCTGTTTCACGAAAGCTTTTATTCCATATTAAATGTCTGCTCCGCGAGGTACTGAAAGCCAATCAGCGGTGATGACGTGAGTTGCAATGCCTGGCTACAGAGGCATTTTTCTGATATCAGGCCTTAAAACAGGTAATTTTTTGCGAGAGTGTTTTGAACACGGGGGCGACTCCTTGCACTTGGCAACGCCCTATATCACAAAACACTAGCAGTTTTAAAGAAATGTATGAGAGTTATTTGTCATGTTATAATAATGGGTTCAAAACAAATATCAAAAACAAAACGTGATCAAAGAAACTCACTGAATAAATCAATCGATCATTTAAAAATGGCAAAGAAACAATAATATTATAATTCTCAAATTAGCTACGTTAGTTTTCTAGGATGTGATAATGTCCAATACATCAAATGTGACACTTGTGTCAGTACATAAGGAAATTAGATAATTCTCTATGTACTTTCACCTGTGTTTAATGTAAACAGTCAAGTCATTACACCCCAACGAAATATTTCATACGTCACACATTTATCAGGTAAATCATGGGTTATCTGATAAATGGACTTTCAGAACTTCCTACAACATAAGCTCTCTGTAAGAGTTTAAGAGAGGTTGTAAATGACAACCAGCCATAAGTTCTAGGGGTGGGACTAAAATATATATGCCATATTAAACAGTTGAGCGTACATTTAACAAATTATAACATATGACGTCAGAGTACTCAAGCTAAATGAAACATGATCCACGATGCAGTAAGTGTTTGGCTTATGGCACATGGAAAACGGGAGTACACACCTACAGAGTATCCGGTCTGACCCCATAAAGTGAATCACGCATTTCGCAATGCCTGAGGGTTCGAGGAGATAAAGCGATTTCATCGCGTTTAGAGACTTTTAACGAGTCAAATTTTTACATAGAATCAGTGACCGATGTAGGATCATGAACTATGAAGATGTGATCAAATCTTGGTCGATTCAAGAATCGCATATTTCGCATTGGATATCGTTTCCTGACGAAATGATCTATTGATAAAGATTCAGCAAAGAGGTTTGTCAGCCTCATTTCTCACATGAAACAAAAGGAAACAAATTATCTTGATACAATAAACATTCCAGTTGTAAAATGTTAATTTGCTTATTCGGTCACCTGCCAAGCTTACAATATATCAAAGTCATAAAGGTCAATATTTTCAAACTTACAGAAGATTAAATAGTATTTATTTCATACACTGGTCATATTTCTGGTTATTATGAAGAAATGAAAACCCAGCATCAATAATTCAACAGCATTTTAATTTTTTTTGACATCATAAGCCATTCCATGTAAGATTGATAGTGCCTGTGGATCTCATAAAAACGGAACAGAAAATGTACCTGTAGTCATTCTAAATTCTAAGAATACAGAGGACGACGAAACCACGCCACGCTGTAATAAACTCTTTGTGACATCCTAATTACATTCTGGGTGTTTGATGTCTTTTTCTTCTTTTTTTTTCTGCCAGGTATACATATCCTGTCCCTGTGAAGTATTGAAGCTCTGTTAATTATTTTAGAAGTTTTCACGTGTTTAGCAGCTTCTCCACATAATCTAACACATCTGGGAACACACGGATTTAGATAAAGTTAGGCTTACGACTTATGAATAGATTTCCAAGAAGTTGAGTCAAAAGTATTGACAAAATTGGCCAAAAAATCCATCAACATTATTTGAGCACGACAGCCAATTATTATACACTGATGTCGAAAAAGGAGCCATTCTTGATCGACTCTTCAAACAGTTTCTATGGAGTACGATGGTCTCCAAATGTAAACTAGATACAGACTTTCTACAGTGTAGGGATAAATTAGATGAAACCTTGTAAAAGATAAAATCTATGTTAGTATCAAGATCAATGTATCTTAGTATCAAGATCAATGTATCTTAGTATCAAGATCGATGTATCTTAGTATCAAGATCAATGTGTCCAAAAATTATTCTCTACATATTTATACGCGTTAAATATGTTCTTGCTATATCAATAATGTTAACATCATCTAAAAAAAAGAGACGACCAGTTTTATTTCGGAATCATTTATGACATCCAAGACACTCAGAGAAAAGCTATCAGCATCCATCAGAAAAACTATGTGTAAACATACAAAAGCTATTAATGAAAAAGTATGTACATTTGACATAGGCCATTGCAGGAAAGAAACCAGAGAGAGACTAAAGAATAACATTTACATGGGTCAGTTTTTTCTATTTTAAGGGATGGACGATTTGTACATTCTGCGCCATGAATGCTCCAGAGTATGAAAATGTCTGCACCTACCCGCATTGTAATGCCATTTTGCGACGATGTCTCTTTGTAGGAGTCGGATCCGGTTATATATTTATAAAGTGCTGACTCACTGAAACGCCACGCACCCAGTCTGACGCACAATAACGACACGGTAATCTGACATTGAGGCATAACATCAGGCCACTTAGGTGCGTGTGTTTAACGGATCACAACGTGATGTGGACACAGCAGTGAAAGGACAACCTGAGTTTTACATTCTGTCTTCCCTAGTAAACACATTGAGCGGTTTTGTCTTCTTTGCCTCGATACCTAATGTCACCATATGGATAGATACTCCAAATCTCCGCACCAGACGATTGTTGACAGGATTTCAAGAATTTTTTTATTGATTAGAAATAATCTGCTTCTGGATAGAGTGCTGTGTATATATTCTAAGAACGTTTTAACGAGTATGGCATTGCAGCGTGCATTTACTCAACAGACATGGTCGCCCAGATATGAGGTATTTTAGCCTTATTGCAGAATGACATGACCATTAGGTATTTTTCTGAAGAAATAAAAGTTACAAGCTTTTCGTTAATCCCACCACCAGCATTGTACGTTAAGTGAATGTTTAAAAATAATCCAAAAACAGAAAACTGAAAAGTCTGCGAAAATATTTAAATAAGAACTGTCAATTCAGTGGAACTGGACCATGCGCAGAGCGCTCGGTAAACTTCATATGTAATTGAAGGACATACGGCTCGCACGTAACAGGATCGGCCAAAAAGAATCGTAAAAGAGAACTCAGCAGGTTGACAAGTTGACAGTCTAAAGTTGTAATTGGTGATCAGTTGTCGTAAAACTACTCTGCTTGATTGGTGGGTGCAAATGTTATTGTTGTTGTGGCGGAGTTAAACGTCGAACATGGCCCGCCCTCCTTGTTTTGAATTCGAACGACGACAGAACTTGTCCGGGCTCGCACAAGCTACATACTAAATGAATAGTTTTTGTTTCAACGTGACTCATTTACTTTATTTAACTTCGTTAAGACGTCCCAATCAGAATTTCTTTAAAAGCCTAAAATTCGGGCGACCATGTCTCTTTAAGGAATCTTTCAAATCAAGTAAAGTGCTCTTAAAGCATTGAATTCTACGATCGTCATTTAGAATCCATGAGTATCATTCATAACTTTGATCTGAAATAGAACATTCCAAGGCCTATTCGATGAACACCCCACCCCAACTTCCCACAGTATGCTTAAAACACAATGTTTAAATCCATTTAACGCAGTTATAAATAAAAAAGTCAAAATAATAATAATGATAATAATAACAATAATAGCAATAAATAGACGTATTTAATATGGCAATAAATATTCCCGGACAGTGTCGAAGGGTCTTTCATCGGACAGGCACTACATGTCAGTGGTTGCTTGGCCTTGAACAAAGAAGTGATGTTTTATGTCCCAGAAGGACATAAGGTCACCGTCGCAATATCATCACGATGGAGGGTTTAAACCCGACGTGCCGACGGTTCTTGTTCTATGATGATCCTGTGTACCTTCGATGGTGCAATCTACCAGCTGTTGTCCCATCATATTCTCATGGTGCTATCATTCCACGAAGCCACCATCTCACTGACGCATGCATGATTTCTGCATCTTAAATCTTGTAAAAAAAAAAAAAGAAAAAAATAAGAAAAAAAAAGAAAAGCACCTTGTGATGAAGGGAGACTACCAATTATACGAAAAGAAACCTGTGATGGAAAAAATATATCCAGCTTCAGTTTGCATTGAGAGTTTGTTGACTTTGGGGACGAGTTTAGGTCAGTCGCAGGTGTTGTCCTCTGACGTTTCGATTCGCCGGAAGTTTTTAACAAGATTCACGAAGGAGAAACTGCAACTGTTGTAGGTCAGGTGACTGTTTTCTTGGATTATGTTGAGTAATGCACACTTATTCATTGAGTCGTCATGAGGCTCATCAGATAATGGAAATCAACTCTCGCGCTAATCATTGTTCCCGATAATTTCAGATCTTTGGGCGAAGATTTGTCTCTCTGATAAACTACAGCATAATCAATATGTGTTTAATATTTCATTTACCACTTGCTAAGCTTACGACTCGAGTTGTGTGATGTGTTTCAAGGCATTTATATAAGGGTCATTTATTTACTTGATTGATGCTGAAGCCTAGACAGAGGAGGCCCAGACGTTCGAATTTGCTTTATAAGTGACTCGAATCGACGCTCAAAATTTCACACCTGAGAAATATTCTTCTGTCGTGCGACGATGCGATTAAGATCGGCCTTCTACATCTATGAAATGTGTAGAAGGCTCAAAAACTGTAATAAAACTACTCCCAGCAATCCTTGGTGACTGCATACCATGATATTTAACCTTTCTAAATTATACCTGTATCCGCTGTCCACGTAAACTGCATCCAGAAAGACACACGCAATCATCACTGTATATTTCTCCGATAACCAGGTAATGATCGATGTATATGTCTATCATAGATATAAAATCATAACTGTATATGTCCACTGTACACAGGCAATAATCTGTTTCATCATGACTCCATAAGTCCACCACACACTAGCAATCATCACTGCACATGTCTACCATACACAGGCAATCGCCACTGTCTATGTTTACCACATACTAGCAATCATCACTGAACGTCCACCAGACACTAGCAATCATCACTGTATATGTCTGCCACCCACCAGCAATCATGACTGCACGTCTGCCATACACAGACAATCATCACTGTGCATGTTTACAATACTCAAGCAAGCGTCACTATATATGCTTGCCATACACTATCAATCATCACCTGTCTATTTTACTCAGGCAATCATCACTGTACATGTCTACCATACATAGGCAATCGCCACTGTCTATGTTTACCACATTCTAGCAATCATCATTGTATATGTCTACCATACACAAGCAATCATCACTGTATATATCTACCATGTACAGGCAATCATCATTCTCTATGTTTACCATACACTAGCAATCATCACTGCATATGTCTATCACACACAGACAATCATCCCTGTACATGTCTACCATGCAAGGCTATCATCACTGTCTATTTTTAACGTATACTAGGAATCATCACTGTATATGTCTAAAATCCAAGGCAATCATCACTATATATGTCTAAAATACAAGGCAATCATCACTGTATTTGTCTAAAATACAAGGCAATCATCACTGTATATGTCTAAAATACAAGGCAATCATCAATGTGTCACAGTAAACTTTTGATGGTACCCCAGTAGTAATCTTCCTTGGGTTGTGGTCAGCTTGGAGACTAGTGTGACTGTGACGCTAATGTGTCAGTGAGCCTCAAGTGGTTTGTGAGAGGTCACAGCGTGCATCTCTCTACCTGGCCCTGTATAGTCAGTTTTGTGTCGTATCCCTGGGTATCCTCAGCTGGACAGATTGGTGGACTGGTCCAGAGATACCCAGGTTCTTGTAGACAGGGTGTGGTCAGTGTGCTTGTGGTCAACATATGTTAAGGCGTGGTTGAAAGACCGAGCATTGTCGGAGTAGGGGACCGGTTGCTTCTGAGGTGGGTTGTGTGTATATACTTTGTTTTGGACTGACTTCAGCAGTTCTGAATGTATTTGTATAGGAGTACTGTACAGTATTGTTAAACATATGTACTACGAAGCGGCCTGTATTCTTGTGGATAAATGGAGTAGTCTTAAACAGTTACAACTAGTATGAAGTGTTTGGAATAGAGTAACATATTTCCTGTGTGTTTCAGTTCATGTAGTAAGTGGTTGGATTTGACCGCAGTGTACGTGTAGCAGTTGGTTACATTTAACCGCCGTGTAGTATAACCTATGTAAGCTATATAATAGCAGTAAAGGTGTAATGGTGGTAATTAGAGACAGTACAGTGTAATGTAAGTAACGTATGGAGTAACGGAAGTAAGAAAGTAATATATATATTCTACGTCTTGTTTTGAATATGATTCTCGCACAGATCCTGAATGGTCGGAGGCAGGACGTGCTGCGTCCCGACGTGTTCGCCTAACCCGTCCCATCTTGAGATGAGCAGAGCGGTGTATCAGTTGCCGTTTTGACGGGTGGAGGAACCTCGCAAACCCGAACTAGATGAGGTCCTTCTTGCCAAATCGATCGTGATGATTACATCTGTGTAAAACAAGTTGATCCGAGCGTGAAGCTCACAAATGACAAACAATGCTTTAGGAATACAACTTCACATTTAATGAGTACACGCAGCACATTCGACAATTCAGAAAGTCAAACAACACAATCCACGTGGCCACACTACGCACGTCACATTGTACATTCAAAATTACAACACCACAGTCCACTGTCCACAATTCCGGCAGAGCACGGCCGAAAAATCCAACGTTGTCAGCGCCTCCAGTCGTAAAAGACTCCAAACCGTCCTTGGGTTGTGACAAACTGTGTATGTCTATCATACACAGACAATCATCACTGTACATGTCTTCCATACACAGACAATCATCACTGTGTATGTCTACCATGCACTAGCAGTCATTGCGTTGTACGCCTACCATACACTAGCAGTCAGGGCGCTGTACGTCTACCATACACAAGTAGTCAGGGCGTTCTACATCTTCCATACATTAGCAATCATCACTATAGATCTGCTATACTCCAGCAATGATATATGTCTACCTCCGCGTGTTTCATATCAGCCAAGCTACTGTTACGATCCAAGCGTTATTGTCTTGTGGCGGAACTAATTAAACAATTTTAAATAAAAGAAAACATAAATACAACCCTTAGTGATT
>JABBOT010000003.1:11449313-11850089 GCA_016165875.1 Acanthopleura granulata | reverse complement strand
AGAGCCATATGTCGACACATTAGTCATCGTGGTGAAAATAAATCGGTGTTGACAACGTAGACATTCGAAGTTACCACGAGGATCTCTATGTAAGGGTGTACAGTTGCATGTATGTATATTAGGGCTATATACAATGATCCGGTAGGAATAAATGACATCAGTGGTGGATGCAAGCCTAGACCATTGGTTGATTACATCTTGTTAGCCAATCCATGTCAGCGTCTCAGTCGAAAGCAACAAAGCATTATGGCCGCCGTTGTAATGTATACTTACTCTACTAGCTATGTATTGCGTATTCGGTACATGTCCTTAAGGCCTACTAGTTCAAAAAATACATATGACGATCGCGTCTAACTCATAGCTGCTATTTGGAACACAGAGTGGAAATGAACCGTCCTCATTACATTGAGGGCTAAGTTAAGTGTCGAATTTGACAGACATATTGGGTTTATCTGTCTACTAGGGGAGACAACCTGTCATGGCGAAACCTTCTCAGTCTCGTCATTAGCAGGCACTGGTTAATTCCGATCAGGATCGTATCCAAGATTTTAAAATTGACCACCACCACTCCCTATCTGGACTCTCAGCATAAGAATATAGGCATTTTTAGTCCTTCTAGTCGGCATATACTGTGCCTATGAGGTGCTTTATGTATGGTGTTTTCGGAATGGCGTTCTTCTGGGCAGAACCACAGTTGGATTTGTCCGACAAAATACAACACTTACGAACTTACGAATTTCAGGCTTCGTGTAGCCAAGTGAAACTATATCTGTTTGCCGATGTATACACCATTGTACAGCTCGGTATGTCAGCTTTCGACAGACTTTCCCGCCCGGATAGCGCAGTTGGTAGAGCGTCCGCTTTCGGACGGGGAGATCTGGGTTCAAACCTGGGTCGCCTCATACCAAAGGCTTTTAAAAAAAAATGGTACATCCTGCTTCAGCAATAAGAGGATAGAGGACTGCTCGGCAAGGTGTCTCGGTGAGGCAGCACCAGATAAAAGATATGATGGAAATCCGTCCTGCACCAAGGAGACACCGTCTTCGTATAAGTGAAATATTCTTGAGTAGGGCGTTAAACAATACGTATTCATTCATTCGAAAGACGTCATTTGGTTAAGACTGGAATATTTTTAAGTGTTTTGTGTCCGTTTATGTAAGGTTTATAAGGGTTATGTCCGAGTCATTGAAGTTGTGTGTCTTGTTATATATATTGTATATTTATAGCATTCAGACGATTTTGCTACCTATGGCACATCCAGTGGCATAGAAACCTTATGCTGTTGTTTTTATTCAACAACCTATTTTTATAATCATCATATGACGCTCAATAGAATCTTAAAGTAAGTCAGCTGATTCACCATTGGATGGTAAAATCAGGTTGCCAACTATTAACGAGAAGAACGTGTCGATTTGCAGCAATTTTTGCAGATATCCACATTCTCTGCTGATAGACGCTATTTTCCGAATAGTTCTTTGATACTCAAACACTTATTTATGACAATAGATCAGAATGGATTCCACACTCTTAAAAGACCGACTTATTTCTCCACACTAAAGGACTGTTTTCATATTTAAAAGCGTTTATTCCTTTGAATAGGACATTCTGCTTTGGGAATTACTCCTCAAAACCTAGTAGAAATTGTAGAAATTGTTTTCCCTCAACTTAATTGAGGAATTATTCCTTAAGTGTTTCTTGAATCATTCCATATCGTTTCCTGAACATTCGTAATACTTTAAGGAATAATTCCTTAATAAAGCCACATCCTTAAGCTTTAAGGATTATTCCTCTGGTGCTGCTGACCAGGTATATTCTTGAAAAAATTCGTTAGCATATTAAGAAATTTTTTTTCAGTGCATAATTACCTTAGATTCAAGCATTAGACTGATCATTTATTTATATCATGTATAGACTCAAGTTAACTAACTATATCGTGGCATTTGCATTATAAATGTGCAACAGGTCTGACGGCATGAAAAAGGTTCAAGGAATTACAAAGTAATATTTTACCAAGCCGTCTCACACGTTGGAATGTTCGCTAAAAAAGTTGCCAAAGGTTGTTGGTTTAACCCTGACATTCCTGAATCCTCCAACAACAAAATTTCTTGATTATGGAGTTAAACAACAATAAAACAAATCATTAAGTTAAAAACATAAATAAAATTTCTCAAATCTTTGGAGTTCGCAGCAATGCTTTAAAATCCTTGTACATTCGATGCACGTGTAGGCCTACATCTGGTGCATGCTAATATACATGAAAGGCTGTCAGCTATACACATCTTAAATGGAAGGATCCGGGTGTGTAATCTATGTTAGCAATGCAACATGCAACAAAGTACCTTTGTATTTTTGAGACTTCTCACAGAACAAGATTTGACAGAGAGTACTTTTCTGACATGCAAAGTAATTAAGCATCATTGTAGATAATTTGCTGCTTGAATACGATTAGGATTTATGTGGATGATTCAGTGATACTAAAAATATTCTGATTCCCCACCCAAAAGATGATTAACCGATGTTTTATTGATGCATGTCTGTCATATGTCGGCTTGAATGCTTATCTCAGTGTTTGCCAATCACTGCCGACTTTGTATCCAGAGAGAAGGATTGCAACTCAGCAGCAGTTTTGCCGCCTTGCATATTCCTTGCCGTCAGACTGACTGTGTTAAGAATCTGCAATCTGTACATGTAACCAGGCTTAGTCAGTTCCTAGCTGACTGTGGGAGGAATCTCTCCACAATTTGTACAGTAATATTCGGCGTCGTGTAGCCAGACTTACTCAATACCTAGCTGACTGTGGGAGAAATTTATCCACAACCTGTACAATAACAGGCAGGACCATGTAACCAGGCTTACTCAGTACCCACCTGACTATGGGGGGAAACCCTCCACAACCTGTACAATAACAGGCAGGACCATGTAACCAGGCTTACTCAGTACCCACCTGACTATGGGGGGAAACTCTCCACAACCTGTACAATAACAGGCGGGGCCATGTAACCAGGCTTACTCAGTACCCACCTGACTATGGGGGGAAACTCTCCACAACCTGTACAATAACAGGCGGGGCCATGTAACCAGGCTTACTCAGTACCCACCTGACTATGGGGGGAAACTCTCCACAACCTGTACAATAACAGGCAGGACCATGTAACCAGGCTAAGTCAGTATGACTTTATGAGGTGAATCTCTCTATAAAATGTTCGGTAATAATCTTGGTTTAATATCGTTTTCCCTTAGAATCTATCTGCCGATATAGGTTTCAAAAGGCCTGTGTCGTTCACTCACTTTTCAGCCTGTCGAACCCCCAAGCGCTTTGGTATGTTTATTTATTTGATTGGTGTTTTACGTCGTACTCAAGAATGTTTCACTCTGGCGACGGCGGTCAGCATTATGGTGCAGAGCCCTGGGGGAACCCTTGAACATCCGCATGTTCCTACCAGACTTTCCGACGAAGGGCCATAGAGGAAGCCAGCATGAGCTGGACTTGAACTCACGGCGACCGCATTGGTGGGAGCCTTCTGAGTCTAGCGCATGTCAGTTCAAACTCAGTGCAGCGTAGAAACAGCTCTTAAAACTTTAAGATAGACAGACTAAGAAAATAAGAAGAAATATACAGTTATTTTATTTTTTAATAAACAACTATAAGTGTTTTCTTATATTACAATATGTTCTCTACAATTCTACATATGATTTCACAAAAGTGTTTCCAAGTTACAATATTTCAAAATGCTTCAAAATTTAAAAAAAAAATGATAGGCATGAAGAAAATGTATGCATAGATGTAGATCTATATATAATTCGTCATATGGAAGACTCAACTGCTGATCGAAATTTCACGATGCGTCAACGTCATAATCTGTTCTGTTAAGGCAACGGGTTTGAGCAAATTTCGACCACAGCCAGCCCATAATTTATTGCACAGATTTAAAAGAACATTTTGATGACGACAGAAGCTATCAACAGAAGCGGGGATACTATGAGGAGAGATGCGCCGCTGCAGTTGTCGGTCACGCATTGTTCAACGTCATTTTTGCGGAGGTTGTTACAGAGATCATCTGTACAGATGACCTGGCAGACGCGGGTTTGGCCCGTTGTGCGACACTCTGTCTTGTCACCGATTAGGGGCGCGTTAAACTCGCAGTCACGTTCAAATTCAGTCATCTGGTTGTTCACTGAAAAACACAGAAAAAAAAATCACACACGTTAATGAAAAGAGGAGAACGACGGGAATTTATGCAAAAATTTCTAAGTGACGTTGCCACAAAAAGTGGACCGGAAACGCTGTCAGTTACGCATATCATTCATGAATGATGTATTGAAATGAAAGCAAAAATTGTTCGGGGAGAGTTGTGCTGATCATATATATTCTTAGCGATGTCAGATCTACAGTTTTTGTGTCAAAGCTACTGTGAGCATACGCGTACATAGTTGTATTTGGATGAAGCCAAAAGTTGGTGGATGAAAGCTGCGTATATGAGACCGTACGCGTATATGTGTATCGTTGTATTGAAGGGTAGCCGAAAGTTGGTGGGTAAAAGATGGTGAAAGGTCGAAACAAAAACAATCATTCTAACATAGAACTAATCCTACTTCCTTCTTCAGCCGGTAAGGTCACTCGATAACGTACAAGTATCATTTGATTTAGAGCCATGTAATGATTGGCTATGTTGTCGTTGTCAAACTAATGGGGGCCACCATGTTGGGACTACTTCGAGAATATCACATTCGTTTTCCTTCTTTTGATATGAAATTCATTTTTGTTCCACCTGCATTATTCCATGGGCACGGTACTTTGAAACTAGGATCGTGATTTTTTGATGTGCAGCTTTCAAAAATGTTGTCCCATTTTTGTGGCGAATATCAATATACGAATGGCTCGGAAATGCGCGCGAGAGCTATCTTAGTCTCGTCTATAGGAGTTCTCGCGAGAATGCGATTGAAAAAATTAATGGAAGGGAAAGGAAATTAGTTTTCAAGCCTCGTTCTGAATCCATTCAAGAGTTCTTCCCTAGATGCTTTATATCCCATCCTATTTCCTTGTAACTAGTTGGCCTTGACCGTACGGCATGGGCCCACTTGGGCTTTATATAAACATACAAGGCCCTATTGATTTCGCCTGTCCATCTGAGCCAATAAAGTAGTGGCCACACAGACGTATGCCGCACTAACCCGCATACTGCTCGATTCCCAATAGTCGTGCAAAGCGGGATGTATATACAGAGATCACGTTCGTGCATAGATAGCCAGCCAGACAAATTCCCCACCCATTTGTCACACAGAGTTCCTTGTGCGGGGAATGTTGGCTGGGGATGAAATCCGACCATTCAGTGTATACGCATGAGGAGTCGGTCTGTGCCGAATTACAAAGTATGGTTATGTGTGAGCTGGCGACGTCGAGTTCCCACAAATCCGCATCTCCACATTTAACACTGAATTCGTCTTACCTGTGTTATAGGTTAATCTCGTGACACACTTGTTGACCCCTCCCACGCACGTCGTCACCCGAGAGGTGCTGTCCGGTTTTCTTAAACAAGAGTCATTTGGGTCGGGTGTTTTACACTGGTAACAGTCCAGGCCTGAATATTAAAAACACAAGCACAATTGTTATGATTTGACGTTCGGATGCATTTTCAGCTGAGTTTGATGTCTTAGCACATGTCTTGTGATTTCCGGGCGACCAAATTTCGTTCCCGAAATGCCGAAATGTATAAACCATCCTTCGCCTACAAATGAAAATTAACTGCAATAATATATTCAGATGAACTTATCAATATAATCAGGAAATTGCTAGCTTTCGTTTCTATACAGAATGTCGTTTTTTAATTCCTTTCAATCATGTCAAGTACCTTGCAATCAGGTGAATCATTCTTTCTTCATCAGTCAGTAAAATTGTCAAGAAAATGGCTACGATAGAAACACCTCACTATTAAACTTATGCTGCAGTCCAAAGCTTTCAGTCCAAGACTGCATCATGTTTTTACACCTTGTTTTTGTGTCCTGGCGGGAACTTCAAATTTTGACTACTTCGTAAATAAAACTGTAAGGCCACAATCACACGCTCCCATTTGTCGTACCGACAGATCAGATTTGATTAGTCCAACGACAACAGGACAACGTTATTTCATATACAATGTGCGGAATTCGACACATCGTATCGTGTGATCGTGGCTTACGATACAGAGCTTATCCTATTTTCATTCTACTAGTAACTAAGATTTGAAATTGTAATTAAGGCTTGAGTCAGAAATGGTTTTACGAACTCCGTCCTCAGCTGGACAAGGATTGTCGATGGAAACAATGTAGAGAGTCTATAATAACAGATATTCAACGAATGTAAATCCATATTTAAAAAATCATCCGTTCCGGTGGCAAAAGCTCGTACAAAATGTGAGATGTTTACGTCGTGAATGAATTTTAACAACATTCAAGAACAGTCTTTATTGCAACAGATGAAAAGAATGAGTTATAAAGGGTGAACCAATTTCACGTTGTTCTGATGATGTGGGCCGAAGTGTCACATAAATTTGGGGCGTGGAAAACAGGTCACGTGTGAAAGAAAACTGATATCATTGGATCGTTAAGATGTCCTTCAAAGGGCAGAAAAGACAACGCCCTGTCAGACAGTTTTAAGCTGTTGTTGCTGTCTCTGGACATATTACCTGTCTGTACATATTTCCTAAGTGAAAAATCTAAAAAAAGTTTGAAAATTAACAAACGCAAAAAGAAATCGACAAACAAAGCACAAGTGAGGCGAGGGAAGACGTCATAAAATGGATAATTTGGAAGAGTTATGTCTAAGTTACAATTCTGCAAACAAGAGCGCGTTGTGAACATACGTCTTCAACAGATTTTAATGAGCTACTCATATTTATTTGCACGTGCAGAAAATAATGACAAATTTCGTCAGTTATAACTATGTGCGCTACGTGGGTTTCTTTTAAATTTAATTCGCGCAGCACAATCTGCAGAAATCTTCATAACTCGGAGTTAGAATTTATCAAGAAAACTTACTCGAAGAAAAGAAAGAAAAGAAAAATACTCAAATCATACATTTCAGAAATTAATCCGATTATAAAAAGCAGAATGAAAACCTATTTTCTTACCTTGGACTGTATTCCCGAAAATAGCGACGACTAGACAAAGGAGGACTAGGCCTCGGTTCAAGGTAAGAGCAACCATAGTGATGTTGTGATGAGAAGACCAGGACCGCAACTGACGCGTTTACCGGGACGCCGGGCTTTTCATATAGCTACGTCAGACCAGTATGCTAATGCGGCAGGGAGAGTAAGATTCATTATAAACAAGTGAAGCATGAACGACAGCTAGGTCAACCGAATCCATGCATATCCCGATCTACATATAGCTTTTGTATTTCTTTTTTCTTGCCTATTCATTTAAGGTGTGTCGTTGTGAAAACGTTGCACCCTTTTGCTTGAGTAACAAAACCGCATTTGTGTGTAAATTTCGTGTGCAAAGCCAAAGCTATCTGCGTCATAATATCGGCACAATTACCTGGGCCGTGTTACTGTACGGTCACGTTGGGTACATCTAGAGCAGCCTGGAGGTAGACGCCAGGGAGCCCCTCCACTGAGATAATAGCCAGGAAGAGAGGTGAAGAGTGTGTATTGTGTTATGACTAAGATCCTGTCAGTCACGACCTACACAGGCCTCATCAGTACGTGCTGTTTGCATCAATTTGAACACGTTCTGTCCACGATTATTGTTGGGTTTTTTTTGACTTACTATCTATATTCCTCCCCTCTCCACCATTATATTTCAGTTAAAATTTTAGTGATTACGTTGACTAAGCAGACATCCAAATACCAACAAGATCCTGATTGATGGTAACTGGGTTTTCCATATGTTGATATGCTGATAGCTGGGGTGCGAGTTCCATTTGTCAACATATGATCCTGCATCCTGTCATCTGGGCTCTTCCATATGTCCACATGTGATCCTGTATGCTGGTGTCTGAGCCAAGACACATGTAATTACATGATCCTGTATGCTGATAACTGAGGAGCTCCACATGTCAACGTGTGATCCTGCTTCCTGTCATCTGGGCCCTTCCTCATGTCAACTCGTGACCCTGTATGCTGGTAGTTGAGTCACCCCTCGTATATGTGATCCTGATGCTGGCAACTGAATCACTCACCAGGTCAACGCGTAAGTCTATATAATGGTAACTGAGGCGCCCCACATGTGGACATGCCCGAGTAGCTGAACCACTTTCCACGTCAACATGTGATCCTGCATGCTTGTATCTGAGCCATTCCACATGTGATCCTATATGCTGGTGACTCAACCATCCCGGATGTGAACATGTTATTCTCCATTCTGTCACCTGAGCCACTGACACTATTAACAACATTGACACATATAGTCAAAGAGTAGGCATTGCGAAGAAACAAAAATTTTACAAATTTACGGGTTTCAGGTTTGGTGTAACAAAAAGAAAGCATGTTTGTTTGTCGATTCATACATCAGAGTAAAGCCTAGTGTGTCAGCTTTCGAACGAACGTAATTTGGCTGATTGGTATATTTTTCCCAGTTTTGTGTCCAGTTGTGTGAAGTTAGGGCTTATGCCAAAGCTATTAAGTGCCTGGCTATGTGTATAGCTATAAATATCTTTCCGACGATTCTGTCACCTATGATGTAAAGTAAACCAAGAGTTAGAATGTTGCTTTACTGTGTCTGTGTTTTCTCTTCCTATGTTATTACAAAAATTATAATCTGGATTGTATACAGTGTAGTCACATGCTGTGACAGCAGTCTCCCACGGTCACTCCGGCTTGAGTCATTTAAGCCATCCTGTAGTCAGATGGTATCTGTACACCACGCATATTATCTCTCTGAAAGACTTCACCTTACCCTGCGCACTAATATATTAATGTAGTATGCTTGAATGAACGCTTCGTTTTGGACGACCCTAAAGCCCCGGAGCGAGCTGGAATAGTTAATACATCTCTTGTATGATGACTCGTTTCCGGTGATGAATAGAAACATGGGATTCCATGTTTACCATGGAAATTTATCATGGAAACTTACATGTTCTCTAAATACCTCTAATAAGAAAAGACCCCCTGGCAATGCCTTGTGGCGAATAGAAATCCACTCTACAGACACTGAACAGTGTGGGTGAAGATGTCAGCCCGGTCTTACTAACAGGAGTCGTCACAGTTACAGTATAAGTTACAGTATACTCTGTATTTATACATGGCCCTCATTACCTATACCTTTACCACCACACCCTACCAGTGAAAATTTGTTGAGCCTCACACATACATGCATCTCTATATCGTCACGTTTAGCATTGTTCACACAAGATTTGTTTTGCCGGCCGTCATGACTAGCTGTGTTCCTCTTCACCGTCAAATTTGTACAGCAGGGAGGGATTGTTCAAAAGTGTGCCGTAAAATATGTCAACTCCTCTCACCCTTATGTAAAGCTTATGGGAATTCAGTCCAGGCTGAACTCATACCTGGCTTGAATGCTATCTCCACATTCATATGTATGCACCTATGCTTGGGTTTTACGTCAATTTTTTTTTTCAGTCATAAGATGACAAGTAGTTGTTTGAATGTACATATATATATATATATATATATATAGACGCCAGATATGACACCCCACCCAGACGACCAGTCCTGTTTCCTTGCTCTAACTTAACAGTGCTGAGCACCAAGCGAGGTAGCAACAATTGCCACTTTTCAGGTCTTCGGTATGACCCGACACATACCGAAAAGTTTCTTCTCAAAATCACCAATTCTTCTGAACATGAACAGACGCAGACATTTCAGCCTTGCATGAGGCTATGTATTCATAGACACCTTACAAAAAGCATGGCAAAATATTTTCAATATACAATCATGGTTTCTGGCTCTACCTCAAGCATCCTGGAGCATCAGCATTTTTTCTTCCATATTTTGCATAAAACTCTACCGCCGACGATAAAGACGCAGCATATAAAACGTTTTATGGAAGTTAATTTTATTATTATTATTTGAAATTGTATTAAAACGTTTTGAATTATGATAATAGGAAATGACTGGCAGTGTCAATTGTATAGTAACAAGTGTATTTTCTGAAGTCAGCTACGCCTCTTTTGCAGTGATAAGTGACGCGTGATAAGTTATAAGCCCAAAAAATTAAAACTAGTTGGTCACGCATACTCCATATACTGTTTAGGTTTTATTCATGTTTGTTTTGTTTCTAACGTTTTGCAATGCGCACAATACTACTGTTGACAAACATAAGGACAAAAGCGTTCATGATCTCTGTTCTATAACTGTATCTCTTACCTGTGAAGTCAGCGCTAGACATTATGTGGACTAGCCTATCTACCCACGTAGGTACAGCACGTCATACCTTGCTTACATAGTGCAAAAACCTAGACAATCTTCAGATAAGGTGTCTAGAGAGCACGTTGTATATGTACCAATTGTGCATGGACGAATCCAATTCAGCGCAAGTCATGTGTGTTTTGGCTTTATTTGACCTGAAAACAACGACTTCTCATGGCCTAGTTGTAGACCCGCATGGATCATAGACTGTTGCCTTTTGGAATCAACGAAAACCGGAGGAGACCTCTCAGTCCGCCGATGTTTTTAGTTCTTTTGCGTGACACAAAAAATACATGAAAGTGGTGGTTGTGAACAGAACTAATCCATACAGCCCTCCATCGTTTGCTCGTAACCAATGTGAACTTTCCACCGTTGTGAGAATTGGCGAAAGATCAGTCTAGCATCTCAATATGTGTGGTATTTACTGGATGTATAAGTCTCTCCATAGTCACAGATCATAGTTGGGGCAAAGCACAAATGCACAATAAGTGCGACATCCTTCACAAAGTGGATACCCCGGGTTATACTCATGGCCTTCGTTAAATGATTGGCCTGTGTTAAAAGATAGGGGGTAAAATATTTGACCCACCGACAGACATACCGAGCGAAGAGCTGCTCCAAAAGAGTGATTGTATTATTGAGACGATTTGAACAGCAGTTCCGCTTAGAACATAATGCCACAAATCTGCATTCGTATCGCTTTACTACTGGCAATTGTAGCAAATATCGGTATAACAAAAAACATACAAACATACAAACAAACAAACAACCAAAGCGGAGTTTGGTCCAAGGCTTAACCTCCGAACTGAAGCATGCTGAGGCACTGGCTAGATAATACTAGTACTGCCTCACATCTAAAAGTATGTACACGTTGATGATACACTATATAGGCCTAAGTAGTGTATTTTTTTATTTTGCACATAATGTTTCAGAAAGTTGTCTTCTTTGTATAGCGGTGAAAGAAATCTTCCTAGACTTATTCCTAGACTCCCCCCGCCACCTCCCCCGCTTCACCTACCACTAACACTCTATGGTTCCTTGATGAAATAATGCTATGATTTAATTTACCGTCAGCAGCAATAGTTTAAAAAATGGCGATCATATTATCTGACTTCATGATACATTTACTTTGTAGAAGAAATGCAACCTGTATGCACGTGGTGGTTTGGGAACATATACTTTCCCAGCTGAAAAGATTTACTAACATTAAGGAAAATCAGTGCTCTGGTGCGACATGTAGAAGCCGACACCGGTCCCATCGCTTTTTCCTCGGCCACCACGCCGTAGTGTGTAAACACCGGGTGACTCATTTATAACATTTGGGGGTTAGCGGTCTCGCGGTGAATGACCTGGCAGATGACCTTTTCTCGGCCACTCAATGTCGCAGGCCAAATAAATGACATGTATCGACGACTAAGATGCTATAAAATCATTTAGTGTTTTCTTATCCCCACGTTTTATAAACGGTCATGTGTGAATTAGTCAGACACCGCCCTAGGGGTTGAGCGCCGGATTCCAATAGGATGAATGTTACAGCAGGAGTTATTAGGCCAGTGCTATACATTTCCGCCTGCGTTCTAATGTACTCTCACAAGTCAAATACACGCTATACCGCACACAGATAAAACCTCAACTGTTTCAAGAGTGAACTACATTTGTTCATTGTGATGCCTGTATACCTGGGATACATGCATTTGCGTGAACGTATGTAAAGTTGTACTGGGGATGTGAACTTTTACAATGTTCGGTGTGTGTTTGTCGATCTTTTTTTATTACTTCCGTTAAGGGAAGTGATGATTTCCCCAACATTTATCTGTTTATCGGTTTGTCCTACTGTTCGTATGTGCATACTTTGGCCTTAGGTCAAGCGCCAGTCCTCAGAATTTTGGTGGTGATCCAGGATTTTTTTTAAAGAATCCTTCACCGTTCTCAAATGCCTGTTTGTAACTTTCCGGATAATATTACACACAGATTTTGATAAAACTTGTTTACTTTGGAAAAAGCGCCAGTCCATTTCAAATGGGTGCAGGGTTATTCGAATATATAGCGGGTTTTAGATGATTCATCTGATTTGCAGGATGTTGTAGAGGGAAATTAGGCGGCGTGGACTGGGATGAAGCTTTGTACACAGCCTGCCCTTGGCATAAGCACCTCTCTGTAACATTTTCACGGTCATTCTGATGTGGATCTAGGTCCAGGAATTTGCACTGAACAGTAGCATGGCACGTGTGAATTATATTTGGTTACTTGTCGGGTGTTCCAATCCATCTCTCGCTTTCGGGACAGGTACTTTTAATCAATCGGTTTGTCAGGTGTCTGGCGAAAGGCGGTGGTGCAAGGTTGACACTGTGGTTTCCTACACCCATGAACCTGACCGCTGTCTTGTCAGTGAAAAAATTCTTGAGCACGGCGTTTAAGCACCAATCAATCAATCAGTCAATCAATGAATTGAAAGTTGCATTACAAACCACACTCATGCTGTGTAACGTTTCATTGGTGAAAGACTCTTGCAACAGGATCTCAGGAAGTGAACATCACATACAGGTGTACATGAATTCCCCTGGATTGTTTTTCTTGATTAACTTACGCTCGGGGTAGCGGAATATGTACATACGAATGCCAGTGTTCATGCCTGTGTTATTGATATTGATTTTTGTTACTCGTCCACTAGGGCATTAGAAACGTACATCGTAATTACATGTACATGCATTTCCAATCTGACAACAGTGTTCTGGCTCTGGAGAAGATATAAAATATACGGTAGGACAGACATAACATAACAACACGCGTCGTCAGTAGATGTGCATATAGCTAGTAATTACACACACCACCTACGCGTTCAGCAACAAGCGCTATACGGTTAGATGGGAATGTTTGTCAAACGAGGCCCCGGTAAATCGCCTCGGGGGGATCCAGGGATGCGTCACATGACCGATAATATAACCGATCTGGAGGCGGTGGAGGTAGGAAAATGCCCCTCACATCATCCACCCTATATAGCACCCAAATAAATAATCGACATGAATCGATTACTTTGTAGTTCCACATCGCATAAGTTAATATTCAACCAGTGCCTACAATTACACACAAGGCCATATTGTTTATTTGTTGCTGTAAAGAGGATCCATATTTAAAGCCCACGTTGACGAATCACTACGCCTTGTCTCGGTCGATCATCCGTGAAGAAATGAAACAAGGCCGCTAGTGTGGGCCTTATCAACACATGGTCTATCGCAGTAAACTTTTAAACGCTTTACAATGCCATCCATGTACACTTATTAAGTGCATACTGAAGTCCTGACACATTCTCTGACCGGCTTGATCACTCGATGTGAATATTAAGTACAATGATTAGCATTAATATATAAAAAAAATTCAACCTGTCCAAGTGTAAACCTGTGCACGCAGTGGTATACTCATTATAACGCTAGGTGTAGCTATGTTTCCCACCGGATGCCATTAACCTAAATATAGATTGGACTGAGGAATGCAGTGACTTTATAAGACGTTGATGGGCAGCTCACGCTGCTTTTTTTTTATAACAATAAACATTTTCCACAACATAACCAGAATATTCTACGGTATAACAGTAAACAGTTTATATCTGACAACAGTGGAACAAAAATTTCAAATACTTATGCACACTGGATTTTTCCTTAATTATGAAGTTTAACGTACTGTCTAATTTAACTAATTGTTAGTTATTCTTTATTTACATATTCACTCAAACGATCAAACAGTCTTCCATTTACGACGTATGTATATGTGCACGTGTATATTTACTGCAAGCCGACCGACAGCTTTTCTGCACTAAGCAAAAAGCATTAGAAAAAGTAATGTAAGCAGGAAATCAGATCCAAACTGAATTGACCATTGTTTTAGTGTAATGCATGAGAAAAACGTTACCAGTTTGCTCACAAAATAAATGACATCGCAAAGGTGGTAATGGCTAACAGACCACACTGTGCCTACCATAGAAACACTAATACTCTTTGGATACATGGATTTTTTTCTAACCCCTGTTCCACCCATGACGATCGTACAGTTTACATTCATTGTTAAGTACCAAACATGACGATGCCTATGCCCTTAAGGAGAATATCTTGCCATGTTGACTTCAATTAACCTAGCCTGTACACGTTACACCATATTATATGTCTACCTTTTGGGGTTCCCTTAATAATATTTGTCCAATGTGCATTGATTTACAGCTGGTTAACTACCAGGAACCAGGAATGAGATTACTCACTTGTAAATTTGTGTCAGCTTTAAAAGATCATTCGTATTAGAAAGTGTATATTGATAAACTAGAACCCAAATAGGGATTATGTACAAGCTCTGTGTTGATAGTGGGCACGAATGCATTATTATCCATTTCACTGGGTTAATTATACGACGTGCTTGTTCTCATACAACACGTTTATGGGTGGGGAAATCATCGCCTTTTGGCAGTTAAGCCAATCTAACAAAACCGCTGACGTCAGTCTACAGTACAACTGCACAATGCGAAAAGCATGGTGAGGTATATCCGTTGATATTATGAGCGTACATCAGAACAAGAGACAGCTGGATTCGAACACGCGACTTCGTGACAAGAGTTTGCATGTTGTGTGTTTAGCAAGAGTATAGTACCTTAATTAGGCAAGTGAGTCTACAAGACCCTCTTTCAACACTGATAACACTTTAGTGTTTGAACTGAAAAACTGCCAAAAAAAAAAAAAAAAAAAGGAAAAACAACCGCAAGCTGTACTTCAAACAGGCATAGAAGGGCCAACTGATAAATATTGCAGTTAATAATCAACTATACAGATCACAAGGCATGTGCTGTGAGATTAATTGTCAGGTGCATAGGCCTATTTGCTATCAGTGAGTTTGTTCTCAGTAAATCTATAGCCTATCCCAAGCTCCGTGGCCATTCATTCAAAGAGCAAGTGGTGCTGAGGGTGTGATAATTTCATGGTAATATCATGATTAATGCCGTTGTATGCAAGACAAAGCTTAACTAGAAAAGTGGACTACAAATATGGAGACCACTGAGTCACAGTTGAGGTTTTTATCAACTACTTATTTGGTTTCTCAGACAGTAAGATATATTTTGCACCAAACTGTATGAGCCGTCGAATAGGTGCAGTGACCTCTGCACAGTAACATCAGTCTACCTACCCACTGCACAGTCCGTACCACATGTACATGTAGGTAAGTTGGAAGAGTCCATTTGACGTGTTTGTAAACGCATGCGTGTACCACAGATTCTTCCATGAAGATGCCTGTCAGGCCGAATGTATATAAAATTGAACTGACAACTGATATTTTGCGTAGTTATGTGCAAGCGATAATGGAATTATTATCAACAGTCGGTCAGTTGGGAGTTAAGCATGCATTTATTTGATGAGGCCAGATAAAAGTACAGACAAGTATTTTCCTATAGGGCTTTCCTGGATTATCAGTGCTATCATTGGCATAATATATCAAGCTCACACTTCATATGACGACAAGATTTGCAGATAAATGTAAGAATATATATTATATATGTAGGAGAAAGTCAACCTAATCAAAGTTAAGAATAGCAATGGCAACAGGCAGACTCTATACTATGTTGACATACTTTAAAACGTGCAAAATACATTTTGTACTTCGTATCTCAGCTTCTGAATATGTATAAACGATTTATAACAGCACATGAAACAAAGGAAAAGCAGCCGAAATATGTCCACAATCAGTAGAACAGTACATTTATTACTAATCACCGTAAGCATGACAAATCAAAGAGAAATTTTATACACCATCACAAAAGTTTCATTTCCGATTCTCATCAAAAATTGGTAAGAATTTTTACCGTTTTCTACTTTTAACTACAATTTATGGGATGACATTTTGATAAAATATTTCTAAAATTAAAGTGAAAAACAGCGCATGTTCACTGTTAATATGGCCAGAAAGGCTGGACAATATTATGTCTATTTCGGTAAACTATTTTTTTCTAACAACTACTACGACAGTAGAAACTGACATTTAACCCTACTATGTCGTGTAGCATGAAACGCTACCATTCTGTCTGGGCTGTAATTGTTTCAATCGCGGAACACTGTTGTCATTTGAAACTGTAGTAAGCTGCTGGGGTTGTGTTTGAAACTGAAGTATATCTGTAAATTTAAAACCTACAATGATTTAAAAACTTACTCCCGCCACAATACAATGGTCTGGAATTACTTTGCGGTGTTTTCCACACAAGTACTTGTTATAAATAAAATGTATGACATTGAAATAGTGACCTCCCCCTGTGTTATTACATGTTACATTGACAGTCAACTCAGGACATTTATGTCACAGTTTACAAACAGCTGATATCTCCTACCTCGCTGATTGGTTAGTCTATCACAAGCTTAAAAGCATGGCCGCCCCAAGATCGCCAGTTGGCAGCAAAATACTCCTCACTTTAAACGAAGATAATTCAGCGAGAAATTCATATAAACTTAAACAGTTTTTGGCATTCAAGAGAGAATTTTATACTCTCTTTCACTTTAACAATGATAACGCATTCCATATAAGGTTGATTCATTATGTCACCAGGACGTCACTCCAGAAAGCGGGAAGGGTTGGTGGGGAGAGAGGGGCGTGAATTTTCTTTCGCACCTTACTTCAGCTGGGTGCAACTGTAGTTGCAACGATATACCTCTCTTTTTTTTTCCTTTTTTTTTCGAGTGGCACACAAGCGATATGAGAGTTACAATGGGTTTCATATTGCAAAATGTCGATCTTCTGATTGAGGACTTTTATTGGTACATGTCTTCTCAAAAATAAGACACACGGCCATCCAAGGGCGAGAAAGAAGATCCCTAGCATACCTACGAAATTAATGATGATAAAAAATCACACTGACGAGCTCGTTTTTCCTTTTTTTCTATTTTTTAACCTGTGTTTTAAGTTGCTGTTGTCATTTGCATATTGTCAAGGGCGAAAACGGGGAAAAACGAACTCGACAGTGGAATCTTTTGGCATCCGTAAGTCCATAAGCCCATACACCAGGGATCTTCTGTCGAACATCTGGATGGCTGTTTGGTTTATTTTTGAATATGTTTACCGATAAAAGCCCTCAGTCGAAAGATCGATATTTTAGAACATGAAACACAATGTAACTCTCGCTGCGCTTACGCGCCACTTCAAAAAGCGAAATGCAGCTAGGTGCAACTGATGTAAGCTAAACGTTAATGCATCACAGATCTAATATGGAACCATTAATATACACAAGAATTCCAACATGCTCTGTCAATTTCCTAAATCATGCAGACAATTTATATTTTGTACAGTCAGATTCCTAGAGTAATCTATATTACACTGCCGTTTTCGACGAAGGTGATAAACAGACATTGTCTCAATCATTATTTATATAGGCACCCCTGCAACATAAAGTGTATTACACAGGTTTGTAAATCTTCATGAGCCCAATACCTGCATATGACTACCGCTAGACTTCTTGGTACAAAGAAATGAGAAGGGAGGTGATCAGTGCTAGGCTGGTACTGTCCCATGGCCTCGTTGCTGCATTACTTCCACCCCCGACCCCACCTTCAACCCCGGGGATGGACAGTTTGTTCGAGTTGCATAACTCTGTATCACAGCGAATCGAACATGTAATGAAATACACATCTTCGGAGCACGTTTTCTGATAGGTACCGCACCCTCTAGTAAACGATTGGTACCCTTTGATAGCTGCAACAGAATGAGGGAAATGGTCTGTTTGAAGAGACGGAACAGGCATGCTCTACAGTGTAACAAATCAACAGTTAGAAACTAAAATTTATTTATTGTTGGTTTGCGCCATACTCGAGAATATTTTATACTTATACGAAGGTGGCCAGCATTACGGCGGGATTGAGGGAACCAGACAGGGCTTGGGGGAAACCGACGACCATGACTCGTTACCGTAAATATCATCTGAATATAAAGCGGCAATCAGTCAGAGGCACCAAACAATTATTTTAGAAGCCAAGGAGTTCATTAGTCGTGGAGAAGGAAAACTACAGTGGACTGAAGTACGAACTTTAATCTTAGACACAGAAGCAATAAATGAAATTTTTCATCCCACCTTACACCTCTAGAACAGATGTCAATACAATTGTATTCCAACTGGCGTTTTTGCAGTGTGTGAGAATATAATTGCCCTATAGCTGTTGACAATTCGGTGGAGCCTCACATTTCTGGTACACCCCGCGGGTTATACACACGTCCTCTGTCCTGGTACACTTGACCATATTAGCTGTTGTTACATTCCATGGCTGTTCCAAACACTCGTCCCTGCCAGCCCCGCCAGTGTTCGTGTAAGAGCACGAATAACAGATCAGGCCTGAAAAAAAAAACATGGAGGAAATAACATCGTGCTTGCCACAGTCTGACTTTGAAGGCACATCTTCAAGGAATATCGTGGATTTTTTTTTTACAGTTCAGAATACTGATATTGATTTATACGCAGCTGTTTCCTCTTATAAAAATTACAATTTTGTTTATTTTAAAAATCTAAATTAAGTAACATACTTAAACTGTTAACACTTCTGAGAGCTACAGAGTGCGGTTACGTGTGTTGTAACGGCAATACTCCGATAAAGGCCCACACCTGCTATATAGCCTAATGCTGGGAAATATAAATGCTTTTCAAAGTCATGCACTCATATCCGACGTTTATGCAGCTCAGTCTGTGGTGAAAGTCGTGTTCTGAAATAGATGTATACCTGATATATAGTTTAGTGTGTGGTCAAAGTAGTTATACAGCTTAGTGTGTGGTCATTGTCGAGCTCTGATGTACAGCTGTTATGCTGTTTAGTGTGTGGCCAATGTCGCCCTCTGATATACAGCTGTTTTATAGCTTAGTGAGTGGTCAACGCCGTGCTCTGATGTACAGCTGTTATACAACTTAGTGTGTGGTCAATGTCGTGCTCTGATACACAGCTGTCATACAGCTTAGTGTATGGTCAGTGCCGTGCTCTGATATATAGCTGTTATACAGCCTAGTGTGCGGCCAATGTCGTCCTCTGATATACACCTGTTATACAGCTTAGTGTGTCGTCAGGCATGCTGTCATATATACTTGTTATGCACCTTATAGTATGTGGTAAATGTCGTGCTTTGATACAGACCTTAAAGCCAAAAGCATTTTTCGAAGCGTTGGATTGTGCGATTCAGCATATCATCATTACATACTTACCGGACCGTGTGAGCGATGCTAACTTGTGACAGAACGGAAACGCTACATGACTTATGAGCTGTCAGATATATGCAGTGCTTGGGAAATTGTGTTCTGAATAATGACATAGGCTAGATCGAAATGAAAAACCAATATAGGCCTGCAGAAGGAAAAGCAATTCATAAGGTATTAGCATGGACACTGGTTGGCACGACCGTTATGAGGCTACATAAAGCCATCATGCTGGAACTGTAGCCAGTACGATCCTATGAAATAGGTGTCACTAATGTGGCATAATTAGCACAAACAAACATTAATTTACTTGTTGATATTGACTGATTTGTAATCATTTTGCAGACCGCAAGTATTTATGCAAATTGTTTCATGAATTGAAACTGAAGAGAGGTTACATTACCTGAAGCAAAATCATATTCCAGGACAAGCAGTAAAGTAAACAGGCAAACCAGAAGAGATAAGTTAGCAGCAATCATGGTGGAATTGTAATCTCTTATAACGGACCAGTGTCTTAAAACTGAACGGTTCTGCCTTGCGACAAGGCGGCGTTCAGAATGCATAATACCATATACTTATCTCAACGTACCGTCTCAAAATGACATTTTTATGACTCTACAAATATAATGAAAAAATGAAAGAAATGCATAAACACAAAGATGGCTAATAAACCATAGGTTCCCTAAATTGGCACTGACGTCCATGTATGCACATGTCAGTTTATAGTTATATATGTCTTAACTATGGCTATATGTGTATAGCGGGCCATTAAGTGTGTAACAGCTTCGTTGTTTAACTTATATACAGGCTGTTCCCAACAACGAATGACTCTGCCAATCCGCCTTCACCCCACCCTGCAAACTTAACCAGTCCCGTGGGTATGTGACCCAACAGACAGGTATGATTCTCAATAAATGTTCTGCATATATGGTAACATGCACCTGGTAATTAGGCACGAAGACTTTAAATAATGAAGATGGACATTCTGGGGTTAATCTTCCCTACGACATTTGTTTGTTTTGTCTGTAAATTGCGTGACTAAAGCAAGCTCAGTTAACACAATAAATACAATTTAAAAAAATTCAATCTTTAAATGGCTGTCTCTGAGAGATAATTGCCCTGATCGAAAACTGCCCTACCCTTAGTAAAACCGACGCAATAACTCACCAGTAGAGACTCTATATATGTCTCTATAGGTGACACATATGACATAACATCGTGTACAACAAGGTACATACACACTCCAGAACTCCACAGCTATGTTTGAAGCTATATTAGTTAGCGTGATATATTTCCTGACAGTGTAGTACAGAGTTGAATTCTTAACCGCAGTTACAAAAATTTAGAATATGACGAATTTGTGGTTTCCTTCTTTAGCCCTCCAATTTCGTTAGAAGTGAATATTTCAAACAAAAGTGTTACACACGTATTGATTTACGACATCATAGTGACTTTGTAAACAGCTTTCAACGTGAAGTCACTCGTGATTTCATGCCGCGACGTGTGTCTATCATATATGGGAATTGTTTAATTTAAGCTATTCGATTGGTTTTTATGTCGTCATCTAGAATATTTCCACTCATATGATGGCGGCCAGCATTATGGTTGGAGGAAATCGGGCAGAGCACCAGCAGGTTGCTGGCAGACCCTCGCATATACGACTGGAGAGGAAGCCAATCAAAGCTGGGCTTAAGGCAACCGAATTGGAAAGAGACTCATGGGTCACTGTACTGCGCTTGCACGCTAACCACTGGGGTCAAAGAAACCACCGTTTGTTTGAATTAATGATGTTGAAAATGATGTTATATTACATAGTATGTACTGTAAAGTCTTTCGATTAATGAGAAAATTTACACTTTGTTAACATCTTCGTTCATTTGTCCAAATACGGTGACAAATATGTGTTAGAATGGAAACTTCATGGTAGATGCGGTAGGGATACGGTGGTGCCAGTGGTGGTGACTGTACGAAAAACATACGGTGACAGTGTAAGCGAATGTTGGTGACATCTCAGTGGTGAAAGTACGGCGACACGGTGGTGCGAGTAGGATAAGTATGACTACACATGGTGATGACAGTAAAGGAGAGACAGTGACACAGTGTTGAGAGTACGGGGACACGGTGGTGCGAGTAGGATATGTATGACTACACATGGTGATGACAGTAAGGGAGAGACACTGACACAGTGGTGAGGGCAAGGGAAGGACAGCAAGACAGTGGGGAGAGTAGGGTAAGGGTAATGACTACTTACAATGATGAGATGATTATTTGTTTATTTATTTGATTGGTGTTTTACGCTGTACTGAAGGATATTTCACTTATACGACGGCGGCCAGAATTATGGTGGGAGGAAACCGCGGAGAGCCCGGTGGAAATCCACGACCATCCAGTGGTGAATGTACGGTGATAGTAATGACTTCACACGGTGGTGAGAATAAGGGAACGATAATGATATGGTGTTGAGAGTACGGTGACGGCAATGATTACACATATTGACGGGAGTAAGGGAAGGACAGTGACACGGTGGTGACAATAAGAGAACGGTAATAACTGCACATAGTGGTGAGAGAAAGGGATCGATAGTGACTTCACATGATGATGGGAGAAAGGAAACGGTTGTGACTACACGCGGTGGTGAGAGTAATGGAGTACCGGTTCGTGTATGAGGGATGAGGGAGAGGACGCACTGTCCAGAGAACGGCGGTGACTGCTTATGGTTTTAGGGTTGAGGTCACGGTGGGTATGGTGCGAACACGGTGGTGAGAGTAAGAAAACGCGGTGGTGATGGTGTAAGGGAAGGGCGGTTAGTGTATGCGGCGATGGGGGTGAGGACGCACTGTCCAATGAACGGCGGTGACTGCTTATGGTTGTAGGGTTGAGGTCACGGTGGGTATGGTGCGAACACGGTGGTGAGAGTAAGAAAACGCGGTGGTGATGGTGTAAGGGAAGGGCGGTTAGTGTATGCGGCGATGGGGGTGAGGACGCACTGTCCAGAGAACTTCAGTGAATGCATATGGCGGCACGGTTGAGGTCACGGTGGGTATGGTGCGAACACAGTAATGAGAATAAGAACACGCGGTGGTGATAGTGTAAGGGAGGGGTGGTTAGTGTATGCGGCGATGAGGGTTAGGACATATACAATTGGTACATGTATGCCGCAAACACGAGGCTGACAGCTGAGACCGTGATTACGGCGGTAATTTATTGAATGTTTGACAAGCACAGAGCTGAAGAATATTGCACTAATATGATCATTGTCACGGGTGGAGAAAAAAAGACCTAGTTTCCGGTCAGGTCTCGGCGGCTATATTTGTCCTCGAGATTCAAGCCCTATACATACACAGTTAGCTCGACAACATTTTGATGAATGACAAGCATCGACAATGTGTAGATACACATATAGTATAGGGCCTATGCATTAGATGGTAGTTGAATCTTCTTGGTTATTCGACAGAGTCCTGCGTTATAGTAGCACACGGGTTCAGCAGCTATATTGATTTCTACATAAAATCCTGCGGCTATACAATCCTTAAAAAGGTCTATATCCAAAGGATATTTAATATCCATGCTCGATTTACTTCACTTGTTTTGCGTTTTAGCAATAACACCACGGTCGATCAATATTTCATTTGTGAACTTTGGCAAAATCAGGACGTTTGGAAAGTTGGCGTTTACCATGGATAAATCCTTTGACCTTTTCTTTTTTTCACACAAGTATAAAATTTTACCTGATTGACATGTCATCTTTTGTGAGTTTTAATTCCATTGTCACGAAATTTGCTTACCATATTAAATGGGCTGGCATGCAGCGAAATAATATTGACTGACGATTGTGTTCAGGCCTAATATCTACAGAGTATCAACAGCAAGTAAAAGAGGAGAGAAACAAGCAAAGGGAATACCTTTTAACAATAAATGCAATGTTTATATTCGTTACAAGCGGAATACAATCTGCTTTAATTATATGCTGAAAGTTCTGTGTGGTAGTTATGTAAAAACAACTTTAAAAAAACCTCTTTGTGTTTTAATTTGTCCACACCTGTCATGTTGCACTTATGTGAATTACAGTATACGTGCATATGAAGCTAACCGAGTAGACCATATGGTGTAAACTGTCCGGCTCACAGGGTCTACTAAACCGATCATAACATAGGCCGACATGAAGTACAAGAATTTTACCCCACAATCATGGTCTGCATAAATCATCACATAAGGTACAGGGTGCTATGAGAGCAGCCAAAGTCATCATATTTCAATCGCGAAGTCCTGTAGATGACTACATACAAAGTCGCTCTCGGTTTGATTCTACTCCCACTCATACAGCTAACGACATAAGGTAAATAACTGAGATAAATGGCTAAATATTTGAAAGATCATTATCACTCTCCTGAGGGGTAAGTAAGTTTCCTCGAGGCCCCAAAAAAGGTCTACTAAAACCGTTGAGCGCTGGAAAACATATCTATCCGATTCATTAAATACCACACTGGGATATATATTTTACACTTTGTCTAATTTTATACAAATATATACAATACCATGTGTATTGAGTTCCTTTTTTCGGATATATGTAATTTTATGCACATATAATCACACCCGTTTCACCTCGCTTGTTATAAATGTTGTTTTATATATATAGCTTACATTTGCATGGTGTGGGCGTTTGTTTGTTTTCATGCGCATAATTGAAAATTGATTAAAAAAAAAATTAATGTACATCGTACATCAGACTTTTTGGTACATGTGTGCTCATAAAAAAGGATATATATATATATATATATATATATATATATATATATATATACATATAATGGTGCATGGCACAACGGAACATTTATAGCAACGTTACATCAGAATGCGATGAGGTTTTACTCCGGGCCCATTTGTGTAGCCCGTCATGCTCCCCCATTAAGTCAAGGATATACAACACTAACCGTGGATTTACTGGGACACTACTAAAGTCACGAACTCCTGCTTCCGGCTAATTTGGAGTGGTTTACTGAACAATGACGTGAAAGGTATTCGTGGCCTCGTGTCCGAGCAACTATTTACGCATTTTGACGTTAGAAATTCTAAGACTATATCTGCAAGCAAAATAGGTGTAGACCTGTAGCCATTTCCATTGAATGTTCTCACTGTGTTACAAAATGAGGGATCGCCATCCAGCAGGAAAAATTTCCATCACACACTGTATTCAGCTTTGTGCGTGCATATAAGTGTGAACGTACACATTCACCATGTACCTTACATGGGGGCTCACGGTTGCCATAGGTCTATAGGCTGCTATCGCCTGGATACAATTGGCCGGAAAGGCTAAACAGTGCGCCTCTATATATGGACCTCTGATACTTGCACTGGCCCTAAACACCAACTTTAAACTATCAAAACTGTCAGGAAAGGCTCAGTGTAAGCCAGAAACTAGCTGTTCTTTCCAGGATGATGTAGCCCACAACAAAATTTAATATATACTAACCAGAAAAATAGGCCTATACCTACATAACAAATTTGGATATCTGCAACTTTTGTGTATTAGTGGTATACAAATTATGTACTTGGAAAACTCGTGTGTTAGTGGAGCACGCTATTATTGACACGGGTATGGTTGTCTATCTCTAGAACACCAAAGTGTAGACGTTCAATTTTGTTACAGCTTGCATGCTATGTACGCCTGGTGCACAGTCGTTTTTATAGAATGTAGACCTATATACGTCAGTTATTTTAATTTTTTTCTTATATGTACTGTTTTGAAATGCTCATTACATCCAGGCGTGGTGATGGAATTAAGTTAATTAAGTTACGTGCAGAATGTATATGCATGTACATGCGGATAGATAAAATAAAGTAAGTTGAAATGTGAGCCTACATGTTCGTTGAGTTTTTAAGAGACCCGTAGTGATCTTACCCGTGGGTAAGATAAAATACCTTACATTAATTAGGGTATTTTTTATTAGTTATATATGAAATTTGCACATGCAGCGCACATTGCTCATCGTGGACGTTACAATGTATATATGCTATCGTGTATACTCGGAGAACATAGTTGTGCGTCAGAATGTAATTTATAATCGCTTTTATTTTATTTATAAGTTTTTGATTTTTGAAAAAGCTTTTATATACAGGGCAATGGCCTTATAAGTTAATGGGAAAACCAGTTTTATGATCGAGTTTTATAACATGTGGTACGTAAGCTTTAATTTAAGTATATATAGTGTATATATCATAACTGTATTAATAATAACCTACTCCTTAAGTGGGCATTCCCTCATATCACGGAGATATCCACTCAAGCGTTTCATTAATACGCGTGACTGCACACTGATGCGCTGAATCCATTCGAGTAAAATTATCCCGAACAAAACATGTACTGTTTCTGTTGTTAACATAATGCAGGTCTTTTAAACATTTTTCTTTATTATTATTATTATTATTATTATTTATTCAATCGTTCATTGCCGCGCACCTGCGGCAACAATATCGGGCCTATTATACTATAGAGCTTGATGAAGATCACGTGACAGAACCGGGATGGAAGAGCAAGGGAGAAACCTCCACATCTTGCGAGATACAGGGTGCGGTATAGGGTTTCGTAGCTTTTCGTCCCGGTCAAAAATGTACAAAACTGAATTAGTGAGTTCTGACTACACAGGTGGACTGTTTCTTTGCTCAGTAGCTCATATCTATGTTTGTAATATATCGCAGTAGTGCTAGGCTTCAAACTAGTCTATGCTGTGATGGCAGGAATACGGCTGAGGTAGCTCTGCTGTGGAAATGAACATGCCTGACAGGGGGCATAAACTGTTGCTCGTTGTTGTTGTTGTAAAGGCTGGCCTGCCTTTGTAGTAGAATTGACAGGAAACTGGTGGGTCGACCTATCCGTATTATGGTGTTTATTTTGTACTCTGATAAATGAGCAGTTGTAAACTGGACAGAAAAGAATAAGGTTCGAGCGTCGATATTGGGTCAATATTGGGCCAAAGGTCACACTGTTTTATACATATTGTGAACATTTTAGTGCAAAAAGTACACCTTTTGAAGACTAGCACATGGTTGGAGGTGTAATGTAACATGTTGCATGAGATTATTTTCTACAGGTTAAAGGTATATTTTGGGTACAACTGGTCATAAGAATGATATTATTAGGACAGATTTCTGTAATTTTGGGGAAATGATCTGTCAGTGCATTTTTTCTCGACATTCCAAGGCAAAACTGTAGACTGCATCGACAATGACGACCCGTCAAACGCCCGGCAGCATGACCTTGACATGAAATGTTTCTAACCAGGCTCATCACGGTGGCGTCACATTAAAGACAGCAGAAAACAGAAACTGATACACTGTAACATTGTAGACGTTGCACTATATCAAATTTTGACATAACGGTGGCTCAGACATTTGCTTCCCACTGGCGCCACCACACGGAATTAAAAAATATACCGCCTTGCCATCCAGAAAATGCTGGGCTTGTGCCGCCACCGAGAACGCCTTATGTCACGAAATCAGGCTGTTATTGGTGTTAGATATAAACATATTGTCATAGAAACAACTGTGTAATTCATGGGTAAAATTCGTGAACTCTGATGTAAGATGTTATATGGGCTGCATAATTCGAAATTCTGAACTATATGCACACACATACAGACAAAACAAAAATGTGAAAAAACGTAGAAACCTGCGGACAACTTAACTGCTGTGACTGCATAGTCACTCAGCTGCAGCCGTGTTCTACATATATATGACAATGCCAGAGCATGCTATATCTTCACAGAAAACGTTTATCAAAATATTCACATATATTCATTCATTTTACTGTTATAATGGTTAATTGCGTTGTTTACGTCATAAATGCTCATTATTTCTGCTTATTTTACGGTTGTCGTGCATGCAGTTCTGTGAAACCACAATGCCCAGAGTAAACAATCGCCATTCGCCAGGTTCCTGATAGATGTCCTTACTTAAAGTCGCAGTTGTGGCGTCGAGAGTTGGATTTGAACACGCTACCTCAAGGGTCATAAGCCTGTTGGTAGCAGTGAGCCAGCATTTTAATCGTGATGTACGCCATTGTATTTCCATGGTGGGGCATGTATAGTTCAGCATTGCTACAATATTTAGGGGGAAAGGGGGTATATTAAATCATATTTATAAATCTTATTTTTACAGAGTAATCAAATTAATATATAAGATGAAAACTGCTTTGTGTTATTAAGGCTTCTATTTCTTTGTGTGAGAGCCTGGTCTGACAATCAGCCTCGTCTTACGGTGAAATGTACATCATCCTTGTCACAGTTACAGCTGCATTGGACATGAATACCCTCGTGTATAAGCGGGAAATAGTTCCTTCCTGTTGGAGGATATCTTATTGCATCTCTGGAAACATTACTAACTCTTATAGGATGATTGTGAAAGAGTAGTTTTGATTTATATATGAAAAAAACGTTATTGCTAAACTTCTTGTGGGGAGCTGAGCATTGTCTTAGTGTCACCAATCTTGATTGACCTGAGGACATAGGGACTATAGACATTAATTCAGTTTCCCGTTTGTGACGAACGTATTTCCCAGCTGAGACACAAGCGAGTGATACTGTACTTCGAGAAATTTGGGGGTGCAGCGGTCATTACATTTATAGTTTTTTTAAATAAAGAAAATGCATGCAGATAATTTTATAATGTATTTGTATAAAAACTCAGCTTAAAACAGAATGTAATTAATCATTTGCAATATTTGCTTTTCCAAAAATGTATGTAAATTATATAAAAAGTTTGCACCAATATCTCAGGGGAAATATTTGTAAAGAAAGTTACTTATGTCTGTCCAAATTGTGTCGACAGTGGACAGTGTATAAATCGTATACATTGTAGGCCACTTACACAGCTCACGCAGTGCTTCAGTTAAGAATTGAAATGGTTGCTATACATTAAGTTATATTAGGGTTTAATACTTTGCAATTAATACAGTAGGGGACCTCCGTGACCGAACGGCTTAGCGCGCTATAGTGCAGCGTAATGACCCAGTTGTGAGTTCAAGTCCAGTTCCCACTGACTTCCTATCCGGTCGTACGTGGGAAGGTCCGCCAGCAACCTGTGAATGGCTTCCCTCGGGTTCTATCAGGTTTCCTCCAATCAAATAAATAAACTAATAGAGTCGATTCTTATAGATGGCTGCGATCAGATGTGAGCAGAAAGTGGGTGTATTACAAGGGTGCAGCTATCTGATAGAACAAATAGCATGCACAAAGCATATGTGTTCACCGACAATACTGGAGCGAAAAGTGCACGGCAAACATTACGCAAATTAATGCAAAACATTGCTTATTGCTAAACCAACCCCAATCCCTTCGTCCACTGCCAAATATAGCAGAGTCTTTTTGTTGCCATCACGAAAATGTACAGTCTCTCCCTTCTTCCTCAGGAGGCAGTACTTCCGCGAATTCATGTCTAGGAATCACAATGTCTAGAAAAACAACCGTTATGTGGAAGGAATAGACAATTGTTTCCGAAGAAATGAGGTCTTCTGGCTAATTCCTACCTATATATAAGCTAACATTGGCAAGTTCCTGTATATTCTGCCGTCGTGGGTTTGAATAATTTGAAGCGGCAGAGCTTATGTTTAACAACAATATTCAAAACAGATGACATCAACAAAGATACACCGGCCTACTTGGACTGCCAGCAACCTGTGGGTGGTCGTGAGCTTCCCCTCAGGCTCTGTTCGGTTTCCTTCCACCATAATGCAGACCGCCGTCGTGTTAGACAAATATTCTGGAGTACGACATAAAATCAAATAAGTCAAGAAAGACACTCTATAAAAATTATCTATTTGATTGATGTATTACACCATACTCAAGAATATTTCGCTTATACAATGGCGGCCAGCATTATGGTGGGAGGAAACCGGGCAGAGCCCGAGTGAAACTCACGACCATTCGCAGGTTGCAGGCAGACCTTCCCATGTAAGACCGGAAAGGTGGCCAGCATGAGCTGAACTCACAGCGACCGCATTGATGGGAACCTTCTCGGTCATTACGCTGCGCTAGTGCGCTAACCTACTTACCCATGGAGGCCACTACTCCATAAAACAACCATATACAAATTTGCACATCCAGAATACGCGCGTTTCAGTGGTACACAAATTGTGTCTACAGTGGTCATGCTTTGTGGATGTATTGTACAAATTACACAAGGGGCTTCCGTGGCTCAGTCGGTTAGCGTGCCAGCGCAGCGCAATGACCTAGAACCATCCCACCAATGCAGTCGCTGTGAGTTCAAGTCCAGTTCATGCAGGCTTGCTCTCCGGCCGTACGTGGGAAGGTCTGCCAGCAACCTGCGGATGGTCGTGGGTTTTCCCCTGGCTCTGCCCGGTTTCCTCCCACCATAATGCTGGCCGCCATTGTATAAGCGAAATATTCTTGAGTACGACGTAAAACACCAATCAAATAAATAAATAAATAAATCAAATTACACAAAATGTGTACAGTTGGTACATAAAGGTATCTGGATACACATGAGCATTTTGCGACAATAATGTGCACTACTCGTGCACAGTAGTATTAAATGAGTATCGGGGCCTGGCTAGCTGCGACCACGCCCTTCACCAACGCCTTTCACGGCCTGGGTGGCAGGCCTATACCGCAATTCAGACCTATAACAGCAAGCCTTTTTTTCACGTATGCATCTTCACTTAACAGCGAGTGGTTTTTTACCGATTAGAATATTTATCCATCATTTGACTTGCTCAACGCCATACAATTTTTTTTTACACTGACAGAATGGGGATGAGTTTTATGGAGGAATAGCTGGTCGGTGTAAACCAACAATCCTTGCTATAAAGTTAATGACAAACTTTCAGACGTCATTCAACGAACTTTACATATGAAAAACGACGACAAGCTTATTGTCACCAAGTTCCCGCTAGCGGTGAGAGCGGCGGAATCTACAAATTACCTGTCCAAGTTGACCGGGTACTGCATATCGACTAGACCACAGGAACAAATGCTATGAATTGAAACTCTGCTAAATGTAATTGCCAGAGCCGAAAGACACTCTGACCTCACTAAAAGATACAAAACATACCCAGAGAAACTCAGATGTCTACCCAAATCATCTATGTTGCATTCGTGTTGGTTACTAATACGGGCCACACAATATTTTCTTTTAAAAATTGAGAAGAAAAGTTAGAAAATATGTCACAGGGAAGTTTAATGCTTTAACATTTAGTGCAATCATTTCATTTTACATACATAGATGCCATGATTACGATGGCAAAGTGAGCAGAAGGTACTGCAACGTTGCAACCATATGAGTCGTTACAGCTGACAGCATGCAAAAAACATACATCTTTACCAACCATAGTGGTGGAAAGTCTAAGTCAAATATTATATAGTTCAATGCAAAGCATTACAAATTATTGCTAAACAAGCCCCATCCAAAATGCCCTTCTATTGCCAAAAATCATATGGTCAACGATGTGTATAATAGAGTTATCCCCCTTCTTTATTTGGCCGCCACTATTTGGAGGTAATGAATAATGCTCATGTACCTTTATGGATGCTATAATCGGCATGTCCATATTCGGCCGTCACTAGTTTTTAAGCCGACTTAAAAAATAAAAGATATTAAGAAAGATAGAAAATGACGTTAAAAGAAACGACAACAAAAAGTATACCCAAAGTTATTTCAGATGAGGGGCCTATACAGACTTAAACGGGCGTAGGTATTTTTTTATAACATGCTTTTAACTCTATAAATCACCCGTTAACCTGGAATTCTTAAGAGGCCATGGGATATGTCATTTTAAAGACCGTTGTCCGTACCCTACGCCTTCAGTGTCAGAAGCGAGGCACTACTTTATTATTGCAGTCGAAGGCTACGTGTTGTGGTCCCCTGGTTGAGACCTTGGAGAATAACTCCAGACATATTCTACTATCACTCTCATTGAGAATGGCTTTAAAGTATATCAAAATCGTCTCGTACTCAGAAGAAAAACAGCTGATTTAACACTTCTTCTACATACATGGTAAAGTGGTGAACTAGGAACGGGCGATGTTATAGCGGAAACAGACGAATCATCGAGAGGTAGGAATATCTCGCCATTGTTGAATTAAAATTGAAAACATGGCGAACAGTTCGATTTTCAATACGGTGGCGTTTTTGCTTACATTGAACTGCGATACCTCGGTTATCCTACATCACAAATGTAGAAAGCACATTTCCCATGCTCATCTACATGCCGCGAGCAGATCCTGGAAAATCACGGATGTAACTTTCTAAAACCACACATGTATTTGTAGCTGTCTGCAGTGTGTTTTAATAATTCAGAATTCTCAACCCTGCATATTGGCCTACTGCATGATTTATTTTATTTTTTTGATTTGTGTTTTACGCCGTGCTCAAGAATATTTCACATATGCGACGGCTCCCAGCAGTGCAGTGGGAAGAAGCCGGGCCGAGCCCGGGTTAAACTCTCGACCATCCACACGTTGCTGGCAGACCTTCCCACTTAGACCTATATACTTTTTGGTGAAAATTCTGTACATAATTAATTATATGGTACATCATTTAAAAAGAACATTATTTGCGGAGGGCCTATTTCTGCATGAAACTATTTTTTTTCTTGAAATATATTAACGATACATGTATAAGTAATGTAAGTGAAGTTGTTTATGTTATATTGTCTACAAATCATAGCCGCGTCATGCCTTCCAGCAAACATGACAGCAATTTAATCTGTCCATGTGTTATCAAGGGAACTGGATGACCTATATGCATGTACACATGGTTTGCAGTGAATATTTCCAGAATAAAATATTTGAGACAACCTTATATTCTTATAGATGTATATTTTGACAATAAATTAAACCATTGACAACGACTGCATGTGATATATGTATATATTGATGTGATTTATTTACACCATTTTCTGAAATCACTAAATACATTCGCCGGTTTCAAATTAGGCCTTTCACTTGTCCTCATAACATATTATAAAAACGTATTTAATTTATCATTGATTTTTGTTTAACACCATGTTTCAGTTCGACCGAAAAGTTGCATGTACTGAGGTAACCGGAATTCCCGGGGTAAACCACTGACCTTTGGCAGGTTACTGGCAAACTTTCCTATGAGTGACATCAGGCTTGTGCTCCGTGTAGGTGAAATACGATTTTAGAAATCGCTTTTAATCAAGGCATAAGAGCGTTAACGGCCCGCTAAGAGTGCAGTCCACCGCTAGTATCTTCACTAATGCAGGCCTATTTACAAATTGCTTGTCCAAGGGTAGCCGCACTTGTGTGTAGATGATGTGTTCATGTGATCGGTCCCAGAGATACACATTGACCGATGCAGAAAGTACGAATACACGTACATACTAGTAACATAATTAAAACAGCACTTAGTAGGTGATATTGATAATCTCTGGAAATAATCTTGTCACTTTATGTCGAGCAGTTTTGACTGTACAGACCACGGATGGTCCACGTGGGACTGAACAAGGGGGCGGGGTCATATCGAGGTTCGACCTTCACCTCCGCGGAGTGCACCACCTAGTATCATGGCGGGGAATGCAGACGGCACCTTCCTGGGTTTTGATTTCAGCACGCAGCAAGTGAGCTATAACGTGATGGCGACACTCAAGTCCCTGTACACGACATCAGTGACCGTGTCGATACAAGCAAAATCATCTCAATGAAGAAATCACTGCCTACTTTGGGCGGAATGAAGCCCTGATTCCAGCTCAGCGATCTTGGCTAATATTTTCCCTATAGTTATCTCCCCTTAATTGCGATACTTCACCCTGCCCCGGCCCTTCCAGTTTTTGCTTACTGTTGTGGCCAAGGTCATCATTTGCATGTTTGTATTAGCTGGGCTCAAAAGAACATTGGCTTTACCATCAATTGTCTGTATGCAAATTAAAGATAGATTGATTCAGATATAGGCCGTCTGGACCTTCAAGCTCAAATGCCAAATGTTTTCTTTTCAATCCATCTATTGCATTGATGTATACGTGTATTTGCACAGGCATTTGGCCTCAGAAATAATAAATAAAAAATTGAATCATGATATACATGTATACCTATATATGTACTTATACGAATGTCAATCCAAAGACAACACAGCAAACATTTAGGGCTTACATATACTAAATCCAAGTCATATCTTTTTTCTAGAGTAGCCAAGGGGGTAGCGTCCTATAATCAGCAACCTGACTCAGAAGCCGAAAGATTTCCAGATCTCCTGTTGCATGTGGAAGGTCTACAAGAAACCTGTGGATGGTTGCTGACAGATGGGACCTCAGCCTCTGCCCGGTTTCCTCCCACCATTGTTGATGCTGGCCAGCTTTAGAAGTGAAATATTTCTGAGTACGGCATAAAACTCCAAACAAAGAAAAAAAGGCTTTTTGTGTGTGTGGAGAATCGAGGTGTTTATTACAAAAAGTTTTTGTCCTTTCATCATTCACCCCTCTTTGCTTTTCTGTTCGCAGATAAAAGTTATAGCAATCAACAATAACCTGGAAATTATATATGAAGCTGCAGTGAAATTTGATGACTTGAAAGAATTCAAGTAAGTGAATTCTGTGAAAAGGTCACTCATACATGTTGAAAAAGGTCACTGGAAATTTTTTTAATGTTTGTGAATATTTCATAGGTATAAAGTATGAGTAGAATTCATAAGAATGAAGGCTCCATTTACAAGTTGCGAACTGATAATGGTATAAGACCAGTTTGGAATACAGAGGCTTATAATCAAATTGAAATATGTCACTCGTCATGTGGTTTTATTCAGTTGCTACAACAGAGCATATGTATTTTTTTTTTTTTCATATAACTTGTTCATGACAGGTTGTTAAGTACATGTTGATTACAAGTTGTTAATTAGAAATTGTCAATTAAAAGTTATATTGTGCAAGCATAGCCTAAGGTGCATACGGTGATAGATGTATGTGTGTAATGGGTGAAGGGTTTACTCTGTGGGTCACACCAGGGTTCGCACTCAGGGTCTCTGCAGCCAAAGTCCAGCACTCTACCAACCGAGCTAAGGGAATATTCCCAATAGCTACTGCTAGTATAAGCACTGGAATGCAGAACATCAAGGGGGCAGCTAAACGGTGAACAGGGTTAATACTTCACCAGTAAGAGATTCTCTGATACATGTAGTTATTCCAGTGAAATGTTGTTTGTAACCCGTAGTGATGAGGTATCAATATGTCATACAGGACTTCCGGTGGTTGTCATGTCCATGATGACAGCCTCACAGTTACTGCTCCAACCATCATGTGGGTCAAGGTACGTGTAGATTACTCGTCATTTACCTTCTCTTGTGCATTTCTTCACCTTCAAATCCACTCCCTGAGTGGAAATCAGTACATGATGTAATCTCTTTGAGCCATGCAAGCATATTCCTGAAATCTAGCATATTACCTCTAGAAAATAATTATTAGAGTTGGCCAGGGCCTCTGTGGCTGAGTGATTAGTGTGCCAGCACAGCACAATGACAATGACACCTCTCACTGTTAGTCCAGCTTAGTTTGACTTCCTCTCTCGCTGTATATGGAAAGGTCTGACGGCAACCTCAGTATGTTAGGGTTTTTTCCTCTGGACTGGTTTTCTCATACCATAGCGCTGGCCACCGTGGTGAAAGTGAAATGTTCTTGAATATGCTATAAAACACTGATTTATTGAGTATTAGCTAAATTTATGCTGATAACAAATAAATAAATACAGCTTTGTTATATTGAAATCTGCAGTGTATCAGTGTCCCAGAAGAAGACTCAGTATCAGCAGTGCACAGAAAATTCTGCTTGCTATGAGGTCTGAATACTTTTCAAACTTTCCACATTTTATATGCATATGTTTTACTTGACTCTGACATGTTAATCAGTTATTGATTAGTGATGCATATGTAAACAAAAGACTCTGAATGTCTCTGCTTAGGCTCTGGATGTGTTACTTGACAACATGAAGACCTCAGGGTTTGACTTCTCCAGGGTGGCTGCTTTATCTGGATCAGGACAGGTATGATTGTCAGGACAGGTTTGAATCCCAGGACAGGTACGATTCTCAGGACAGTTATGATTCTCAGGACAGGTACGATTCTCAGGACAGATATGATTTCCAGGACAGGTACGATTCTCAGGACAGATATGATTTCCAGGACAGGTACGATTCTCAGGGCAGGCATGATTCCCAGGACAGGTATGATTCTCAGGACAGATATGATTTCCAGGACAGGTACGATTCTCAGGAGAGGTACAATTCTCAGGACAGGAATTATTCTCATTACAGTTATGATTCTCAATCCAGGTAAGGATCTCAGGACAGTTGTGATCCTCAGAACAGGTACGATTCTCAGGACAGTTACGATTCTCAGGACATTTACGATTTTCAGATAAGCTACACTCTCAGGACAGTTACAATTCTGAGGACAGGCAGGATTATCAGGACAGGTATGATTCTCACCACAGGTACGATTCTCACCACAGGTACGATTCTCATGACAGGTACCATTATCAGGACAGGTGTGATTCTCAGAACAAGCACAAATCTCAGGACAGGTATGAATGTCAGGTCATGTATTATTGTCAGGACAGGTATAAATCTTAGGACAGGTATGATTGTCAGGACACATGTGAGGACAGATGAGAGTTTCAGGGCAGGTGCAAACCTCTTGACAAGTGGGATTCTCATGATAGGCATGATTCTGAGGACAAGTCGACTGTCTGGACAGGTATGATTATTGAAACAGGTGTGATTCTCAGGACGTGGTGATTTCAGAGATGTGATATTAAGGGCAGGTGCCATTCTCAGGACAGGTACAATTCTCAGGACAGGTACGATATTCAGGACAGGTACGATTCTCAGGACAGGTACAATTCTCAAGACAGTTACGATTTTCAGATCTTATACTGAGGCCAGGTATGATATTCAGGACAGATACGATTCTAAAGACAGGTGTGATTCTTGTGCGTCATGTCAAGGGAAGAAATGTTCTGCCTTATCACATGTGACCTGGAAGCTGCATGGCTGATGCTTTGTCTAATGTTATAGAGTACATCTAACTCATTCTCAGTTGCTGTATAATTGAACAACTTCAAAACGTTACACCATTTAAGCCATTGTTCAAATTCATAACAAAAGCTTAATTTCATTTTTTTTCTTCTTTCATTTTTTTGTGTCAAGTTAGGCTTTTAGATATCAATGTGTTGTTGTATTAGAATGTGTTTTATTACATTATGGTGTTTTATTAGAATTCGAGAATGGCAAATGATAGTATTAAAATGTGTTTTTTTTGTATTATGTGTTTAATGTTGTACCCTTTCTTGCTATTTGCAGCAACATGGCAGTGTATATTGGAAATCTGGTGCCTTGGATGTTCTGTCAAATGTTCAACCCAATAAACAGCTTCATGAACAGCTGAAGGTGATATTTATGTGTTTCTGTACATTTTGTTTTTTGCAAAGCACCTACTTAATTAGGGCTGTGATGGTAAAGCATTGCCAACCACCTACTTAATTAGGGCTGTGATGGTAAAGCATTGCCAACCACCTACTTAATTAGGGCTGTGATGGTAAAGCATTGCCAACCACCTTCTTAATTAGGGCTGTGATGGTAAAGCATTGCCAACCACCTACTTAATTAGGGCTGTGATGGTAAAGCATTGCCAACCACCTACTTAATTAGGGCTGTGATGGTAAAGCATTGCCAACCACCTACTTAATTAGGGCTGTGATGGTAAAGCATTGCCAACCACCTTCTTAATTACATTACAATATGCCAGTTCATACACACATTTCATAAGTAATCAATTCTGGGTTAATTTAAGTAAATGTTTCTCAAAAATCATCCCTCATGGGATCTTTATGTAATATTGATCTTTATGTAATATTGATAGGTGGAAATTTCACACAGTACTCAAATGACCTAACATGTTGGTTTCTTATGATAGGCATGCGCTGTGAGCTGAAGTCCAGGTCATGCTGGCTTTACTCTCCGACTATACGTGGGAAGGTCTGCCAGCAACCTGCAGATGGTCGTGGGTTTTCCCCCGGGCTCTGCCTGGTTTCCTCCCACCATAACGCTGGCCACCACGTATAAGTAAATGTTCTTGAGTACGGCGTAAAACATTAATCAAGTAAATAAATAAATATGATAGGCATGTATATACGGTGAGGCTGCATTCTGCTTTAATCTGTGGCTGACACCCATTGTTTAATGGTAATATGAATGGTTTCCTAATAAGCACGGTGTACAGAATGTCTGCCCATAATCATCTCCACGGCATTATGTAACATGGGTGCTTAGTTGGGGTTTTGACCATTGGCCTTTGAGACTGTACTTTTACCTTTTGACCAAAGGGAAAGTGCTTTAGGGAAATTTATAATTAGCAAGAACATTATATCTGCTGTTACAGTGACATTTTGTTTTTCTTGCCTTCTGTTTCAATTATAGGACTGCTTCAGTGTAGCAGACTCGCCGATCTGGATGGATTCAAGTACATCTAAGCAATGTCAAGAGTTAGAACAGAGTCTGGGAGGGCCACAGGTATGTTATGTCACGAGCTACAAAAGGGTCAGGGCAGATCACAGGTATGTCATGCCAGGAGTTAGGAAAGGGTCTGGGCAGATCACAGGTATGTCATGCCAGGAGCTAGAAAAGGGTCTATGTGGATCACAGGTATGTTGTGTCAGGAGATGGAACATGGTCTGAGTCGGCCACAGGCATGTTGTGTCAGCAGTTGGAATGTGATCTGGGAGGGCTACAGGTACATTGTGTTGGTAGCTAGAACAGAGTCTAGAAGGGCCACGGGTATATTGCGTTGGGAGCCAGAAAAGGGTCTGGGCAGATCACAGGTATGTAATGTCAGGAACTAGAAAAGGTTCTGGGTGTCCCACAGGTATATTGTGTTAAAAGTTAGATCAGAGTCTGGGAGTGCCACTGGTATGTTGTGTCAGGAGTTAGAACAGAGTTTACGAGAGCCATAGATATGCTGTGTCAGGAGTTAGAACATGGTCTGGGTGAGCCACAGGTATGTTGTGTCAGGAGTTAGAACATGGTCTGGGTGAGCCACAGGTATGTTGTGTCAGGAGTTAGAACATGGTCTGGGTGAGCCACAGGTATGTTGTGTCAGCAGTTAGAACGTTCTGGGAGGACTACAGGTATTTTGTGTTAGGAATTAGAACAGATATTGGGTAGGCCACAGATATGTTGTGTCAGGAGCTAGAAAAGGTCTGGGAGGACCACAGGTATGCTGTGTGAGGCGCAAGAACAGAATCTTGGGTGAGCAACAGGTATGTTGTGTCGGGAGTTAGAGCAGAGTCTGGGAGGGCCACAGGTGTGTTGTGGCAGGAGATAAAACATGGTGAGAGTGGATCACAGGTATGTTGTGTCAGGAACCTGAACATGATCTGAGAAGGACACAGGTATGTTGTTGTTAACATAGGCATGACATGTGCAAAGTAAAGTACAACTGTGCTGATAAGAAAATGTACAGTTTACATCATAGTAGATTTATTACAAATGTAAGTTTCTGCTATTGCAACAACTGCTTAAAGGTGACATGCCTAAATACTTCATATAAATGTAATCTAATGAGTCAGATACTTTCTGCAGAGATATTTCTGTTTGTTTAGTAGTCCTAATTTAGATGTAAGCAATACTCCAATGAAATGAATGATTTAAAACAAAAGTTATTTTTTGTGTTCAGAAAGTGGCAGACATAACTGGGTCAAGAGCATATGAGCGGTTCACAGGAAACCAGATTACCAAGGTCTACCAAACCAAGCCTGAGGCCTATAACAACACTGAGGTATGTGAGAGACATGACAGTCCACACAGCAAGCACAGTGTTTTTTCAGCAACTTACAACTGAGCTAGTGAGCCATCACAGCATGAGAATCCAGAAAGTAAGCAAGCTAGAAAATCAGGATGGCAGAATTGTCACGGAACATCCGAGTTTCTGGAAATACATTTCACTTTCTCTTCTACCTGTAATGTTTTTCAGTTTCAGTTAATTTTGAAAAATATTGAAACTGTATTTTCTTTCTGCTCTATAACATTGACTCTTCATTGACAGATACATATAGTACAGTGTTTTACAGTGTAACAAACAAAACATGAAATGACTACAATGTAAGTGATGTTGAAGATGTTCATTGATGAATTTGGATTTAAATGTAACTCTTTCAGCAATTAGTCTCTCTGTAAATCATTGTGTTGCAGAGAATTTCACTGGTCAGTAGCTTTGCCGCCAGTCTTTTCATTGGAGGCTATGCACCAATAGATGACAGTGATGGGAGTGGGATGAACATGTTGGACATTCATTCACGCACCTGGTCAGGGCCATGTTTAAAGGTGAGGTTTGAATACCTGGTCAGAGCCGTGTTTACAGGTGAGATTTGAATACCTCGTCGGAGCCGTGTTTACAGGTGAGATTTGAATACCTGGTCTGAGCCGTATTTACAGATGAGATTTGAATACCTGGTCAGAGCTGTGTTTACAGGTGAGATTTGAATACCTGGTCGGAGCCGTGTGTACAGGTGAGATTTGAATACCTGGTCAGAGCCGTGTTTACAGGTGAGATTTGAATACCTGGTCAGAGCCGTGTTTACAGGTGAGATTTGAATACCTGGTCGGAGCCGTGTTTACAGGTGAGATTTAAATACCTGGTCGGAGCCGTGTTTACAGGTGATATATGGGTATCTTGTGAGAGCAGTGTTTACAGGTGAGATATGGATACCTGGTCAGAGCAGTGTTTACAGATGAGATATGGGTATCTTGTGAGAGCAGTGTTTACAGGCAAGGTATGGGTACCTGATCAGAGCAGTGTTTACTGGTGAGGTGTTAGGTCAGGCTCTCTGGACCTGGAATAATGCATGACCTGGATAAAATATTCCTTACACAGATGTACACTTAGCTCTACCCTGCATCTGTTTGTTATGTCCTTATATTTCCTGTATTTTGACATATTTTGTCCTATATTTTTCTATTTTATGTGCAGTTTTAATATCAGCTTTTTTGGTGTGAGCATTTTGTGTTTGAGAGTATGTGTACATCAGATGTAGAACTTGTATATTTGTCAACGTGTCTGTATTTCTGTTTGTTCTTTATTTCTGAGAAAAAATGTCCTCCGTTTGTCCTCTGCCTTGCTGGCTGATGGATGGTCAGGGGTGTGCTTTATCTCTTACAGGCAACAGCTCCTGGTTTAGCTGAGAAGATGGGGCCAGTTGTTCCATCACATAAAGTTGTGGTAAGATTTCACCTTAGAGACTGGGATTTGTTGTCACCTGGCCCCATGTTGAATCACGAAGCTGTCTTAGACAGATACGACTGACTTAGGCTTCACTTGTGGTATTATTCCTAAACTTGTATTTGAAATTAAACATTAATTTAAGTTTTTCAAGTGTTAGTATTAAAATATATAAGAATCCTTTGGGTAAGTCACAGCTTTAGTGCGGTAATCTGTTGTGCAGTGCAGTCTAAGTCTGATATCTATGGCAGCTTCATGATGCTGCAGCCTGCTCCTGTTCATGGACCACTTGCAGCGGCATGGGGGGGCGGGGGGTCACCTTGATCTGCAGCTGTCCATGGTTGGGTGTGTTATCGTGCGTGCCCATGTGTGTGTGGTCTGATCTTGTGAACAACATATCTCAAACCCATTGGGAAGGCAGCATATTTTTTAATGCAGAACCTTGAGCCATTGTTACGTCACAAACTGATTGTAGCGCAACGTCTACAATCTTACAATGTGTCGCTTTCCATTGATGTCAATGAAGTGACATCAAGGGCGATAGATGGGCCCCCATTAAAGGATACATGAAATGTATGGTTTGAATTTCTTAACATCCAAATTAGAATGCCTACATACAAAAAAAAAATAATGTTCAAAAAACTTGACCTGATTAGTAGTAATTTATTTAACATTTATTGATTAGGAATATGGTGGGAATGGGGCTATCCTGATACAATAAGTGAACAATATTGATTAAATAATTAGATCAAGCCATAGGCATACAGACAGATTAAACCAGTCAGGTACTCAGTTGTTTATGTGAGATCAGATAATAGTGATTCCTACCCTAATTCTTCGATCTTTTCAACCACCGCTGAAAGCAATATTTCAGTATTTTCTTCGAGAAATTTAGGGTCCAGAGAAATCATTCTTCTGGTTTTATGAAGATTATACCTGTGGTGACACAAACAAATCATTTTTGGCTTTATTTTTGCGATAACTGCATGCATAAAATACCCTTCAAAAACTGCTTTAATGATTGAAAATTGTTAAACATTTACAGTACATCCTTTGTGCTTCCTTGCCAGGGGCCTGTGGCGTCATACTTTGTTCTGAGGTACGGCTTTTCTGCAGGATGTCAGGTGGTCGCCTTCACCGGAGATAATCCAGGTATCAGTGTATTAGAGTCTTTGTAAGACAAGACCTAAGACATAGGAGCATAAGTACATGTATACATCAATGGTGAGGTTGCTCATAAAATGTACAGGCTGCATTACTCAGCACCATCAAACATGCCAGCTAACCCCATGGGGTGGCTCATAGAATGTACAGGCTGCATTACTCAGCACCATCAAACATGCCAGCTAACCCCATGGGGCGGCTCATAAAATGTACAGGCTGCATTACTCAGAACCATCAAACATGCCAGCTAACCCCATGGGGCGGCTCATAAAATGTACAGGCTGCATTACTCAGCACCATCAAACATGCCAGCTAACCCCATGGGGCGGCGCATAAAATGTACAGGCTGCATTACTCAGAACCATCAAACATGCCAGCTAACCCCATGGGGCGGCTCATAAAATGTACAGGCTGCATTACTCAGTACCATCAAACATGCCAGCTAACCCCATGGGGCGGCGCATAAAATGTACAGGCTGCATTACTCAGTACCATCAAACATGCCAGCTAACCCCATGGGGCGGCTCATAAAATGTACAGGCTGCATTACTCAGAACCATCAAACATGCCAGCTAACCCCATGGGGCGGCGCATAAAATGTACAGGCTGCATTACTCAGTACCATCAAACATGCCAGCTAACCCCATGGGGCGGCTCATAAAATGTACAGGCTGCATTACTCAGAACCATCAAACATGCCAGCTAACCCCATGGGGCGGCGCATAAAATGTACAGGCTGCATTACTCAGTACCATCAAACATGCCAGCTAACCCCATGGGGAGGCTCATAAAATGTACAGGCTGCATTACTCAGAACCATCAAACATGCCAGCTAACCCCATGGGGCGGCGCATAAAATGTACAGGCTGCATTACTCAGAACCATCAAACATGCCAGCTAACCCCATGGAGCGGTTCATAACTATCTCAAACTCAACACACCAGCACTTCAAGGATTCAAGCATTTTCATACTGTAGTGATGTAACCATTGGCAAAGTTTGTTTGTCTCCTCTAATAACACAAGATTATGATGAACAGTTTGGTGACAGATTCTTAAAATATTAGTACATGCCCTTGAATTTCTTGATAATTGTAAATCAGAAATATTGTGCAGAGGTAAAAAAATTAAAATTGTTGCCAACTTCACATGAAACGCTGTTTTGCTTCACAGGATCGCTGGCTGGGATGAGACTAAAACAAGGAGACATTGCTGTGAGTGTGAATTGCTTGCCAGTATTGTATATAAGACTTCAGTTCTGATGTTCATGAATACTCCACCAATCTGCCAGTGATTTCCTGTTGTCTTATATGCAGAGAGCAGTATATATCTGGTTGAAGTGTTGTTTGTAGCTGACGTGTGCATGAGTAACTATAATTCTTTTGAGGATCTCAGAAGCCCAGGTGTAGTTTTAAAGTACCAGAATTTCAGAATAGAATACCTGGAGTTTAATTGCGTCAGTCAAAGGCTTTAATGCTTAAGCACCTGCTAGGGCAGATAATTTCTGAATTTTTTTGCTTTGCTTTAGTTAAATGTTAGACAGTAAATTATTGATAATACTTATGTGGCCTTTGGGTCACTCTAACAATTGTTGAAGAGCACTTGTCTTTCACCGGAATGGTGTATATATCTATTTGTCGTGCAGCAGAAAGTTTGTCAGCAGTTGGTGGTTTATCCAAAGTACTCAAGTTTTCTCCACCAATGAAACTGCCCACCATCATGTAAGTGAAAATTCTCGAATGTATCGTTTGACAACAATCAAATAAATATATAAATTTATTTATTTAGTAGCTACTTAAAGCATGTATTTAGCATCTAATGTTGGGTAATTTGGTATTGCTATAGATAAGTCTGGGGACAAGTGACACAGTGTTCCTCTGGCTGACTGACCCCAAACCGGCCCTGGAGGGACATATTCTGGCCAACCCAGTGGACACCTCAGCCTTTATGGCACTTCTCTGGTTAGTTGCATTTATGACAATGCAACAGTGCAACACTAGAAGTCCCAACATTGACCTCATCAGGCTGTTTCATGAAGCACTAGAAACTGGGCAAAAGCTGATGTGTGAAACTGGCCCTAAATGTTTTGAGGCTACACCTGTGTTATCAGAGTAAAGGTTTGTCCAGAGTTGGAAAAAATAACATATTACAGTTTTAAGCCTTTATTCTGCCTCAATGACAACATTTGCAGGCTTCGGTAATAGGCCAGTTCAATGAGTTCTGGGTCCTTGTGTTGCACTAGCACACTAACCCCTAGGCCAGGGAAGCCCCCTTTTGTCATATTGATTTGAAACTTAGTGACTTGAGTTACAGATCAAGCTACAGTTTCAGATCCAAGTGTTAGCTATTTTGTCCATTTTCAACAAAACTACATGTTTGGACATTTTTTTCAAAGACAATACTTTCAGAATGCTTAGTTTTAAGGTCACATTTCATTTACCTGTTAACACAGCTTCAAGAATGGCTCATTGACGAGGGAGAAAATCCGAGACAGGTGTGCTGGAGGATCATGGGAAACATTTTCTAAGCACCTTGAATCTACCCAGATGGGTAACAGTGGAAACTTGGGTAAGTTTTCTGTTTGCCTCAGACACAGAGGGATGTGGTATGTCATATAAGCCAGAAGTTCTTCACAGCTAGAACATTTCTACCAGCGCATTAGTGTGATGTTTGAAATCGCTTATTACCAGGTCTGCAAGGTTGTCTGTTGGTGGGTCAGATTTTTGACATCCCATCTTGTAACATGGTCAAGACCTTTAATGACGAGCCTGAGGGTAAGCTTTGCGGGGTGTCAGAGCTATAACAAATTTGCACCCGTTCTCTGCGCTTGTGCCATTCATAAATGATGGCGTTTAAATTATTAACTTGTCTGCATTTTTCTTCCACAAGGCATATTTTGCCAGGAGTTATTCTCTTACATGTATAATCTGTGGTTTTATCCCACAGGCCTTTTTCAGTTCTCATGCCTGTGTAGTGTAATTATCGATAAGTCTGTATTTTGTAATTCTTAGGTTTGTATTTTGTAATCCTCAGGTCTGTATATTTTAATCCTCGCGTCTTGATTTTGCAATCCTCATGTCTGTATTTTGTAATCCTCAAGTCTGTATTTTGTACTCCTCAGGTCTATATTTTGATGTTCAGGAAATCCTGCCCCAGGCTGTAGGATCATTCAGATTCAATGCCAAAGGAGAACAGGTCAATTTATAACCAGCACTTTATGTCAGAAAAGTCAGATGTATATGTATTTTAGCCACGAGCCACGGAAAAATGTCATAGTAGCTAATTTGAGGACACAAATTTCCAATTTGAAGGTACGGGTTAAATGTGTTATGCCTTAGTTGTGCATATATAAGTGTAGCACGTATAAAGCATAGGTATTTTTAAGTATGAGAAACGGAGACAAAGGGTTTAGCCCTTTATAGAATGCAACCTCTTAAATGCTGACACTTATCATGAGTTTAATTGCAGCTCTTGCTGGATAGACTTTGTCAATTCTGCAAAATTTGTACTTAATTAGATAGTGAACAGAAATGTAGAGTGAGAGCAAAAACAAATGATCCAAATGGTAATAAATAGATGGAAAAATCAGTTTGAAAAACAACAAAAAACAGAATAAATTAAAATGCCAAGTTAATTCTACCCATCACTTGGTAATGAAATATTAACTGTTAAGCTTCACACTGGGAGATGTCGTCAGAGAGTTGTGAAGGTGAGTTAATAGATCACTAGACTGATATACCTGTTGACAGGTCTCCTCATTCTCAGATAAGGAGGAAGTCAGAGGTGTGATAGAAGGCCAGTTTCTCAGCAAACGTGTGTACGCAGCAAAATTAGGCTACTCCCTTGGTAAGTACAAGTGTACCAATTTAACCATCAATGTTACTACATGTAATACTGGTGACAACTTTATGCCACAGATCTGTTTGGTATATATATGCATAACTCAACTGACCTTACTCTTTTTATTAGGGCTTAAATAGAATTTTCTTATATTTTTCTTCAATTAATTTAATTTCTTCAATTAATCCTCTTTTTAATTAGCCAAAATAAAAAAAGGAATAATCCACTTAAACTTAAATGTCAGGAGTGACAATCCACTTAAACTTAAATGTCAGGAGTGACAATCCACTTAAACTTTTATACCAGGAGTGCCTGATATCAGATATACTGCTTGAAAAGAGCATGAAGCTTCAATGAAAGTATTAAATTCCAAAATACCATTTTTGGCTGGATAATCTTGATTGTCAACCTTTAGTGAGGATAACGTGTCAGAAATGGACTAGAGTGTACATGGGTAGATGTAGATGTAACCCAGCCAGGGTAGTACCAGCAGTTACCTTTTGTGGCAGGCCCTCAGCGCATTGTATGGCCTGTTTTACTAAGCCAACTCTGCCCTCCCTTCAGGTATTGACTGTGAGTTGTCAGGTAATGAAGCTTGGTGTTTGACATTCCACCCATGGCTTGTGCTGACATTGCATGTTTTTTGCTGATCAGTATCTATTTTATTTAATAACTAGTTTGGTAGGGTATATTCACTTTAACCATTGTTGTCATTTTTGCTACAATTTTTCGTTTTGTCTTAGTGGTGTGAATTTCTTTTGTTCATGATAGATATATTCTTTTCGGAAATCAGCCAGGGTTAAATGATTTAAGGGTTGAAGATGTCTGTGTTTTCTGTGATGTGTCAGGGAATTTCTGTTTAGTCCTTGGAAGGGTGTCATTGTGTAATTACTATCTATCTGCTGTTGCAGCTGATGTGGGGTTGTGGATTCATACTCACTAACTCCATATGGCTGCAGCTGAATACATTTTTACTGCATGTATAAACATGGAATGAAATATTTGCACTGATTCGTTCTTGTCTAAGCTTGTGGGGCAAACAAAGTGCTGGTTTGCAGCATAAATGGTTTTACAAATAAATGGAGTGCAGGGTTTCAGCATGGGTAAGAAATCTTAAAATTGAAATACCTAACAACACTTCTTAATAGAAAGTAAAATATTGATTTATAAAAATGTAAAAATAACTCATATGAATGATGCTTTACAGTTACAAAGTTTGTCTAATTGTTGTGGGCAGTTACGTTCAGTCTACATCTGTGGATGACTTGTGGTTGTATATGATAGAGTCCTGTGGTCAGTTATGTCTACATAGAGTCCTGTGGTCAGTTATGTCTACATAGAGTCCTGTGGTCAGTTATGTCTACATAGAGTCCTGTGGTCAGTTATGTCTACATAGAGTCCTGTGGTCAGTTATGTCTACATAAAGTCCTGTGGTCAGTTATGTCTACATAGAGACTTGAAGGTATTGTGACACCAAGGTGCTTGTTTGTTTGGGTTTTAGCAGTAGAAAGTTTTTGTTTACATCAGTCTGCAGACTGTGTTTATTTTGAAAAAGATGTTTTGATTTGCATGTTATGTAAATGGATTAAGTTTATGTAAACAGTTTAATAAGCTTTTGAATAAGTGCTGATTTTTACCCTGTAATGGATACGGAAAAGTAGCTGTATGCTGCTTGCACTGTGCTATAGTATAAGCATGACCAGTTAAAATGAATTGCTCAGGAACTTGGTGAAGTTGGCCTGCCCCTTTGAGAAGCAACTGGTTAATTTGCTAGAGGAAATGATGCATAACACTAAATACATGTATAAGGATTCCATTGTACTTATATTGTATTCCATTACATTGTACATGTTCTTCAGGCCCAGAGAGTCGAGTGCTGGCCACGGGAGGGGCATCTTCTAACAAAGCCATTTTACAAGTGAGTCAAAATGGAAAATTTCTTTTGTGGTGTTTTAAGAGTTCCTATTGTCAATGTTTTGGTCAAGTTTTGGTTCAAACCCCACCAGGGTCACTCTCCGTCGTTATCTGTTGTGCGATTTTGCATGTTTTTGTAGTGGTGGCCGATAATTGTATTATTGTGAATTGCTACTAAAATTATTTGACATAATACATGTATCTCTTTGAAGAATGGTAGGAGATGGGTCCTTATTCCACTTGTGTGACCCAGCTAATGTAGCAGTGATGTTGTTTTGCCCAGGTGATGGCTGATGTGTTCAACTCTCCAGTCTATGTACAGGATGTGGCTAACTCAGCCTGTCTGGGTGGGGCCTACAGGGCCAAACATGGTTTGTAGCTCTCTTTAAGCATGACTCTTTTGCACATGTATTTTGCCCATGTTCTGCATTTACGCATACGATGTACTTACACCTAACACTTGAGAAATTCTGCGCCATAGTATTGAAGTGTAAACATTTAAATCCGTGAACATAGACACAGTTACAAAAAGTTGTCTCCTTGTACAGGTAATTGCTTTCACCCACTGAAAGATATCTGAATTGAGGAACACATGTTAAGACTGCTTTATTGTCAGACATTTCTGATTGCCATAATTGATTATAATGCCTCAGCCTCAGAGTTGAGTATATCAGAGTGTGATTGTAGGGAAGAGTTAATTTCCTTACTGCTCAGCTAATTTAGACAAAAGAAGGGCAACTTTAGATGTAATATTTAAACCTTGAACAAATATTTGTCGAGGAACTTCAAAATGATTTGATGAACTTCAGAGCGTCGGAAACAATTGGAATCCAAAAATTCCAGTATTGCTTATTACAAAAAAGATACCATTATTCACAGTTAACATGAGGACATGTTGTTGAATATAATCCTGAGGTATGCTTACAGGGCTTCTGGGTGGATCAATTGTCCCCTTCTCTGAGGTGGTGACGGGTGCTCCAGACTTTACCCTGGGGGCCACTCCCAACCCACAGGCTGATCAGGTTAATTTCCACACTTTCTTCTTTGATCTTTTTGTTATTATTGAAAACACCGTTTCACTTTCTGTCTGTTGATCATTTAGCTGCTCGGTGTCGCCATTCTGTTCTGTCACATTAGGCTGCTCGATGACTTCAGGCTACCATGGCAACTGAACCTGTACGCTTCCTCTCTAGGATTAAGAAAGATAACTCTTTGATGATTTGTGGGCTTGATAAGTGGGCATCTGTTTTAAAGCCAGCTGGTTGACTATTATTTATGGAGAAGTTGTAACTAGATTTATAAATTACCGAAGCATTTAGTTGAATGACGTGGTTGCAGTATTGCCAGTGTGGTATAATGTGTAAAATCATCATTTATACATTTAGTCACAGAGGTGAAATTGTAAACATATACACGGTAATCAAAAGTTTCAGCAAGCTGTCACTTCATAGCATACCAGTAAGTGGGAAATAGATTTTCAAGTCAGAATTGCGTTTAACATGAGGTGAATGAAACTCAGCAAATAAAGGAAATATATTCACCAATACTCAAAGCTTTACATTTGACCTTTAAGTTACATCTTTTTGAGCGGGCATTTCATTTTTGTACTCTTACATCTTGTGTAAACAAAAAATATTGGGTCTTTTAAGACGAGTACAGTTAAAGTGCTGGCTGGATGGTTACATACAGTATTAGACACCAGTCATATAAACAACTGTTATGTATGTTGGCTCTGTGTTTGTAAACTTGTGTGCATGTTTCAGATCTATTCCAGACTGTGTGAAGAGTATAAAAAAGCCGAGAAAATAGTGCTGAGTCAGCAGACGGGATGCTGATCTGCAGAGATTAAGAGGGGACCATTGCCAAGAATAATGAGGACTATCCTACTGTTGGAATTAGGATTAGGTTTCCATGACAACCATTGTCGCACAAGAGTGATGCAAATAATTGATGAATTCATTTTGAGCCCACTGTACACAGAGCAATTAATGAATTACATGTATGTGAATGCAGCTTTAGCCAGAGGATAATTTTCTTATATATAGCGGTACACGGTGCTGTTTTCATCAGTGCTATAATAATAAATGTCAGTCTTTTTCTCGGATGGCTCTTGTCTGCTAGTCAGACAGTCCATTTCAAACTTTCATGAAAGGTACATGCAAGTGTCACCCAAATTATTTTTTTTCTTTGTTGTGATTTAATAGGATTGTTATTATGGAAAGCCAGACCTTTTCCAGACTTTTGTTGTGATATTAAAAACTTAATTTTCCATGTACCTCTTAACGTGATCATAATATATGATGAAATGGGATCAGACCAATCCGATGGTTGGTTTCATGTATCTTTATCAATCTGTTGAAGTGATAATTATAAACATACCATTGGAATGTATATGTGAAGTAATTCTTACAGTTACTCTGTAATGATCTACGTCTGTTGTGCATTTGTAGGTTATGTGATCTTACAGTACACATTATATGCATTTACCTAGAATACTGAGTATCCTTCCAGTATTGTAATAACCTGGTGCTTTTTGATGTTCAGTACTTTTACTAAAATTATATCATTACAGCTGTTTGACTTGTATAATTGTAATCATTGAATATGTGCCATCTACAATATTAGGTCACTTGTTGCTTTGCATGAACTAGTCTGTTAGAGTAATGCTGTGTTGATGTTTTCTTTTGTTTGTTGATCGTTTAACTTTCAAATAGTCTCAGTATTGTGATGTTGCCAATCCCTATTGCAACACACGTTGACCTGGCACTTGTCATGAATTATCATTTTTACACATGTACTTTTTACTTGGAATTTTACCAGAATAATGGTTGTATTTCTGCTCAAGCCAGATCAATTGGTCCAAATCTATGAATGTTTGCAAATTACAGATTTTATATCGAATATCACACGGTTGTTAAGTTTGTTTATTTTTTTGATTGTTGTTTTGAGCTGTACTTGGGAACATTCCACCCAAATAGTCCACTGCCAAGAGAGCTGTCTAGGAGCAACGAAACAGTTCACTGCCAAGAGAGCTGCCCAAACACCTGAACAGTCCACTGCCGAGATCTGTCTAGGAGCACCTAAATAGTCCACTGCCAAGAGAGCTGTCTAGGAGCAACGAAACAGTTCACTGCCAAGAGAGCTGCCCAAACACCTGAACAGTCCACTGCCGAGAGCTGTCTAGGAGCACCTAAACAGTCCACTGCTAAGAGAGCAGTCTAGGAGCACCTAAATAGTCCACTGCCAAGAGAGCTGTCTAGGAGCAACGAAACAGTTCACTGCTGAGAGAGCTGCCCAAACACCTGAACAGTCCACTGCTGAGAGCTGTCTAGGAGCACCTAAACAGTCCACTGCTAAGAGAGCAGTCTAGGAGCGCCTAAATAGTCCACTGCTAAGAGAGCTGTCTAGGAGCACCTAAACAGTCCACTGTCAAGAGTGGGGTCTAGGAGCCCCTAAATAGTCCACTGCCAAGAGAGCCATCTAGGAGCGCCTAAAATAGACCACTGTTCAGACAGCTGACCAATTCTTGCCTCCAAGGTCCACAGTCATGCATGCATGGGGACAGCAGTGACACAAAGATATTTTCTGAAAATACTGAAAAACTGGTATGTACTTAACCATACCAAATTAAATGCACTTTTGGCATTTTTAGGCAATAGGTTATATTCTTTCACGACAGAGTCTGAAATTTGCTGAAAGACAGTTAATACAACTCAAGGTGACCACGTTTAAAAGTGTTGAAACGAGATTGACAGACTTAATTTCAATCCACATGCTCCTTGGTGAATTTTACATGTACGTTTGGACCAAGTGAAGACATCACTGGCCCCAAACTCAGGAGACGGAAATCATTCATTTTTATTCAACTGCTGTTTTTACACCAAATATTTTGCATGCATGCCAGCAGTCAGCCATATTCTTGCCCTGGGGGGAAGACATCCAAGGGGAAATCCATTGAAACTTGTCAAATCTTGAAGAACTGGAGCATGAGTTTTACCGTTAGGCATGTATCCAAAGTGACCGGAAGCTGTCTCAATATTGTAGGAAACCATTACTGTAAGGTTAACTACTGCCCAATCCGATTTCTTATGACTATGTTAAAGGTGGAAACCAAACCCCACCACACAGACAGAATACCTGGGCCCATATTCATTTATTTGAAAGGGGTTAAACGCAATACTGGTGGATACATCACTTATGCGACAACATTGGTGGGAGGAAACCCAGCTGAGCCCAATGGAGGTCCCATATTTATGAAACATCTTCAGATGCAAGTTAAAACTTCAACCATAGCCACAGTTAAAATGTTTTGCTCTGGTAAGTTTAGGAACTGTACCATTGCTTTTGTTTTTTTTACTGCAGAACAATGTACCAACTGCAATTTGAGTCGTGTTCTGGTCTGAGTTAAGCAATTGCAGTTTATTACTCAAGCCACTTAGTACAGATGATCCGATGTATCTTGTTGAACATTTGGATGCCCCGTCACAGAAATGAAGCCACACTATGCAATATATCAAATACTGTTTTATTTTCACAATGTTAATTTGCAGGTACCTACATTGTAATAGTACTCAGATGATGAAACCTGCCTTGAATTACTGGTATAATAAATTTCATTGACTAACTACAGGTACAGTTTAGATCATGAATAAATGAGTTACTACCAATACATAGTCTATACAAATGAACAATTTACACTGACATGGATTTGTCTTTTAATTCGCTCCCCTTCCCCTAAAAATCTACAACAATCAAATCTGTGATGTTCAAAGTAAACAGAATAACTTATCTGATAGGCTTAGTCCATCCCCCTGGGAATAACAAAAATACTCTCTGCAGACTCACTGAGGTACACATGTTGGTTTGACTTTGCCATACAGTATAAAAGTGGAGGTACAATAGGGGCCAGGAACTGATCATAAAACACAGCTCACGTGTGTTAGAATTCAAACAGAGGTAGTGGATGCCTGGAGGGCACGTGAGCCTTAGTGTAGCCCTGGTCAGTCAGATTGACCATTTACCAGTAGTGTCTGGCACTGTATGGAAATGACTAATGACAGCCTACAGCACAGCCTCTTCCGCCTTGCCTACCAATCGGCTTCTCACTGTTTATTAGCTAGCCAAAACTGATATGTAAATAACAATGGGTAGCCACCTCAAAATCGTCTTGAGCTTGTGCGCTGCAATTTCTATCAATATTAAAGTGTCAGTTTACCACTTTTCCAAATGCTGCCTTCTGGAGATGACGTGTCAGCATGACCACACAATTCAAGGCACACGGTGCCAAGTTTGGAAACAATTTCAAAATAACATTTTTTTTTCCTGGAGATTTTTTTCTTTTTTTTTTCTTGCGTTGAAGGGCTGCAAACCCATTAAGAATTCCCTGACTGCTGATAATATCCAATCCCAGTGAAACCTGAAGAATAATTACATTAAGAAACCAGATGGTATGATGAGAAGGAAATAAACCTCCAGAGTGCATAGGACCACTGGTTTCTTACCTGGATGGATTTCATTAGCTCCGTTCGGACATTAGTAAACTTAATGCATGGCCTTATATAACCAGGTCGATATAATAAATACAAGCTGCTTCAGAAAATGAAAACATGATTTCCTGGTCTAGACAACAAGCAAAGCCAGAATTTGTAGACAAGGCAGAAAAAGACAATGGCAATACATACACAGATAGCAAAGTGTGCTGGATTCCAGGTGCACCAAAAAAAGGCAAGCAGTTCACCATGAGGGCAGCGGGATCATTAGAACCTGTGTGGAGAGTAACCCGTATGCGTACACTGTACTAACGTCTCCGTACAAATCGTGTACATGGAGTTAGTGGCAGCACGAAGCACTTAGAAATGAAGTACAGATGCTACAAAAAAAAAAAAAAAAGACTCTGGCTCCTGATAAATTTTATTGTGCGTGATTCTTGGATCAGTGCAATCCAATTCATCAGCTTCTGTATCTGAAAAGGGATTCATCCTCCAAATAAACATCAGATCATTTCATTTGTTGCTGACCTTATGCGAGAACATGCAGAAAAGCACAAGACATTATATATTTGAGTTCACAAGTAAAGGTGGCTAAAAATTTATGATTTGGCATGGAACCCCTGCAACACAAGTAGGTGTTCAGCCAAGTACATGTTGACACATCTATACAAGTGTGGACTGTTGTAGCACTATTTACACATGGACATGGCTAAACACACCCGTCCCCTCAAAGTGTTCCATTGCCATTTCTCCATGAAACCTATGAAAGGCTTCACAGCTTCTTCCATCCAACAAACACAGATTTAAAAGTGGAATACTACTATATTCAAATATATGTATTGCTAACACTAGTAAACATATAACACATAAATGACTTCATAAGTGAAATAAAATGAAACAAGAAAATAACCCTCCCAGCAATCTTGTCAGAATTTTGTTTGTGTTCTGTTGGGGTAGTGTTCCAATTGAAAAATGAAGTTCATCTATTCAATATTCAACTGTTGCCAAGCCATTACGGGTTTCCAGAATAGCGGTCTGAGTTCTCATTGAAACCTTACATAAAATTCTCTTCTGGAAGAGAGGCAAACAAACTTTTGATCCTGTAAGCTTTAGACTACAATGTCTGTTGCCAGAAGACCAAATTTCAGACACGTACATCAAGTTTACAAATCAACTGGATGGTGCAGACACATACATGTGTTTCATTCAACATCATAGAGAGGGGCGGGGCTGTAGGTACAGATTAGCTAGACAGCTGGGCAAATACAACTGGCACAGCCCTTTGATATCTACTCGTTGCTACAGTTATATACAATGGCTGCCCAAGCCTGGATGACATACATGTACAGCATGATTTAATATGATCATGATAAAGCCAGTGGGTTAGAACGAAAGCTTAGGGGAGAAAATGCAGGCATATATAATACGCGATGAGCACAAGTACAAGAAGCAAAAGCTGCATCAGTTTGTATATCATTACAAAAAGCACTGCAATTCCACTCAAGTATATATGTGAATATGTAGAACAAACCATGGCACAATTACATCATTATCAGTCCTACATTAAATTTTACAATGAAATATCCGTCTTATTGAACTTGGATTGCACTCCTGGTCCAATACTGCCTGATCCTAGTCTCACACTCCACATGAGCAACATGGTCTGGAGTGGCAATGCGAACAGACCTATGTCTTATGTCCTTGGAAGGCAGTGACCCTGGAGACTACGATCAGGCTTATTGTCGCGATGTTGTCCTTTTTGATTCATCTGTACGTGTCCATTCTACACAGCAAGTTAACTGTGCTGCCCTTAAATAGGCTACACATTGCACGCTACACACAGTATCAACATGGGGTGCATTCACTTCTGTGAGGAATACTCAGATAACACAGAATGCAATGCCCGCTAAATAATAAAAATTATTTGTAACAGGAAGAAGAGAGAAGCTCCAGAAATATATGTTGTCCTCTCATTAGCAGGCTGTCCAAACTACTGTGTTTACATAACATGGTCACTTTGATTAGCACAATGCTCCAGTTAGTGTAATCATGGTCAGTAGTTTCAAGCATAACTGTTAATAGTACTTGATCGTCACACTTACAAAAAATTACTGGATAATACCTCCAACTCCAAATACAAAACATTCATTGGAGACATCCTACGATAATCATCAAATCTAACTTTTCAAAAAGACATGGAAACAAGCTGTGGATGTCAGTAAAGGACTGTTTTATCAATGATAGCCTTGTGACAATAGATAACTGTTCTGTTCCTGGTTTCAGTTCCATAGCAGTTATCCCAACAGCAGATGTGGCCAGTTGAATGTTCATGTTTCTTCCGAGGTAATTCCAGTAGGGTAATTTTTATGTCACCAAAATCAATATATGCGATTGTCAGTATTCTCCCTGAATTGTACTGCAAATTGCACCGCCAGTGGTTACATGTAAGAATGTGACAACTCTGGAGAGGGCCAGACTAATGTTCTCTGTAGGCTTAGTACTGGAGGATTACAGCTCCCAGCAATATCCCGGCTGCTTCTGTTGCACCTATAAATGCCACACTGTAGTCATATGCCATGTCACAGCTTGCTGTGGTTTTGGTCAAGCACCACTTTTATCTCCAGTGAACTAGGCAGAACTGTTTCCACATGCACAGTCTGATACACTGCTTCCTGTGACATGTGTCATGCCTCCGAATGAAGTCCAGCTACATGGATTTATATACTGGACTCTTTTGGAGGCATGTCTTGGTTAGACACCATGACCACTGAGGACAAATGGTTGTTTGAGGTAGATACGTTGATAGTTTTGCTAAATTGAGCGAAGCGTTCTTCAACACATTTGGCCGACAGCCTTGCTTCTGCATCATGATCCCAACACTCTTCCATGGTCTCAGCCATTGCTTCCAGACCCTGTAAATGGAAATTATATCAAGGTGTTTTAATGGGGGTTTAACACGACGCTGAAGCAAAAAGCTTCCCACCACTAGCATGTATTCTATTTTGAAAGTAGAAATTTTCAACTAAGCTGGTCATCTGACCAAGACTCTCACACATGTTGTGCAACGTTATTTGCACTACTTCCGTATCCTCATGGAAAACATTCACTTACTGGGTGTTGTAACCACTCAGCTTTGACAGGCGGGCGGAGTTTCCTGTGGACAACAGTTTCTTGCATGTCCTCTAATGATGGATGAAGACCCACATCATCTTCAAAAGGTAGACGGTGCTCTGACACTGGTCCTGTAGAGACCACAAAGAGTATAACATCGGAGTGTTAGAGGGCAATGATGAGTTACATCATTTTCTATTTAACTATCTCTCACCAGAAACTCTTTACTGATCACAAAGTGACTATGTCCATGTGTTCCACTTGTTTTCTACTTTATGCTGCTGAATAAAATCAGATCTTTAAGTTTTGATTCACTTGATGAATAGTTATGAAGTAAGGAGAGGTACTGCTAGTTTGGCAAAAAACCTCTGTATCAGCATGTGTGCCAGTGTCTGGGCAAACTTTTTTGTCAATGTCAGCTGTCTGGTCACCTTAGATTGCAAATTAAACTCACTTTCAACTTCATACAGAGCTGCTGGGTTTCTCCTTAACACACCTTACCACGATATTCACATTTATAGGTGAAGAGAACTGGATATAACCAGAGTTAACCAGCAACCTTTGACAATTTGCTGACAAAACATTCCTCATGTGACATATACAGCTGCATACCATATTGACGAAAGATGATTTTTGTTTAACAAACGTACTTGAAAGGCTTTAACACTTCACGAACACTGTCAATTAGTTTAATGTCAACTAAGCCTCACAACTGATGACAGCAGGTGAGTCTATAAATTCCCTGTCTTGCTCTTCTAGTTTCATGTTACTCCCACCATTAAGTGTGACTTTTGTTATATTAGAAGTCTACATTAGAAGGTACACGGCCGTCAGTTGCTACTCTTCATGGATGGTGGTAACCTTAAATGTGTGAGGAAACATGAGACATCAAGCAGCTAAGATCTTCCTAATCCTTTGACGAGTTGACCACAACAGAAATTGGCTGTTTCATAGATAAGAAATTCTGCACCTTTAACAATCACTTACCATCCACAGCTGAGCAGCGAGACACCAATTCCCACAACACTAAACCCAAAGCATACATGTCGATACGTAAAAAGGCATCTCTGCTGAAATTAATTGCGCCTTCAAGGACCTCTGGAGCCATGTAACGTCTTGTGCCCACCTGGAAACATTGATGCATAAGACAATAAACAAATAGCCAAATATTTCCTGTACCCAACATGTCATAACTCCTGACACATGATTAGTTTCTTCTTGTAGAATGACGCTTCCTCATTGGTGGAGGGCTACTGTTCTGACCTGAAGCAGTCTAAACTATCCCACCAATGAAAGAAAAAGTGAACATCCTGTCAATTGGTCACACAGAAATATCTATTAATGCATAGTAACATATATTTCATAACTTTTCCTGAACTTATTAAGTGCAATTTAAATTAATATGCAGAGATTTCTAATATCAAGTGGAGTGATCCTATCAGGCTGATTGTTATGGCAAATCTTGTCGTGACAAATCAAACATCCCCTTGAACTACAGTATATGTACATTTGTGCCTTGTTAAAGCTGGGTTTGTTGCTGGTGCATTTGTCTTAAGCAGGACTCGGTCAGTCAGCCCCCAACCATGACTAATGAGGTATATTGATTCAAATCCAGGTCTCGCTGGTTTGGCTGTGGTCTATGTCAAGAGGTTATCAGATGCCTCACCAAGGGTTCGGGTTTACTCCTGGCATATGTAACTGAGTAAGGCAATGTCAACTATTTGTTTGAATCTCAAAGCACTTTGGGTAAAGCATCTTTCACTCAAACTTTGGTTGAACACCGTTCGAATTTTAACCATACTTCGCTTTGACAATTTTTACAACTTGAATGTTGTGACCAACTTTACCACAAAAGTTCATGTGACTCCAACATGTTGTAGTTCTGAAAGGCTTGACCTGGCTATGTTTTGTGTGTTTAATCTGAATGTATGCTTGCCAAATTCAAATTGCAGGAGACAGAACCCTTGCAGTTCTGCAGGAAGAAGACAGTTTTGATTGTAAAAGAGAGAACACGTGTGGAGAGTAGCATACTTCACTGACACTGCAATTTCAACAATTACTGTAGCCATCTGGTATGATGTTGTGACATTTCATTTAGTGATTACAGCCATTATTATACCTTTGAATGATTCTTGGCTTCCATTGGTCAATACAGTCATATAATATTCCATAAAACATGCTGTACAACTATCATGTGCTCAACACGCGACATCCCACATTTATCCAACGATCTTATGTGTTTATTCCAATCAGTTATCTCCCTTTGTCCTTCCTATCGCTCATAGTTTGTAGAAGTAAACAATCGGACGATGTCTTTATTCCAGCTTTTTTCAGTACAATCAAGCATATGGTGCATGGCGTGAAATGGGATAGCAGGCATCGTCAGCTTTCAACAAGTGACGATCAACTCGTGCCCTGCACTACGTGAACATCACTTGTTTCCAGGTGACAATGCCTGATATTCTCATCTCACACCATGCACCATCTGTACATTATCAATCAGATCTTTCAAGGTGATATTGCTGAAAACATGTGTATGCTGATTTGGTACACCAACTGATGTCATGTGGTCACAGACATGTAACTTAAACAGTCACATGAAGGTTTGTCACTTCAACTGATGTCGGAGTGCAGCTCATAAATTAGGCAAGTCAACCAGAGAGGCAGACTTCAACTTGCCTATTGGGTGTGATCTTGCAACAGTTTTTTTCTTCTCTTTTTTTAAAATATACAGGTCAAGCAGACTATTACTGTTTCACTTCAGCAGGTACTTCCTAATCTTAAGCTTAATTCATGAGTAAAAGTAGAGGTCCACTGCTTTGTGTAATCTCCATTCCTCTGTGTCAACGTCAGAGCTGCAATACAGATTAATAAAACATCCATGGGGCTCACAGTCTCCGTCAGCCCTAAATGCATGAAGCTAAACGGCATTTACCATACACATATATACTGATATATTGGCAGAGTTTGTGGTCTGTGGTAACTGAATCACTGAATCATGCAGGGTATTACATACTTCATGCCTTGCTTGTAACGCAAGTTTATGAAATTTTGTATGTTGCACTTTGTTTTGCAGCATTAAGGCTGTGTTGTGCTGAGGTGAAACCACTGCAGTGGACTGTCACAAGGTGAATGGTACACGTATATCTGAGGGAAATGTGCATTGAAAACATTGTGTGAACATTTCTGGGCTGCAAACTGCCATACTACTTGACAAAAAATTTTAACGAAGACCCTCCAGCCAGAGCACTTAATTTCAGCTGTGGATACCATATGGAATTACCAAAACAGCAATGGCCAAGTTGCACTTAGAACTGTTAGGTATTAGCTCACTAATGAATACAGACGTGACTACCACAGATTTTGACTAAATTAACCATCCGATTTGTGTAATATGCCATCATCAACACTTCACTTACCTGACACTGGTTCATTTTATATATGTCATTTCATATGCGGAAACAGCAAAAGCTGAAGTATTTCTTTCAAAAGCAACGGAATATGTGGAGCATGTCTTGTACATGTAGCTAACCAGAATAGCCAAATATATACATACATGTATACACAGAACTCATCACTATTCACTGCTGTTTATGCACCCTTAAAACTAAACACTGTCAACTTACTTGACCATGAGTTTCACCAGGGCTTTTCCCAGGGGTAAACTTCAGTGCTAGGCCAAAATCAGCCACACAAGCAGTCAGATCATGTTTCAATAAAACATTTTTAGTCTTAAAGTCTCTGTGGGCTATAGCAGGTTTGGCTGCCATGCCATTCGTTGGGGGGTATTCTTCATGCAAAACAGCCAACCCTCGAGCCATAGACTCTGCAATTTTACATAGTTCGCTCCAGCTCACTAAATTGCCTTTCAAATAGTCATAAAGAGAGCCATGTTCATGGAACTCTGTGATCAGCCACAGTTCTGTGTTCAAGTTGTCACCACGCTTTTCTGCTGCAATGAATCGAAGCAAATTCTCATGGTTCATCTGAGGTAAAGAGAAGATTTCCTGTTCAGCTACCCAGGACGGTTTATCGCGTAGAGGAAATATCTTGACAGCTACCAGCTCTGTGAGAAGTTGAGCTTTCCACACTGCTCCAAAGCGCCCCCTGGCTTTAAGTTCAATTAGTTGCAGAGGACACAATCCAAGAACAGGTGATGGAGGTGGAAGGGGTGATGGGTCTACTGTAGGCAAGGGCTGTAAGCCAGTTCTTCTGTTACGGCGCCACAGCCAGAATATGATAACAACAAGAAGGGCTAGGGCAATTATTGGAACCAGAGAATAAAGCAGAGTATTAATCAGCTTTCTCCCAGTAAACTCATTGCTGTTTACAAATGGGCCTGCAAATAAAGAAATAAACAGTGTTAAAGGTCATTTAAGTCCTACGCAGAGAAAAACACATTCACACCTGGAATTGTTTGCAAGTATGGCATGCACATAAATTAATATACCTAACTAGAACATATGAAAATTTCTGCATAGTTTCAAAATTACTTAAGGCCATGTACACTACTGACTGATGTATTCAATTTGAAACCAAACCAAAAAAAATATTCTGCTAATGTTACACTCGTGAAAAGACATGCCTCATTGAGTACATTTTCTTTCAACAAAACATGAAGGTCTACTATTCAGGCATGGACATTTCATAGATAATGTTCATGATCAGATCAGATCTGTGAAGCTGACATGATCAGCCTATACACCTAAAAAATGTTGACAGCTTGTCAAACCTCATAGTTATAGAAAAGTAGGAAAAGACATAAATGATTCATTTCATGCTGAACAGAAACAGCTTAGAAGAAACAATCCAACTCTGCAACTGTAACTGATATTTTAAGACATAAAACACTGATCATGAGACGATTTTGTCGACTTCAGATGAAAGATTGGAAAAATTGTCCTAAAGAAATTTTTGTGTGTGACTTATTTTTATCAAACAGATTTCTTATACATTCAGGATGGGGGATTTTTGCTCATCAAATGTGTTAAATGCATCTCATCAATCAATTTCTTTCTTTCCAATGGAAAACACCTGATCAGTTCATAAAAAATTTCCATGCCTAAGTATCACAACATCCGATTCTAACCTGGGTCTATTGTGGTATCATCTGAATCAGAAGTCTGTGCGGGTTCGTAGCTGAATTCTGTGTTACAGACATCCTTGTTACAGCAGCAGAAGAAAACACCCTGATCCTCTTGACGTGCAACACATTTATTGGTATTACACTCATAATTTCTTATCCAACATCCCTGTTTAATAATCTTCACTCCATCACTGCCATTTCTCCAGCTGGTATAGCAGCCAAACTCAACAGAAGAATCGAGTCCCTGATCTTCACAACTGATGGTACCATTCCTACAGTTTTGTGGTTCGCAATCATGCTCTGGGATGGTACAGTAGGCAGTTGAGGGCTCTGTGTGTTCTGGGATACTGTCATGTCTAAGTTCAGGACCTGAAAGTACAACAGAGCATAGAACAAATGCAGCAATCTGTCTCACATTATTCATGTAACATGTTTAAAGCTTATTTTTAACTTCATTGTTCAATAAAATCAATTCGAGTTATCTGCTAATGAACAAGAGCGTATAGGCATGTAGTTGACCTGTAGTACTGCAGTTGAACCTTCAGTGTATTTCATCAATACAGTCATAACCTGTAAGTATCTGGTCTCAACAATTATGTACACCTGTATGTATACCATGTTGTTCTGATGCTATATAATCTTATTTACACGTCACATTAACACATGTATGAGTCACTCTAATCCTGTATTCGAGACCACAGATATCCACGTATTTGCAGTTTTACTTGGGTAAACTCGCAGACACTGCACTCTGCTTCTTAGTCTCACAATTCCAAACCAAGGCTTTTATGACACTCTCAACTTTCATCTGCTTTACAGATTGTTATATTGCCTAACACACTATAACTTTCCATTATCCATAGTTCTCAAAATATCATCCAATGTTCACTTCCATACCTTCCCATGATCCCTTTCCCTCGTCTCCTTGCCGATACATCATGTGAGTGAAGTGTACAAATGCCCATGGTGTCAATTTAAATGGTTTAACCACATCAATATTTGGGAGTTGTATGGTTAATGTGTTTTGCACATGTGGAAAAACAAATTCAGCTAAACAGACCTGACAACTCTCCAATACTTAAGTTCTCATCCACTGACTCCATCACTACATTCCAGACATCCCAATGAGTTTTAAAAATAATGTAACTTAATATTCACTCAAACCCTGGTAACATGTCTATTACTAGCTGAAAGCAAAAGCCAAGGCCATACCACTATCTGTTTTCGCACTGAATACTTCCACATTCCTTTTCAAATCTTTCTGGGTGCAATAGAAATAGGTATGAATTAAGCTAGTTACCTAACTACCCAACACATTGTAATTGGCTAACACTTGCTGATCTTTGTCTAGAAAGGTGAACAGTAAGCACCACACCAATCAAGCCCTGGTCCTATGTCTTAATCTGCAAGTATAAATTCATACAGCTAAATCTTAACACATGTTGTTGTTGCTACATTACATAATGATGACCGGCAATACTAACAGATGCGTACACTGCAATCATCCTGCAAGCATTTTCGTAGCGATAGGTCTCTAGCGATCATTAAGATCATGACTTGTAAAATACGTCTTCACTAAATGTTCAGAAAATTACCCTTCTCGGGTACTGCATTAGAATCATGCCCGTGCCCTGATGTAGGCATGCATGTAAGTCGCCTTTGCAGCCTGCGGGATCTCGAACAAGATGCACTAAAAAATACTTGGCTGTTACAGAACCCTGCAAATGCATACAACTGACAGATTACTACAGTCCGCTGAGATTATGTGTATTCCCTGACCGACACGACCTTGTCGGGAGCTAGTGAGTAAAGTACATCGCGGACAACAGAAACAAAGATGACCCCAGCATTCTGGTGACATTAGGAACTGGGGCAAATATCAACCTAAAAACCGACAACATCCACATATAATCAGTACTCGGACAAATTATATTAACTAGTCGTGGTAGTGATTCCCTAGAGTTAAAGTTATACTTACCGTCTGGCAAATGAACAGCCGTGCTGGTAAAGATGAGGTTTATAAAAAACAACCTGGACAGAGCTTGGATAGCGCGCTCACTTCGGCCCCGACACATAATGTTGACACCGAACATAGTTCGGCGGGTCAGGGAAGACAATGCCTCCCTTTTCTATGCAAAAGCTCCATCGAAAAGCAACAGCAATAGTTGGAGTGCAACGCCATGCACAGGATCCACGGAGGTTTTCAAGCTATTGTCAATTAAATAATAAAACATCCACAAATGTGTTTGCAGATGTATTTCCAAAATGGCTGACCTCGCAGGACACACAAATATAAACACGCCCGGATGTTCATTATCAAGCCCGAAGTATTTTGTATCCGACGATTTGATTGGACAACTACCCCTGACATGCTGTGGCGAAAATGGGACAACGTACACAAAAACCTTTCGTAAGTTCGCGACTTCTGTAAAAAAACAAAGATCTACACAGGAGATAACAACAAAAAGTCACCACAATTATAGCTCTGTGAAGTCTAATGACAAAATACAATGAATTATTTGAAAGTTGCGTATCGGTCACTTGCACCAATCACATGTGGTTTTCTGTAGCATGGGTCATCTGAAAAGATCATCCCGTGGCTGTTATAATAAGGGACAACATACCCATGGAATTTCTATTAAAGGGGATTTTTTAAATTACATTTGAGTTTCATTATCTTTGATATAATGCCCTTTTACTTAACTGAAAACATTGTAATGTAACTAAATGGAGGTTTTGGGGTTAACTGAAGATCGTAATGCTTAAACGATAATACTAAGTATTAGCTTACATGGGGTGCGCACTATTCAATGCAACGTGCAGAGATCATATACAAATCTTGCTCTCTCTGGACAGCGTCGAGAAACGATTTTATTGGCTAAAGCTTTGCTTCTATTTTAAGAAAAATACGTGAAGCCGATTCAGCGTTTTCTCATTGGCTGAAGTCGATGTAATATCTAAAAATAGCTCGTTGAATTGCACCATATAGTCTATCGTTTGAGCAACAGCCGACAGTTAGTAGAACAGGACAGGAGGAGAAAGAGCGAACGCGTTGAGTTAAGGTAAAGATACAGAAGAGCTGGGGGGAAGGACAATTGACTTAAGGTTTAAACACATACGTGAACAAAAAAGTATATCAAAGATTGTGTCAGTATGGCGACGCCTGGTGCGATAAAACCTATTTTGTATGCCGGTATATGACAGCTTACCTGTGGTGTATATATTTTGGTCAACATGTAGATCATTTCTACAGGTTATATCAGGTAAAATACCAGTACATCATGACACCTTAAATTAAATTTAAAGTATCGTCAGGTATTTTTAATACACAGTTAGTTTTTCGATGTCACAAATATTACAATTTTGGGGGTTTATTACATGATATTTTTGACATTTGATCTTCTTTACTCAGGCGGTAGTCACCGCTCCGTCAAGGGGGTCCAGCCTGGGAAGTTCCTAGACAGATTACACCGTGCCTGAACAGACAAGCCTATTTAACATATCGAGAACTCCAGCCAACAACAGGTTGAGTTCAGATATACGCCCAGATATCATTATTTCAAGAAACAAAATTGACCCAATAGCAACGGAAGTCGACCTGGAACTGCCCACGGCCATGCAAAGTGAAAACATCAATTTGATTGAGATAGAAGGAATGGACACACCCGCCCCCAAGACAGTTGACGAGCTGGTTGATATGCTGGAGTTGGATAGTTGGACTACTACTAAGCCGTATGACTTTCAGCAGTGCCATACGTTCGGCCCAGAAGACCGGTGGCCTATTTGACACAGGTAAATTGATAGGGGGACCAGCAAAGATAGAATATAGCACACCATTGATAAAGGTATTCAGAGCGTCGCGCATGCGCACAGGTGGGCCTATAGCACAATCGGGTCAGCTGTGTACACGTATGTTGTTGCCTGGAGCCTGTGACGTCAGCAGACAAGTCTTGACTTGCCCACTATTTCGTCAGTTTAAGCAACATCTCACGTACGGTTAACAGATGAACACTTCCTTATGTAGACCTCAGCGTTTTACACACTTCTGTCGACACTGATGTAGAAACATGAATAAGAAAGTTGAGCTCAAACAAAATACAGTTGAATTTCACTAAATTATAGATTTTATATGTGTTCTTGGTTGACTCTTTCTTCTTCATTGACAGCCCAGGGCAACAAGGCGACCTTTGCGGACTTGAAGAATGAACTGGAAACTGGTGATATTTTGGGTGACTTGCCCGACTTGTCGTCCTACACCTCAGAGGCTTGTGGAATCTTACTCGATGAAAACAGCCTCGACCAGTTTATGGACTTGTCTCAGTTTCTCTCACAGGTTTGTGACTTTACATATTTAATACAGGGAGCCCATAATATATAGTTAGGTAGAATTCTGTATACTTGCATGATAAAAATTATAAAATATTACAAATAACAATTAGTTGATCATGGTATCGGTATACCATTAAGAGGAATTCTGTAACCTTGCATGATGAAATTTATAACGTAAACATTAGTACAAACAACACGCAATGACTTAGAGAAGTAAATTTTTGAAAAGGAACATAATGACAACCCACTCTATGCACTCCACCCCCAATTCCTACTTACATGAACAAGAGTCCAGTCCATTTTAGAGAAAGAGAGAAAACACGCACACAGAGAAAGACATAAGAGTTCTAACCCTGAATGTTGTGCCCCGCAGGAACCCTTGGAATCATGTGTTATCCCTGCAGTGGTGGATGTCCCAGAAGTCAAGATGGATATCCCCCAGACAGGGGTCAAGCGCAAGCGAACTTCTTCTGTGATCAGTGACCATGACTACGTCCAGAAGAAGCCTCGAGTGTCAGAATCAACCGCTGACATGGAGGATCTTTGGCTTCAGGATGAGGATGCTGTGCAGCCCAGCACTTCATCCGAGGACAAATACAAGGAAAGGAGGCGCAAAAACAACATTGCCTCCAGGAGATCTCGAGAGATCAGAAAGCAGAAATTTCTGGACATGGAGATTGAAGCAGACAATCTTGAATCTGAGAACCAAAAACTAGAAGCAAAAATTACGGAAATGGAAAGACTGGCGAAGGAAATGAAGGCCATTTTAGTTAAAAGTTTGGTAAACAAAAAATGAAAGTGAAATGCGAAAGTTTCTGCTTGTAATCTCCACTTACCTGACTTCAAGGGTGCCTGTGTGGTAAACAAACCAAGTTATTAGATGGGCATATATAGCATGTATTTACCATTGGCTTGAATGCAGAGTAAACTGGCAAAAAAAAAGTTAAAAAGAAAGTAAAGTGAAAAAAAGACAATATAAGCTTTTGTTTGTTTATATTTGTTAGTGCTTCTGAAGAGTTATATGTTAACTGAGCCTGAGGGAGGGTGGGTGGGGGGTGTTGGTGATTAAATATGGGGTTGGAGTAAGAAAAGTTAGGTGGATGGGGAAGGGGCATTGGGGGACTAGTACAGAGGGTAGTGTGTTTGATAAAACATTTAATATATGGACTATGCTCAAATATGTTTAAAAAAGCAGTCCAAAATCAACACAAACCTCCTTCACCAGTGTCAACATTTTTTACATGTTTCGCCTTGTCAGGTACTTGACAATGACAAAGCTGTTTGGTAGCTCTTATTAAGTGTATTGTTGTGAGTTTATTGTTGAGTTAATTGTTAATACAGTGAAGTGAAGTGTGTTAGGTGTCAGCTATGACTGTGTCAGCTGAAAAGAGGTTGCTAGTAAAATCTTTAATGCAGATATCATATAAAATTCAGTGTACACAGATTTGTTTTCTCATTTATCTATTTATACCTTAAAAGGTGAAGAATCCCAATCAACTGTCTTCAGAACTTTGGGACCTAAATTATAAAATGTATAGTTGTAAATGTCTCTGTATATTTTGTCCTTTTTCATCTGGAAATGTAATATTTAAAAAAAAACATTATATTTATCTGAAAGATACATTTTGTTTAGGGGTTAAAGAAAATAACCATCAAATGCACATTTATATAGCAGTAATTGGATTTACTGTTTTGTATGCTTTTTTGTATGAAAATAAATTTTTTATTTGTCAGTTACATGTGCTTGATCTTGGTTGAAAGTATTTGTGCAATATCTTTGCTAAACTTGTACTTGTAGTGTTGGTGGAGATGGATTGTTTGATTGGCTCAGGATTATGGGATAGTTTCTTAATTATTACAGAAGATTGCGTGCCTTGAGATGTACAGTACAACTCAAGATTTTACTGATTCGGTTACAACCTGTTTGAACCGTAGGTTGTATGCACCTCAGAAAGGTCAGTGGTTCACTCCAGACTTCACCATAGTGTCATTCGGTCAATATCTTTGTCAAATATGAATTTATATATGAAGTGCAGATGTAGATGAAATGTACAATACTGCAAATGTAAACATCCGTACCTAGCACAGAACACACCTGCGGCTGCGTGGGAACTACACGCGACAGTTGTCAGAATTCACCTTTCCTCCACACCTGCACATACGGGTCTATACGCTATACGTTGAACAATTTGGGGCCATGTAAAAATTTGTAAAGTTGGTTACGAATTTCTTTTCTTTGGAAATATCTCTTTAGAAGAAGAAATTGTAGAGAAAATGTCCAGACGGAATCCTCTTGTGTCCGGAGTTTTCCGGAGAGTGGTCGCCGAGACAGGTAGCCTGACGGAAGTCAACAATATGTACTCGATCGGCTACGGCATGCCTGATATGGCCTAGTTCACGAAGGATGGTGCTTTACCTCAATTTGATGAACCCATGAACCAATAACCGCGTTTGTGAAAAAGTCTTCAGATGGATTTGAATGTTAATCAATCAATCAACCAATCTTTTTCAGCTTATACCGATATGCTTTTGACATATTGAAGCCTGATAAGCGACTTCCGGCAATAGTGCTCATTAGTAATTCTTCGCATTTCACATTCATGATACCTTTGCGACTATTTCTGTCCGGATAGATAATTTGTTTCATATGCACTCTAGCCAACACTTTCGCGAAGACCACAGGCTAGCCAAAAGGCAATATCTTCAGAAGGATACTAGAAACCTTCATAAATACATTTCCGCATTTTGTCACGCGTTGCCCACATACTGATCAACAATGATTGTGTATATCCCGAAAGGTATAAAAGACTACTGATTTCTATAGTACTTTCAAAATTCATACAACTTTCGTGTTAGTGAAAACAGAAAAAGACAGCCATTTTTTCGCCAGTTTTCAAGCTTGGCAGTGTTTCTTTGTCCAGGTGCATAGTTTAATCAAGGACTGTCCCGCCTCCAAATCAAACTGAATATATCCACCATAAAATTTGAAAAATTATAATGCCCCATGGAAGCGTAAATTATTGTTTGTCTTGACAATTCTGAGCAAAACCTGCCGGAATGTTTCAATAAACCCCCTCCCCCGATGACACCCCAGCGGGATGATTATAGGATTGTTGTTTTTGTGCATGAGCTCCACGGTGCCACGATTTATATATTTTTTGATTATTGGCTATCTCGCTATCACCAGATGGCGGTCATGCAGTGTTATAGGTGAAGAAAACCCGAGTGCCCACGGGTAAACTTCTGACATATTGCAAGTTTCTGACGAACTTCCTCACGTACAAAGGTTGTAAATCACATTTGCCGGAGGCAAATGAATGGTCTTCAACGAACTGTAGACTGCGATAAGGAACCATTATCCTCTAGTTTTGAGTGGGAGAATCTGGAAATTCGTATATGTGCCTGTATGGGGTAGGGAAATCATGCAATCTCATTAAAATCAGAACATGTAGCCGTGTGTAGCGCAGCATGAACTGCGGATCTGATGGTAATGAGATTGGGAATCACGCGCCTGCCCATGGTGGAACCACATTGTAGCTGTTCCTCGATCTGCATATATTTATTTATTTATTTATTCATTTGATTGGTGTTACTCAAGAATATTTCACATACACGACGGCGGCCGGAATTATGGTGGGAGGAAACCGGGCACAGCCCGGCCGAAAACCACCACTGGGTTTGCTGGCAGACCTTCCCACGTAGGGCCGGAGAGGACGCCAGCGTGAGCTGGACTTGAACTCACAGCGACTGCATTGGTGGGAGGCTTCTAGGCCATTGCGCTGCGCTAGCGCGCTAACCGACTGAGCCACGCAGGCCCCCGATCTGCATATATACCATACATATTACATATATAAAGGTGATGTTAACCCAAACCTGCCGCAATTTGAACCGTATAAGTCATACATTATACAAGCATTAAAATTTTTAAGGTCACTGGAAGTCTTCGTAAGCAAACTTCCTCATTTTTCCCTGTGTAGCGCAAAATATTTATGGAATACTGTATTTCACCTAACATTTGGAATGCATTAGACTGTAGGCCCTACTGCACATTGAGAAGCCCATAAAAGCTTTAAAACGACACAGCAGTCATAAGCTTTTTCAGAAAGCCAAAAGGCTGCTAACGCCATTAATACTTTCAAACGTTATGTAATTCTTGCAACAGTAAAGAAGAAAAGAAGAAGAAGAAGAAAAAGAAAATTGTGAAATTTTGCCTTCATAGTTATGATCAAAACTTGCTGAAATATGCTTATAAACCCCTCCACCGATTGCGCCCAAGTTGCTATTTTCGTTAGCATGTAAAAGATTCACAACGCCTGCGGAGGCAATAATCATTTAATAGAGGCATCAGGTCTGACTAATCCTCTCTCATCACGCAGTGGGAACAAAACACGACTGCACAACAAAATACTCTCTCTGTCCTTTATATCTTGTCAACGAAACTCGTCTGTAATACAGTTTTCAACGAATTTCCATGAACCCTGGCCTGCATGGTGTGTTGCGCACTACATACACATGTCGGGGCTATCTTGGTTCCTTCCATTTCGCGATTTCAAAGTTATTGTGGTTTGAATAATAGAACCTAAATTCAAATAAGCCTTAAAACCTTACTTCGGCCAAATGTCTCAACGGATTTTTACGAGGCTTGGCCGAGGCTAAGTTGTCACATTTCGGGTCTCTGTTTGCGTGCATTTTCAAGTTACGGATATTTGAAGATTCTTGGCTAAAGAAAAATCAGAAAATGTCATTTTCTGATCATTTTCAAGACTTGTGACATGCAACTCTAAATGTGAAGAGGTCCTGGTCAGGGTTTCATATAGTCGCAACACCAGTCTTTGATGATCGCGGGTCAGTTGCACAACTGATCGTCATCGTACCATTCATTCAGTGTTCACGAGGTCGCGCGAACACCAACGATTGAAAAGGAACGATGGCAAGACCAATTGTGTTGAAGGCGATCTGTGACCAGTGGTACGATCAATCGCGAGGTCATTGCCTGGGAAAATTCGCTAATTTTCCAAATGTCAGTGGTTTACCTCAAGTACTCACATGCAGGTGTATCGCAACGCTCTCATATACCAAGTGTTATCATATAAGGGCAAAATGCCTCAATATGTGACAAACAACAATCCAGGGAATAAATAAATAAATAAATAAATACACAAATCGATAGATAAATCTTTCAGTATGCACTGAACTGTTTAAGACTGCCCGACAGAGCTGAATGTCTTGAAGTTCGTAGCGTGGCCCACCACAGCTGGTGTGGTGCTAGCATGTACAGCTGAATGAAGACAATGTGTCTAGCACACATTATGATAGCAACTATATAGGGATACTTTGAAAAGACACAAAAATATATTGTAAGAGTTGTTTTGCTGTACAGTGTTTGTGGGATAAATGTACAAATATTTACTCACAGTGAACAGGGAACGCATTGATTTATTGGCAACTCACGCCTCACAACATTGGTAATACGATTTTGACTTCTTGATTGATTACTTTATAATATAATTTCGCGGAGAACGTCGTGTATATGCAGTATCGAGATTGTATGCTTAAGCACTGACTACATGTGAGAATTTCTTTTGTGAGAGAGCTATGCAGCAACAAATTTAAAATGGTGATCAGATTTTGTCAAGGCTGAATAGAAGTGATTGTACATCCAAACGTGCAGTGTTCATCAAGATTGTATCACCGGGCTTATACAGATGTGATAATTGCGTTCAAGAGACGACAACCATCTTATAAAATTCCAACACCGATGTTAAGATTGCAAATCACATACGCCAGGCCCTGTTCCGGTGCTGACTTCACTGTATTAGAAATCAAGTTTAGGTTTCTTAACATTAACGAAGGGATCTATACCCTTAGGAGCACCCTCCCGATTCGCTCAATTTTAGGATTGCAAATCAGTTTCCCGTCTTCTATAGGAAGTACAGCTCAATTACTGAGTTCTGTGGCTGTTTAGATGGAATCCCCAATGGTGTTACTGTCGAGTGTTTTCCGGTTTGTTTAAATACGTGCAGGGCATACCAAGAAAACATGTTTGTCACAGAATTTTAAATATACACTTCTAATCTCTCTCCCGGGCTTGTGTGTAACATATAGCGTATAAACATGCAAGTACATGTACATATAAATGCCATTATGTGCGATGGAAAATAACACAGACTGTGTTTGGCAATATATATATATATATATAATATGAATTTTCTAACACTCCAGCCAGTGGTGATTTCTTTAACCCTATTCAAAGAGAACATTTGTGTACAGCAAATGCGCTGGGGTCCATGCACATTCGCCCTTGCTTGTAGCACTACATATAGTCGACACGTGTAGTCAGGCCCGTCCTGACGTGTGGTACACGTAAGGAGGTGATAGGTGGTTTTGAAGTGAGAAACGGGGTCTTGATGTGTGAGAAACACGGTAACTGAAGTGAGAAATTATGTTTGTATGTTTCGGTGTTATCGCATAAGAGTAGGAATCGAATCTTTAACGAAATATATCTACAATACTGACAGCCCATCATATATAGTTACACGTACATACACGTGCACTGCCCTAGGTATACGAAACTGGGATCGATCCCAGATCATTACGATGGCCTGTTCCAACCAAGAAAATCCAGTTTTGACAACTACCAAGTGCTTTACACTCTTATACATCGAGTGGGAGGGCTTGGGGCGCTATAAGATAGTGGTAGTTTAAAAAAGCAGTCTTTGATGAGACAGTAGCTCTACTGTTGGGGAAAAGTGAATTATCGGACAAACTGACGGATAACCAATCATCGAAACGGGAAATCGGTCCTTCAGATTATGTATCTTGATATAGTCTACTTTTGAACCAAGCTTCATTGAAATCACGCAAAAATTGTACGAGTAGTAGCATTTTGGAAGAAATGTTAACATAGTGGAAGGATGGACAGACAGACAACCGATCATCAAAATCAAAATACTACGAATTATGTATCTTGATGTTGTTAACACTGGACCCAAGTTTTGTTGAAATCCGACAAAAACTGTAGGAGGGGTAGCGTTTTGAAGGAAAAGTTAACAGACGCCGGACAGGGAGACACACAGACAAACGGACGAAGGCCATACCACTTGCTAATACATAACTGCTACTGGTCCTCAACCAGTATAGCTAATAAAGTGAACCAAAGCAAGCTCATGTCTAAAAGGAAAAACTTAAAATTCATCAGTTGTGAACTTTGGACAATTAATGTACACTATTATATCATCCCCACAATGTGAAGTTCTTGAGGAACCGTGGAGGAATTCAGTCAATGAAAACGCACTTGGGTGCAAATTCCATCAGTTAGTTTTCGTATACGTCTTCCCTCAATCATGCAAGAAAAAGATTTGGAGAAAAAGTGTAAGACATACCATTTCCCATTGGTGGGAACATGTTAGTAGATTAAAACTCTGTAATCACGAGGTCGTCTGTAGTAGACAAGGCATGGAAATTATTGTTGTGTTGAGAACATTACTTGTATTCTATAGCTTGATTGGATTCAAGGTTTAATGCATAATATTCACAGGAACCTTGAGGTTCAGTGAATACATTTGTCCATGGAAGATATATGCACGTATGTATGATCCTGACGACAAGGGTTTATGTGAAGAGTTTCTGGAGTGCTTGCGAACCTCGGCAATGCTCGAATGCTTTTACAGAATTTCTGAATTCAAACTACCTCTTGACTGCCCCCACTTTCGTTTGCATATACATGCATGTCACAACCACGATTGCAAACCAAGGGCCGACATAGTGAACAATGCCAAGAGCAGCTAGGCGATCGGACAGGAAGGTTGGTCAGAAAAACTGATACAACAGGCTTTATCAAATCTCCGTTGCGCTATTGCTGAATACGTATACACATAGTTGCTAATCCAATTTATTCAAGGCAGTCTTATTGAGTGACGTTGATAACACCGCAGTTTATTTGTACAAAGTAGAGTTTGTCAGTATTGTGATGACTCTTAATAGGCAGATCACGAATATGTCTCCGGGCCGAAACGTCTGGAATGTGTCATGGCAGTGTTGTTGGAATCTTGTCCAGGCCAAGAACTGTACACATTAATATGCAATGGTAAAACTTTTCTTAAACCTACGTGAGCTAACATTTGCAAAGCTGTATAAATTTAGTTTTTGTTTCGTGAATTAAGAAATTAAAACTTCACACTGTGGAGGTTTACTGGTAGAGCATCTGCTTTCCTTAGATACTGTGCATCTATGGTGTATGCAAATTAGACATCACTGACAACACGAATCTGTTTCGGTCGCTGTGGAATGGGTACTATAAGAAGAGGCAAACCTGAATTGTTTTCAATGAATTATTTTCAATGTGCAAGGTATCAGCAAAAGGAATAACAGCACAAGCGATGTCAAACCTGAGGCAAACAAACAAACGAGGGTCTCTTGAGCTTTCTTCAGACGAGATACACACAAGGTACCATCAAAATATAGTTATCTGTTAACTGTGATAACGAATTAGAGAACTTAAACCACACACTCCGACCACCGACAGATCTGACACCATCAAATACGGTGAGGACTAATTAAAGAGTCTACAGGACGTCAACTGCATGGTGTCATGGTGCCATGGTGACATTCCTTCTTCACGAGGCTAAGGAAAGGTGTGTTTACGGTAGACATCTGAAATGATTTGGACGAGTGCCAAATCTCTCAATTGCCATAAAGCGATCCCTCTATTCCCACTCGAAATGGTTGTAAATCAATTTCATCCAAGTCCAATTCGAAAGCGTTCTAGAAGTACTTCAGCTGAAGGGCTTTATTTCAATTGCAATGAACTTTGCATGTGAATGCAGAAAAACATATTGGGTAAAAACCTTTCATATTCACATCCATCATGGATGAGGTGAAATTGATCATCTTTGGTGGGCATCAAACTCTATATGCGCGTTAACTGTGAACAACCTAAAGCACATCAAATACTGCTAAAGTAATTTATGTTCTGCAGAGCAATCTAAGGAGTACGATTCTAATTTTAGCGCGAACATGATGTTCAGTGAAGTGAAATGATATATGTAGAAAAACAAAATAACCAGCAGGGTTAATTTACAAGTTACTGCTTGCTGTGCCGCTAACAGATGTTTATTGCGTGGTGTATATACAGTGAGTGAACAGTAACACTGAGCACACAGATATAGGTACAAGAATGAGTCCATGTATTTGTCTGCAGTCACAGATGTCACATGTTTATTGAACAATTGTAGGTTAAAATACAAAATAATTTTGGTTTTAGTAACACTTATGGACGGCCAACAAACAAGTTTGGTGGTTTGAACAATGCTATCAGAATATCTGAATATTAATTCTCGGCTTCTAGTCCTTGCATGAGACATTGCCTTCAAAAAAACATACAAAGTGGACATACAGGCAGGTTCAGTACTGTCTGCAAGAGTAATGAGGTATGAACAGAAAATCTAACAGTATACACACTGCGTAGAATTAATTTATACCATCCAAATTTAGCACTTACAAGCGTTTTAATGAGGAAATGAAGTCATACAGGAGTACCTCTTGACAAATCAGTGGTGGTAAATATGACAAACAGCTGTGGACGATTGGAAGGCACAATTAATGGCATTTCAGGACTAATCCAAACTTGGCTGCAATATGCCAAAATAGTCAGGTTCATGCCTGCAAAAATTGCCTCCTTTTATAAACAGCTTTCCTATACATCCTATCATTGCACAAAGCTATTCATTTATCATCCTTGCAGCTCACTCTCACCAGCAGTCATTGGCTGATAAAAATGCTTATCAATAACAAGTAACTGTTCAACAATGATGGGAATACAGAAGCATCCTGGTAAAGTTCAAAACAATATTCAGAAACAATGATTAAAATGTAAGATACAGGTAAAAATGCTTCCGGCAAGGTTGTATAAAAAGGCAATAAAACCATGGACAGATCAATGTAAAACTTTGTATCAAAGATGAACACCGTGCAAAGATATATAAAATGGGCTATGTACAAAGGTCAAGTTTAGAACAAAAAAAAGAAAAGTCTCCAAATCTCTGATATTATGACAAGAGTTTCATTGCATAGTGAGGGGTACCTTTGGTATTGATGTGGTATACAGTAGCACAGGTATAAAGGTTGTCATACCTCCAATGATCCATATGTATATATGTACAAGTGCTGCCCAAACAAAAGCACAAGGTGACATTTATATGTCTTTGTATTATGCGATTCACGAAAAAATTCTTTTCTCATTTGATCCTCTTGCAAAACCACTCATCCATGACCATGTCCGAGCATTCTCACATCAACTATCACACAATCTGCCATTTTGACAAACATAAATATATACACGTATGTACTAAAACTTTAATCATCTACAAAACTACAACACTTCAAGTGTAACATACTTTGTTTCCTAAAAGCAATTTCAACATGAAAACTTGGTTAGGTCTGAACAAAAATTCCTCACTATTCCAATGAAAATAAAGACCATAAAGTACACATTTCAGAATTCCATTTTGTGAATGATGCAATAAAAATAAAGTTAAAAGTAGACCAAAACAGGCTCTTAGCTCTCCTAAAATAAAATATAAGACATAAGACATATTAAAATGAAAACAATGATACTTAATGGTAGTCCCTTACACTGGAATACATTCGTTTTGTTAATCTTAAGGCTATGTTCAGAACTTGAGAATTTCAGAACAAACAGTAATTCATTAAAATATAACAATTTTAAACTCTAATCTAACAGATAATAACAACATACTCCTTAACATACTTGAGAAATGCAGAAAAAAATAACAAAAAGAAAAAACAAACATGTTTGCAATTCCTGTGAAGCCCTTATTTGTCATGTGAAAGAGCTCCATACCCCCAAATTTCCACGAAATCATTTATTCTGAAGTTGTCTAACTATGAACGATGTCTAATAATGAAAAAGCACTTTTGCTGTATGTGAACACTGGAGTTTATTCCTTTCCACTATGCTCATAGCAAGTGAAGAATGCACCAATACTGAGAACAACTGTTATAAAAGCACCATACAGTCACAGTCTTCTGACTCAATAGGGCTAGTACAAATCCAATGTATGAGCCTTTCTCAACTGTAGAGACACTGACCCATCAGCAAAGTATGACCTTCCATCCAGACCAGCTGGGCGGCTCACTTCATACTCAGGTAGCGGTTCTCCTCGGCCAGTTGTGTCAGCATGGAGCTCATGTCATTGACCACCATGTTATTGGTGTTGAGGACTGGGGTGTTGTAGCGCGAGGTCTGGGAGGCTGACCTGCTGCCCGGGTTGAAGTTAGTCGGGCTGAACACTGCATTGCTGTTCAGGTTCTCGGACGATATAGAACTGAGATTGTCAATGAGATTTTCTGTGGAGATGGAGTTAAGGTTGTCCATGAAGTCCTCTATGGGAGGCGCTGTGGTTTCTGTCCTGTCTGTGGAACTGGTAACCTGGTTACAGCCAGGGGACATTCCCATGTTACTGCTGTACGGCCCTGGTGCCATGCTTGGGCTGGGCACATCGTTGGGATCCCCACCCAGGGGGGCACACAAGCCTTGCTGCTGTTGCTGCATCATCTGACAGCTAGGCAGTTCTCCCATGGGGTGCTGGGTGCCTTGAGGGGGCCCGGGCGGGGGCATCATCATGGACTGCTGGTACATTGCCTGCTGAGCCATCATGCCATTTCGGTCGCCATTTGCCATTGGATACATCTTGGACGGGTAGTTGTTAGCTACCATCTGTCCATTGTTCATCTGCGGGTTGTTCGGGTACTGCATGTTATGGCCACTGGTTTGTTGCTGTTTCATCTGCTGTGGTGTTCTGTTGGCCGCCTTGGCCCTGGGTGGGATCTGTGATTGACTCACATGGGGTACCTGCACCAAAGGACTGGTTCTCTGCTGTTTCTGCGGACCAAAGCGCCGCTGCATCTGCTGTTGCATGGGTTTACTGGTCGCTGGTGGGTGCGGATTCATCTGCATCCTAGACGCCTGCATCTGCTGCCCATTCATCATTGCCCATTGCTGCTGCATGTTCATTTGTTGCATGTTTCCAGTCATGCCAGGGGTCATGTTATTCCCCATTCCCTGAACTGTGCTGTCCATCTGTTGTTGTTGTTGCATAGGACCATACCCGGCCATGTCTGCATTAAGCATCTGTCTTGCCATCTGCTGACCAGCCATTGTTTGCTGCTGCATATCATTCCAGTTCTGCTGCATCTGCTGCATCTGTTGTTGCATTTGTTGCATCTGTTGTATTTGGTTTGTATGAGCACTCTGATTTGGACTAAAATGAGGACTATTTTCTTGAAACGTTTGGTTACAACCTTGATTGAAGCCAAAGTCCGGAACTGAGCCTTGGTTGGGTGAGAACTGCATGTCCTGAGGAACTCTTCCCATCTGCTGGTGCTGCTGTTGTTGCACTGAAACTTGAGAATTACAAAATTGGTTATTTTGCTGTCCACTGTTGGGCATGTACATTTGACAAGGGTTTTCTCCATCTGTGCATGTACCATCCCCATTAGTATGATAACACTGTTCATTGAGAAACCTTTGCATATCATCAGGAATAATAACATTCTCGTTGTCCTCTAACATTCTGTCCTCTAGCCGAGATTCCTGATCTGTTTCCATAAGGCTCTCGTTAACATTAGCCATGTATTCAGCATCTTCAGGTAGGCTGAAGTCTGTAGCTATACTACTGCGTGAGGACTGGAAGGTGTTGTGGGAGCCTGTCTTGTTTAACAAGCTCTTCATTGTGGATGGCATCGGTAATGGTTTCATCATGTTCAAGCTACGAAATCGCTGCAGGTTTTTAAGCGTGCTAAAGTTGGGGTCTAGCACCCTGACAGGGTCGCTGGCGCGTCTGATCTCCCTGTTGGGAATCTCGTGAGGTAGTGGTGTGCGGCAGGGAGTGGACGTTCGAGCCCCGTCCATTTCTCTGCGAGCATTCAGAAACCTCGCCAGATTCTCATTGTGGAACTTGTTGGACGGACTTCGCAGTGTCATGGCTTGTGACTGAGCCATCAGGTTAGGGTGGCTGCCAAGACTGGCCTTGGACAACTGGACAGCGACGTTACCCACATTGCTGGACTCACTAGACCTGCGGGAGTAATGCGGGAGATTGCCGGTGATGTCGTAGTCGTAAGGCGAGTTGATGATACTGAGCCTGGTGGAGAGTTGAGAGGCTTCACTGGAGCGCCGGCTGGAGAATTGACTGCCCAGGGCAAAGGGGCTGGCGTCGGATCTCAGGCTGCTGAGGTAGGAGCTGATTGTACTAGTGTTACTGTCGCGCCGGCTGCCCGGGTAACCCACGGACATCTGCATAGAATCTGGACGACCTGCAAGACACAAAGTTTGAAAGCGTAATGATACGACCACAAATTACCAAACAGGAAAACAAACTGTGACTTCTCTCTGAGACAGGAAACAAAGAAAAAAAAAAAACAATTAAGAGAAAGATCAGGACTGCATACAAAGATTTTCAACACAGGTTATGTACAAGAATATCTAAATTTACTTATTTGACTGACGTTTTATGCTGTACTTAATATGATTAATTTTCACCTATATGTCTGTGGTCAGATTTCTTGGTTGTGGAAACTAGGTAAAGCACCACACCTTACCAAGTGCCTGATAAACCTCCTAATATAAGGTAGCAGCCTGGTCAATGCGAGCCAGATTTTAACACACAACGTCAATGGTCATCGACCCCGAGTCTGAACTAAGGAAGTCTAAACCTTAAAGCCTCCCAGGGCATTTCTTCGCCTGTAAAAATTAGATGTGACGCCTATAGCTCGTAGTACCCTTCTATCAAGCTATCAAAATGACACGCAGATGATGAACTTACTGTTCAGGTCAGTGATACGCTTGTGTTGTGGACTGGTCTGTTTAACAGACAGATTCTTGCTGTTCAGGTCAGTGAATTGTGTTTGACAGTTATCTCCCCTGCCACCTGAAAAACACAACAGGCAAGGACTCTGTCAGCATGGTAACATGACATCACAAAGACTTGAACATTTAGTTGGATAGTTAATGATTGCCTAGGTTCTGCTTCCCACATGACAGGTATTCTTTTTACAGTTTAACATTAGCTATTTATGCAACATTGTGGTTAAAGCAGTTTTCCCATGCCTGTGGCTGTATTGTATTCCCACATAGCCCACCAATCGTGACCAACTTCGTCTATCTTTGGGTTTGGCTGAATCTTAACTTGTGTGTATTGAGTGGCCATCTTCCCCCCATCTTCCTATTTTCAAATCTAAGTAAAATATTGTCACTGCCAAAAAAATGGCCAAATCAAGCAAGCAGTATTAATTTTGAACTTAATGACTTTTTTCAATTTGACAAATAATTTCTGATATACAGTCATCAGTATTCAAAATGGCTGTCACATGGAAACCCGGGAAATGATGCAGTAAAATGGCGATACAATACACAAGAGGTAAAAGTCTTCACGTCGGAGTAGATTTGCCTCTAAGTTTAGACCGATAGCCCACAAGTTAATCATAAACTCACACTTGGCTTTCCCTTCCCCTTAGCACACATACCATAGCTGTTATTGTTGACATTGGGTAACCGAGGAAGGATGCACTGGGTTTTGGTCTTGCCAGCAAGACGACCCTTCAGTCTGTTCTGCATGTTACGGTTTGTGTTCAGAGCATTAGTCCTCGTTACCAGACAGCCAGTATGACCCGGAATCTACAAGCAAACAGATATTTTTGACAAAAATCACAGATGCATATGATGTATCCTTCATAAAAAATCCACTATTTTTCTAAAAAAAATGCTTACAATTCAGTCTTAATTGTAGTCACTCAAATGTTAATCCTGTACACATTTTAACAAATTCTCAGTGCATGAATGCTTTTCAATAATTTCATATTTACAACTTATATTATAACTTCTATTTTCTAGACAATATGGTGTAATACCACGACAGCTGTGCAGCTGCATCTTACCTCTGCCTCATCGGGTTCTGGGATGTCCACTTCCTCCTCCAGGGCTTCCTGGCTGATTGAGCCCAGCAATCCTGGCCCCAAGTGCTCCTCAATCTCCCCTCCATCTGTACTGGGCTGAACATGGGCAACGTTCACCTCAGGGCTCCCCTGGGGCGACTGCTGGTGAGTGGCTGTACCACCACCCATGCTGTCCTAATTGAAGGTAGAAAATTTATGTTTGAGTCAGATGGTAAAATGTTGTGGAATTCCTGCATGTACAAGCATCTACATCGATTTGCTAAAAGAGAAAGCAAGCAAAGCTGAACCAGAACCCAGAAAGTATGAACGACAGACGTCAGCTCCAGTTCCAAAGAGGTAGAAAATTCAAATATAGCTGTGACAAGAGTTGTCCCCCCTTAGTCCCCACCACCTAGTAATATGAAAATATAAATAATATAAAAAGTAAACAAGTGTGGAATCTGTAGAATCTGCATGACAGTCTAATATCCCTAGGACAGATTTTAGGGACATGACAGTCTGATATCCCTAGGACAGATTTTAGGGACATGACAGTCTGATATCCCTAGGACAGATTTTAGGGACATGACAGTCTAATATTCCTAGGACAGGTTTTAGGGACATGACAGTCTGATATCCCTAGGACAGATTTTAGGGACATGACAGTCTAATATCCCTAGGACATATTTTAGGGACATGACAGTCTAATATCCCTAGGACAAATTTTAGGGACTAGAATTGTTTATTGATAATCTCCCTTGTACAACCACATATTCTCCCCACTAAGTCATGTGAATTTGTTTTCCTTAAGGTCAAACATTGCTTTCAGCCACATCTCAGTCACAGATATTTGTGAACCCCAGTCATGGCAGAATATCTCTCAGTCATGCACTCACACCTGTCTATTCCCAACTGCAGACTAGGCACAGACCCACCTGAGATTTCCTCCTCTCTCCTGTAGTAGTTGTCTGTAGTGGAGTTACTGTTAGACAGCCCTCCACAAGCTTGCTGTCATCCTGACTCTCCTTATCCTACAAACAACAACAACACCATACATTTGGTCAAATGGAAGAGCCATGGAAAGTTAACACCATAGTCATCACAAATTACTTTGCATGTCTTCAAACATAGGCATTTCTATAAACTAAAGCAATCATTTAACATGAATACTTTCCAACACATTCTACACAGTATTAAAGGTAAAATAGCCTTCCAGCTGTTCAAAGCCTTTAAAACTTAACATCTTGAGGAAAAAGCTATAGTCATCTCTAGGCAATACAGTCATTTCCACTGACAGGTACTACATTTGAGCTGTCCAAGTCCATCCTGCACCAGCAGGGCTTATTCATACCTGATCACCTGGTTTGCCCTGAGAGCTGCCCCCATCCTCTCCGCCCTTATGCCGCTTATTCTTGTAGAAGTCAGGCCCGTGAACTGTCTTGACGTGTTTTCTCAGAGAACTGGGGTCGGTGTACCTCTTAGTGCAGCCAGGGGCTCTACAGATGTAAGGTTTCTGCAAGACAACACCTTACATGTATTGACTGACAACAACAGCACATTATACAGAGAGCCCTTGAAATTTACATAACGGGTGGAGGGGACTGGAGTACCTGTGGTAAACCACCAGGTATTGCTGGTACCTGACAAACCACCAGGTATTGCTGGTACCTGACAAACCACCAGGTATTGCTGGTACCTGACAAACCACCAGGTATTGCTGGTACCTGACAAACCACGAGCAAAACTGAACTAACAAGACTCAGATTTGATCTCATAAGTCATGAGCAGATCAGCTGAGCCCATGAGGGCCCTTGCCATGGAAAGAATTCCACACTATAAAACAAGAATGAAATCTTAACAATGAAATAGTATCATGACATGTGAGCTGTGTGTCTTACTGTACGGTCTCAAATTGGACCTGGGCATGTGTAGTATACATTTTGCCAATGTTGACAAACTTTTGTTTGGATGGACATTTGTATGCGTTTCCCGACGATAGTTTGATACTCTTTATCCTTGATGAATCTGAACAACACCTAACACCTGACTGAAATCTAATAGTGCTGTCACTCACTCTATCTACACTAGGTGTCACCTAGTGTCAGCTGATATCAGGCCGTCCTACTCACAGCATTAGAGTGCGTCCTGTTCTGGTGCTTGGCCCTGTCTGAGGCGTTACTGAAGGCCTTAGTACAGCCAGGGTATTCACACATGTACGGCTTCTCCCCTGTATGTGACCTCAGGTGAGTCTTCAGGTTCTCCAGTCGTGAGTAGGCCTTACTGCAGCCCTCAAACTGACAACACAACAACAACATGTCAGCACAGCATTTACACCAGTAATGTTAATAACACAGGTAGACTTTCGCCGCAGCCCTTAAAACTGACAACACAACAACAAAAACTCATTAGCACTGCCTGGGACTGACGCTACATTGTTACAGTAGCACAATTTACAGAACAAGCAACAATTAATGATCTTTGCTGTTTACCACTCCGTTCATACAAACACATACACGTAATAAGAAATTTTCCATGTTTTACAAGCAACATATACAAAACTCCTTCTCCAAGTTTCAAAATTTTCATATGAAATGAACACGAGTGTAAGTTTCTGTATATCATATAACTCATTAAAATGATACAACTAAAAAAAGTTGAAAAAAAAAATTTGCAAATTGCAAACTGTAGCCTGCAGTCAACAGCAACAAGGCCATGCATGAAAGTTTAGTCAAAAGTGTGTGGCCTTTAACTTGAAGTTGTACCTATTTACGAAAGAAAACAGTGCAATGTTGCAATGCGAGTTGAGAAATTCTTTCATGTTGGGGAGTGTTGATCTGGCTGCAATTATTGATGAATTGACTGCTTTTGTAGCCAGATATCTGCATGATGGGATTTCTACAACTCTGTAGTAAAAAAAAAAGAAGTTCCACTAATGTCATCTTGTAGTTATGTCGCCTGTATTAATATGTTCCCATGCTTTTAACCAAAGCAATGTACTGAATGTGCTATGTAACTAGTCATATGTGAAAACTATCTCAAGGCAGTTACAGTTATGTCATAAAATCTTTTACCCAAATGATCACCAAAATATACAAGGACCAAGGCAATACGTAAATGTTATGATGTTACATTACTAATCAACATCAACAAACACACAGCAAGTGCGTTTAACGATGTTTCTACTAACCTTACTTCTTGGTAGGAATATTTTTGGATTCCTTACCACTGCTTTACAAAGATACTGGTTAATACTGACACAGGTAATCCCAAACCTATTTAGACTGTCTCTTTGGATTTAGGGCTTATGGTTTATGGTTAATACTTACAGTACACTTGTGAGGTTTCTCTCCCGTGTGCCTCCTCATGTGAACCACCAACATGTACTGGGCTTTGAATGGCTTCTCCTCACGACTGCACTCACTCCAGCGACACACAAATGATTTCTTATTGGCCTGTATATGGTCTTGATTTATATGCTAGAAGAACAGAAAGTCACATATTGTGAAAATGATAGAAAGTGTGACCATGGCACCATCTTGGGAAAGTGTTTTAGAACAAAAACACATTTTGTTGTACATCAACTTAAACTGTTATGGGTATGAGACCCATTTGAAGCAATACTGTATTGAGGAAATAAGGCTGCTATAAATGGTTGAAGTCACAGAACACCAGAGGACAGGTGCATCATCTTCCAGCAGCTGTTTGAAAGCCTGAGTAATTCTATTTACTGCTACAAATCCAACCCCGTGAATGTCAGAATTTTGATGATGTAGGTCAGGGGCTCAGAGGAGAGTGCTGGAGTCAATGTAAATATAACAAACAGTCTTTGATTTTAGATTACATCGGGGTTTGGCTGAGGATGGAGTTGGGTGGAAGGCAGTGGTGTGGACATAAGATAAAACCCAATTCCACTTTAATGTAGAAACCCAAAACAAAATCCACAGAGACGGATCTTCAGTTGCCAGACAAATTGTGCCTGTCAGGACGGCTTCTCAGAGTCCTCCACTATCCACACAGCTAAGTGAATTTACCTTTGAAGTTCCTCACTCACAGACCTGTACCAGATAACTGACAGCTTAATTAATTTTGACACAATATAAACAATTACACTTGATGTTCCCAAGTTTATGGTGTCAGTGCTGTGTCTTTTTTTATTTACAGCACATCAAGCTTACATAAGTTGTCCTGGGCTGAAGAAGTTATGAATTGATTTGTTTTAGTGAGACATATTTTGTGGCAGCATATGTTAGAGCTTAAGATAACATTGTGCTTGGCACATGTGGATGGCCCACTGTTTTATATGCCTTACTTGAAAAGTTGCTGTGTGAATGTCATAGGCTATGCCTTGGCATATGTGCTTGGTGGTGACTATTGGATGCAAGAGATGAACTAGAACCTAACACAGTGGTCGTTACTGTATTTATTATCTGATTGGTGTTTCATACCATGCTCAGAAAATTTCATTTATATAACATCAGTCAGTTTTAGGAGTGGAAGAAACGCCAAGTGCCAGGAATAAGCCACTGCCTTTGCCGAGTACCTGTTAACCCTACTGGCTTAAAAGTTGCAGCAAAAGCAGCAACAACTGGATGTGAGCATGAAACAAACTGAACATAAGAAAATGTTACATTTGGCAAATATACAAGTTTCCATGCATCTGAAAAGTACTTCCTTTGGAAATCCCAAAACAACAATTTACATGCACTTTTACACAGATTTAATGAGAAAGTCCTTTTCTGGCAAGTTGGCACAACTTACCTTTTTGTTGACATTAATGATTTTTTTAAAATTGAAATATGTAAATATCTGATCTTCCGATATCGCGTATATCAAATACAGTATTAGGCACAACAGTTCCGTGAAGAATATGCTGTTTACACACACAAATAAGGACAGGAAGCTACACAAAACTTGCACTTACTCGGACTAGTTCTCCCTGTGTCTCAAATTCTATAGAACAGCCCTCCCAGTGGCAGTTCGTCTCTATGAAGTCAGGTTCTCCCTCCTGCGGGATGTGACTACCATCATGGCCGCTGCGCTGCTCTTCATCACACAGGTCATAGCCCTCCCCACCTAAATACATGGCCACAGGTTAGCATTGCCAGGTGGAACATTGCCTGCAGTATTCAAGAGAGCTCTAACAGCCTGTATGTACAAATCACAGGCTCTCTCTTAACCAGCGACATACTTCAACACAGCTCAGTTTATCCTAGATACAATCTCAGCTTGGCATTTTTTCCCCGTTACCCGCCAAACTTGACAGACATCCATCAAATCTACCTCGTTAGACAGTCGTATTACTTTTGAGCTGCTGCTCTTGTAAAGTCATTATGAAAACATACCTGGGGACAAGTCAAACTCCTGTTTAATTTTGGACTTCTTGATGTCGGAGCTTGGGTCTACAGTGCTACTGACCACGCTATTTGCTGGCTCTTTGGTTGTTGTCGATGGAACCTAAAAGTAACAAAAAACAATTTGGGTTAAATATAGGTCAAAGGCCACTGGTTGGAAGCCATCATATGGTAGTGCAAAGGGCTTGTTCACAGATCTCCCAAGAAGTGCTCCAACTGAAGGCAAAAAATGTCTTTGTTGTCCACAAAAGTGCATACAGAGTCCTTGCTTCCCCAAAAGCCAAGCCTGTGTTTCTAAAGCAATGAAAGTCCCATGCAGCTTTGTATCTGAGTTAATATGCTATCACAATTTTCTTGTGTGCTTCATTCTCCATGCTTGAACATTTGTCAAGTTGTGTTGAAAGGCAGGGCAAATATATAGGTCTATTAAAGCCAGGTCATTGTTCAGTTAATTAAAAGTTTGACATCTCTGCAATGTAGCATTATGGCCGTAGCTACTCAGGGCAGACACAGTTTAATCCTCACTGTAGATCTATATAGTACAGAAAAATGAACTTGCGTCAATGTCTGGTGGACTTACTCAGAAACAAGATGAGTTACCAGAAAGAAAGAAGAAATGGCCCCTATGCAGATGTTCGTTGATAACTAGCCAGAATATAAACACACATAACAGTAGGATCTCCTGAAACAAACTACAACTGATTAAAATGTCACTTTCACTAACAAACATTAACATACCAAATGACATTTACCTTATCAGAACAAAATACACTCAACACATTCATGCGACCATGTTTCATGCAGAACACGAACCCTGAAGAAACACACTGTACACACACAAGGAAAACAGGTTATTTTGCATGTATGAAAACTATAACATAACCCCTCCATCTTTCAAGAAAACTGAAGCTGAAGTCCACCATGGAGTGTTTCTCAAAAAAAAAAAAAATAAAAACATAAGGCAAACATCACCTAGGTATATCATTACGTGGCTTAAGCAAAACAAGTTAGAGAGTTTCGCGGAATCAGGCAAAGGTATTGAGGCAAAGAAAATTGATTTACAGGTACATGTAGCTGCTCCCCTGTGTCACCTGTAAGTTGTGTCAGACATGTGACGTAAATGCTTAATTTTAGTCCACAGGAGACAAGACTGGGAACACTTAACAGGTGTTATATTCAGACAAATGTATCCAATTTTGAAAGCCTAAAGTCACAATTGGTGTATAGCATCAAGGTTCAGACGTCTGCTGCGTCAAAAATTACATTTTGGAATCACCCCCTCACTGGTATGTTTTCTCCTGCTTTTATTCATTCTTGACTTGGTTTTGGTCTATTCTCCTAATTATATATTTATCTTTTTCTTGGCTACTGAAAACAAAATCTGATGTCTCAGATAATGAGAAAAGAGGTGTATCAAGGTTAACAAAAGTGGTGTGCTCTCCATCCTGTACCATTATAATGAGCCCAAAGGTGGGTGTTTTCAGAACACCTCTAAGTTTTATGCTAAATGCAGTCAACCATTATCCCAGTTAAGAATCTGGATATTCTTCCTAAAAGAAGTTCCAAATTAACACACAAGCCTTAACCCTTTCTGCATGTTAACAGCATGGAATTATAAGTATGTTATGAGGGCGTAATCTCTTGCCTTGAATTGTCAAATTATGGTTTAGGAGATGCTGAATGGAGGGCATAGACCCATCTACATTTAGTCCCAGATATCCCTTCCAGCAGGATGAAGAGGAAATCATGTACAGCACTCACTGTACAAAATTCTGCCTTATGGGTAGTGATTTTGTCACGATCAGAAAATGATAGAAGATGAGATTTGAACCAAAACTTATCTAAACATACTTTGAATGTTTCCTGTCTTTTAGCACCTATCTCCTGAGCCATTTTATGGCAAGTCTGCACCTGTAAACCAGACAAATCTCATGAGCAAACAACAGGGCATGAACAGTCCCCACAACTATTAGAATTGAACAGGTGATAAGATTCTGAGACAATGAAGGTCCTGTACATACACTATGCTTCCAAAGATTGAAATTCACATTTTTCACACCCTGAATATACAAATCAAGTTTTAGAACTACACATTTTGAAAATTTTAAAAAGATTTCACTTCAAATGACAAATTTTAAGCCCATAAGACGGAAATGTTACATTGAAAGGGAGGTGACAAGCAGGCAAACAGCAAGCTGCAAGCTACACATGAATGCTATAAAGTGGTGAAAGACAAAGAGAATGACTCTTACCTGTGTCTCTAGCTTTGTCATTGGAGGGTTGGGATGTGCAAAAGGTTGTGTTGAGGTTCCATTGTGGGGTATTCCTCCAGGTGTACGCCCTAACACTGAGGGCACCATTGGGTAGAAAAATGGTGAGCCAGGTATACTTCCAGTTCGGTAAAATGGATTTGTGGCGAAATGCTGATGCGCAGGACTGGCGGCTCCTAATGAAGCTGAATACAACAAAAAGAAGTGCTTATTCAAAGTTTTACAATTTTTATCACTTCATGTATTTGTCTAACTATTGCAATAATATTAACGCCCACACTTTTCTAGTAATATTTTATCATCAACCAAAGTAATAATAGAAGACTCTGATGATCTGATAATTTAAACAAGAGATATCCTCCAAATTAAATTTCATTTAAACTCTACTTACCTACAGATAGATGGCCGTATGAACCACTTGCAGCAGAAGAGCTGCGAGAATTATGAGGAAAGGGAGTTAACTGGAGAGAGCCTTCTGAGCTCCTTGTAAGGCTCTGTATGTCCAGGTAGTCTGAGATCGGGGAATGGGATAAGGCCCTCTTCCGGCTCTTTCCCACAATTGATGGACGTGGACTCGTGAGACGGGAACCTGGATGGACGAAACAAATGACCATGTTCAACCTGGCTTTTTTTTTTTTTAAAATTAGCCTGTAACAAATGACATGCTTGAACTAGTTCTAAGAAGGCGTAAGAAGATTGTACTAAAATAACTTTTGACAGCCTGAATTTTTCATCTTGGCAAAAAGCGTCTAATTTGGGAATTGTTTCACTTGAATTATGTTTTGTTTCCCATATTTTCTGCTGTAGTAAAACTCAGTCAATGCGTTTAACAGATACAGCTGTGTATGGAACCACTCTGCCAAACAATATAATTCCATCACTTGATAACCTAGTTCCTACACATCAGTTCTCAAGGCGACTTACTTTCTACGGAGCCTGGTAGGGTTATACTGCCACTTCCTGGTGTAGGGGGTACATCTGTGAACATACCCCGCTGACTGGGAGGGTGGGGCAGGAACTCTGCCGGGTAACTCCCCAGACCACTCAGGGGCAGTCCTGTACAAGACACACAAGACAGGAGTGCTATGTCATTAACTATTTCTAGATAAAATAATATTAACTGTTTTCATAAATTATTTCTTCCTGTACATTTGAATGACATGTTAATTTCACTTAGATAAACAACTGTATTTTTTTATCTGAGTGATTTTGATTTTGGAATCGTTTTGAAACATTTTCTAGGCTAAACAAACTTTTAAATTAATAATTTAAGAAATATTCCAACAGAGTTTCAATCAAGAATAAGATTAATGTTCAAACCTGAATTAACCAAGTGTATAAGGTTTTTAAGCTCACACCAATAGGAATTTAGTACTTAGTAAAAAATAGAGCTACAACCTCGGTTTCCATTACAACAAAGTACTGCTGACATAAATAGCTCCTAGACAGAACTAGATACCTTGAAGAGAGTGATGGTGATCGCTGACATACTGACCTGGTAAACTAGCTGGGCTATATCTTCTGCCTGATATAGGGCTGTAGAAATTCCTTTGCATCTGTTCCCAGTGTATCCGTGAGGCAAGGTGAGCTATGGGTTCCCCTGCCCCCACAGGGCTGCGCATCGTCAGCAGGGAGACGTCCGAGTGGGCAGGGCTACCTGGTAACCTGGAGACAGACCGCACCCCGATAATGAAGACATCCGAGTTTATCAGCCAGGTTGAACTGGATACATGTTAGTAGTTCAACACTGACGAAGCAATTCCGCACTATACTGATGACTATCATGGTACATGTACCAATACAAAGAAATATAAGTATTCACTTAAATTCTTCACTAAATAAGCTCCAGGAAGAGGACAATTATTTCCAAACATTCATCATATTTTTTCCTACATATGTTTGACATTTCAATTACAGGTAGTACCTAAATAAGGCTGAGTGCACCTGCTGACTTAGCCCTAGGCTATAGACTAAGGTCAACCTTTAGCAAATTCCTGATAATTATCTACATCTTTAGCCATCCCATGATGACATTACAAACTGGTCAGCACTGTCCCATTAGCGGTCACACTTTAACCACACAATAACCTTTATTGAAAAGAAGACAGAGTGGAATAGTATTCTTTTAATAATGTAATCTAAAGTAAAGGCAAATCATTTTAACATCTTGCAAATTAGTGAGTAAAAGGTTAAATGATTCATTATTATAAGCAGACATCTAAGTCTTGTACACTCTCATTCCATTGCATCTTTCATAGCTGGGACTACATGAACTATCACTCATTACAATACAGAATCTTCAAAGATTATATAGTGCAACATATTCACAGTGTTTGATCTACAGTGCAAGAATTATTTAACCAGTTTACATATTTGTGCTGGTATTCGAGGTGCTGTACTTTGTTGTCTATACACATAGAACATTTAAATCATACCAAAGCAGAATAAGAAAGATACGACACAATACATCACACACTATTCACTATATACTTAAGTGACTTTCATTTTGATTAGATTTCATTTTGCAAATATAATACAAGCACAAGATTGTTTGATTTAAAAATGGTCAAAGTAAAACTGTTGTTTGTGTAAACTAAATATATGTTCCACATGAATAAAATACAAAAACCTTATTACTAGAAAGTACCAGCCAGATCTACGTATGATGAAACGATATTCAATTACCACAGAACCGAGTTTAGAAATACCCACACATTAGACACTTACACTCGAAAATATATCATATCCCAAAAAATAAAAGATTTCAGAAATGTTTTCTCAGCAGATAGCACACAAGCACTCACCATTTTGTCACCTATTCAGCAAATATCCCAAAAAGCAGCAAGAATAAGTATTGAAAAATGTTGGGAAAATTACCAATTTAAAATAATCGTTAATCAACAGTTCACAACAATATCAGGTTAACTGTGTGAACCTGGTATTACATTTAAAAACTTTTCAAATACTCTCCACAACTCTATCAAAAAGACATTCATTTAACAGCCAGTGGCCCATCAGAAGGCTTTCATTCTGCAGCAAGGTTCACAATTCTCACTGTATACAGACCTCGCTGATTGCAGCCTGGAAATCAGTTTTATTGTCTGATTTTCTCACAGATTTATTTCCAAGTAGATCATAAAGCTGTTGGTCCAACACTCCACAGATTCAAGAAATTTTAAGAATCTAGTTGATCCACTGAATAGCTCAGCACAATGAGTAAGCAAAGTCACTCTGAAGAAATTCATTTTGACGTTCTCAATATTTCAACTTTAATTAAGTCATCATCAAAAAGAATTTCTTCGGAGTTACTTTGCTTATTTGAATTTTAACAACATTCAAAAAATTTTCAGGACTTTTCATGGGCCTTACATTTCATTTCAATAAAGATCTTGAAGAACCTGTGTGAACCTTGTAATATTTTCATGCAGAAAGCAATATTTTGTCAGTTAATATGACAGATTTGCCTTCAGAAGCTGAATTGCTGCATTAATGTACAAGAGTGTTTGCTGGCACTTACCCATGTGGAGGCTGGTGATAAGGGTATGGCGGCCAATGGTAACGTCCCTCCAATGTGTGAGAATTCATCGGTAAAGGATGGTTGATAGAGTAAGGCATATGTGAGTAGGGAAAGGACATGCCTAAAAAATGTCAAACAGACACAATGACAGAAAGACATATTGTTGGAGAGCGAGATACTAGGTATTAAAAATAGGTTTAAGAAATAAATTAATACATTATATTTTTTAAAAATGACAATCTTCTGAAGTTTTCAACATTTCACATATCTAAAATCATCTTTGTTTTTCACAATTTAAAGTTAGTACTGTCTTAGAAATTTACAGGAATGTATAATGTACTCATATATGTGAAGTCTGTCCAGTTTCCTCCCACCATAATGCTGGCTATCGTATAAGTGAAATATTCTTGAGTATGGCTCAAAACACTAATCAAATAAATAAATAATAAATGTATGTAAATACATTTACCATTTAAGAGATAAGACAATCATATTTTTAAAAATTATAATCTTCTGATGTCTAAGAAGTTTACAGAAATGTACAATGTATTCATATGTGTAAATACATTTACCATTTAAGAAATAAGACATCATATTTATTACAATTATAATCTTCTGATGTTTTTAACATTTCTATATTTCTTTTTCTCCATCTAAAAGCACTGTCTTAGAAGTGTACAGAAATGTACAATGTATTCTTCTGCGTGTCTTTGCCTTGTACAAAAAGATCCACAAACTTATGAACATACCATACTGAGGTTCAACAAGTCCATTTCGTGGGTCCAAAAAGGGCTGTCCAAAGTATGGAGGTATCCTGGAATCTGCCGGGGGAGGGAGAGGAGTAGGCCCGACCCCCCTGTCCACAGTCTCCACCCTGCTGCCAGCCTTACTGCGGTCTGTAGAGGACGGTTCCTCGTCCACACGGCTCAGGTGAGAGCTAGGGGGCCGGCTCACCGCACTGTGACGGTTCTTCTGACCCGTCAGCCCTGTCAATACGTACGAGAGCTCAGTACAATATCAGAACTCTATCCGGTAACAGTGCAACCAGTCAACGCTGCTCTGATCAGCAATGTATTATCTACACGTACATGTACATAAAGGCAAATCTGTGAAACGGAAAAACATATAATGACACAAGATTTGACTGAGTAAGTGCACACAGTCTGCTGGTATCCTATACAGGGTCTGCTCATAAGCATATCCAGCTGTGATTGAGTATCTGTGGTTTGTGCTGAGGGAGCAGCTGAAGAATGCTTGTGCAACTAGTATCAAGAGAATTATTGCATATAAGTGTACTTCACCTGAAGTTTACCTTTAATCAAGTAACACATATCAGAAAAACTTATGTAGTAATATGCATGAAAAATCATTTGAAGGCTTTAACATGCTTCTTCAAGGCCCTTCTTACAGCCCAAATCCAGTAAAACACTTCTCACAACATTCTCAGCATTTATTGTCTGACTGGATAACTTAGTTATTTGTACTTACAGTCGTGAGACATTTGGGGTTTTTCAAGCAATACGCAGGTATCTTGTTTATCAACAGGGACAGGTATGGCCACGAGTTTCCCACATAGGATTAAGAACTAAAATCCACTCTACGTTCTCAATAGATAAATACCTAAACCAGAAAACATATACGCTGCATAAACCAGACTCTGAACCATTCAGGATTAAATGAATATACCGATGTATCGATAAAACAAATGTCCTCCTAAAGCTGTGCTTTTTGTGGAAGCCGAATTGCCCTGGTCTTGAAAAGAATACCTACAGAGCCATGGGGAAGACAGTGCAGTACAATACCACAGGTCACGTGTGACGATGCCAGAGATCTGCCACACAATTTCTGGGAGATATGTGACTATTTGTGGGTTTACCAATGGCCAGGAAACTACACGTAGATGTGCAATACAAGTGAAGTAATACAAAACCAGGCACATCAAGATTCATTCCCCACCTGCCATGTTTTCAGTGGGAGAGCATATGCAACAGTTGAGCTTGGATACCAATAGGTAATGCCCAGAATCACATCACACCACTCCATTCCAACCACCCGCCAAAAGGTAAACTGTAGCCTCTATCTTTATGGGACAAACTGGAGACTTTCAAAGTTCAACCTGACATGTATTTAAGCCTCTGTGTACAAGGTATGAACGTTTAGTGGAGTGGAGATGTAAGGGGAGAAGGGCCTGATAATGGGCCAGACCAAACAAGTATGACTACATGGAACAGGAGCTCTCACAATGACAGTTGGAAACACTACACCGGCAAATGTCTTTGAGGGTCTAGCTAACAATTGTGTCCGTGAAGTCGTAACATAAGTAAAAGAGCTCACTTCCTAATTACAGGTGATAAAGCTATTGTGAGATTGTAATCTGGCTAGCTGTGATTATTGTACACCAGCCTTGGGTTAGTCAGAAACTTCACCTCATCCTGACCCATAATGTCATACAGGCAACACACCATCTTGAAGATAGTTGCCGACTCTGTTGTCAGAATTACCTGAGCCCTCTGTCTGTAGGCAGATCAGGTGAACCCCAGCCATTCCAGTGTTCATGCGAGGACATGTGCTCCTCCAGACAAACACCCAGGGCAGCCTCTAACACACATTATTGCACTGTTCTTAGCTTGACAACTGTTACGAGTACATGCACACTACTGCAAAGAACCTACGCAAGTACCAAGACCAATGGCATAATCATAGGCCTCATGTAGCATAGGATGCCACAAAACGTCTCCAATAACATTCAATTCAAGCCAGTTCCAAAATGTACAGCGACACACCTAAAATTTGCACTTTCAGAATCACAAAAGGCCTTAAAATTATACTTCTAATGCCAACACTTGAGAGATTAATCGCACTTCACAAAAAGGTGGCCTAATAAGATGTATGAATCAATCCGAATCAAGAAAAATGTGTCACTAGAAAAAAGCTTTGTCTTATGTGAATACAGTACATACTGTGATCTTATATTTCCATCCATCATATTAAGGTGATTTTAAGATTGCATGACGTTACTCAATTAAGCGGTTTCTGAAATTTATTTTTAATCTTAGAAGGGTCTGCTGAAGTTTGTTTTGAAGACAGAATCCTATCCTACTGGAAATATGTTTCTATACCAAAAGTTTCACCACAACAAGTAACACTTTTCAGCCTTTATTTGCCTCTAGAAATGCCCTTTTTGACTGATGAGGTGTGGGGCGGGGTGGGGTGGGGTGGGGTGGGGTGGGACGGGGTGATGTGAACTTACGCTGTATATATCCTGAGCTTTGACATTCACTGCTTTAAAGGCCTTCATGGCTTAGTCGGTTAGCGCGCTATCGCAGCACAATGACCCGAAGCCTCCCACCAATGCGTTCAAGACCAGCTCATGCTAGCTTCTTCTCCGGCCTTGCCTGGGAAGGTCTGCGGATGGTCGTGGGTTCCCCCGGGCTCTGCCCGGTTTTCTCCCACCATAATGCTGGCCGCCGTCATATAAGTGAAATATTCTTCAGTATGGCATAAAACACCTATCAAATAAATAAATAAATTCACTGCTTTACAAATCCATTTACCATCCCATGTAAACCAAAAGCATCTCCAAACTGTGAGCCAGGGACATAACACAGGCAGCTGCCATTTACAACTAGTACCCTAACACTATGATATAACATGTTAATCAAGTTCTGCGAGTTGATGCAGTGCAAACATAAAATGTCTTATCACACATTATGATGTATGTTCATTTGAAGACACCACTGTAAAGAAAGTACATCAGCATGAGGAGCTTCTTTGGCACATCTGTGACTTGTTTACCTGTTACTAGAGATAAACCTAACAACACAGTTGTGCAATAACACTTGGATGCTTGCAAAAAATATAACCATTTAATTAAGACACACCAGAACACTGAAGGACAGCTCTGCAGGGGGGAAACAGGGTGTTTTTTTTTTCTGATTTGGTTGTTTTTTATCTCTGTACCAAAATGTTATAAAGCTAATCAAACTTGAAAGAATAACATGAAAAACTGCATGTACATGTTCTGAAATGTTCCTTAGAATATCAGTACTGTAAATGACTTAAGAAGTGCTTTTTAAGAATTAAAATAAATGTCACAGAGTATTATTTTTGGTGCTGCAACTTATATATTCCCAGTAGGATATCAATCTACCTTCCAAACAAACCTCAAAACATTTTTCTAAAGTCAAAGAGCTCTCAGAATCAAGAGCAACTAAGGCTTGGACGAAATTGAAGGTAAATGAAAAGCACGTTAACCTATTGTGAAAACAGGTTTCCAAGCTGTTATTCAGATATTCCCTAATATTTGGACTACCAGTATATAATGGATTACAACAAATCATCATTACTCAGTAAAGTCCAGGGAAATGTCTTCTGAGGAACTTGTTGTAACACAATTACGAACGCATGGAAAAAGTGGCCTAATATAAATTGTCTGGCACACAAGATTTTGAAATGTTCCTTTCAATAGCCAGAATGTATATTCACCTATTGCAAGAATAGCTCTCCAAACTGTCATTCAAATGTTCACCAATATCTGCATTACAAACGGATGGCATATGATGCCCAAGTATACGTAGGCTTCTGTAATACTACATGTGACAACACTGCCACCCATACACTTGAAGCTATTCAGAGAAGATGTGCAAATCACTCCATTACCATCACGCACAAGATCAGATGGAAAAAAAACAAACAAACTACAAAAGACCCTAATAATTCTCTAATATGACACTAACAGGAATCAAGGATACAATGTACAACATAATGGAATCACGCTCATAATTCTGGAACATTCCCTTAAACAGAGAGAATGTTTTCCAAATTGTCACTACAATGTTCACTAATTTTTGAACTGTAAAATATGCAACAAGTCATCCCCAATGGCTAAAGTTAAGGGAAATGTGCTTTTCATAACTTGTGAGAACAATACAAATGACATCACAGTTACCCATGGACTATCATCATAGAAGTGTGAATCACTCCATTAACATCAAACAGAACACTGTGGGGAGAAAAAGTGGTGCAATGACTTAATTTTCAGGTACACCAATAAGAATCAACATGAAAATAAAATAATCACGCTCCCAAACTCACGTATTTTGGTAATCCTGTGCACAGTATAGAGGTAATCCAGGAAAAGAAAAGTATAGATGACTGCTGTAGGAGGTGAGGTGCTGATCCAGGGAGTGTCGTCTCTCCGCCTGGCTCACACCTCCTGAGTGAAGGCTCAGGGTAACAGACAGATGCTGGCCAGACCTCCCAACACGAGGCTGCCCTCACCCAACTCTGCCTGCCTGCTCGCCTGCCTGCCTCAATGGGCCAAGCAGACTGCCATCAGCCACATGTGTTTTTCAGTTTGCCACAATCACTTTTCCTGAGAAAACATTTGGAGGGTGTCAATAAACAGTCACCAGCTTAACCGTCCCGAGTAAAAAATAAACCTCTGGCAAGAGGATGCTGGACTTGATGTCTAATCACTTCTTCTCCACCAAACCAGGAATAAATTGCTGCCTCAAGAAATAAACTAGGAAATGAGATAAATATTACAGAGTAGTTCATCATGCTTGTACTTTACAGAGGCCAATAAACAGGGTCGCCTGCTTCCAGCCAAAAACCTCTGCCCACAGTTAACAATCCCGGAGTATATTTATAAGCCAATTTCAAGTAGATGCAGATCTTGTGATGAACAATCAGCGTGGTTAAAGTGATTTGTCTCAATCCTGTTGTGGTGATGTCCTGTGCTCCAAACCAGTCCTCTACTGTAGATGCTGATAATTAACAGGGGAGGTATTGTAGCATACTGCTGTACACCCATTGGTGGCCGGAGAACACCCAGTCAGCTAGAGGCAGGTATCTCCAGGGACAGCGCGTGGGTGTCAGCGAGATCAAAGCCTGAGACAGGCGACACATTCTCTGGAAGCACCAGCTACATCATATGCTGTAAGATAACTGGCAAAAAGTGATCAGTGAACAGAGCGGTTCCGTCCTGCCGTCCTGCGAGGCCAGCTGTTCTCGCGTGTGTGGTCCCTAGACTCAGGTAACTCCACTCTTGTTCAACCTAGTGTGGCCACTTTGTGCGGCCCGCTATTGTCGGCACACTATCATCCCTGCTGATCCTCAATGCGTACCTGTCTCATCTCGCGCCCAAACATCCACTCTCTAAACATCCGCCATTGTCAGTCCAACAATATCACATTTTATATTACTGTACCCATGTAAATCACGCTACCAGTAAAAGTGGATTTGCTCTCTTGAAACCTTTTCAGAGCGTATATCAGACCTTTTCAAAACAGTTCATTATGGCATGTACATGTATGAAGTGCTTTTGCCTGTTAATGCCATTTGACAGGTATATCAAGTTATTTGTGCAAAGCTTTCAATCCATGATATATCATGGGACAGTTGTTCATTGTGTTCCTCAGCGCTGCTAAATGGCAGCAGCGAAGGTTGACTTTCTTTACATAGCACTTCTCTATGAGTTTATGATAATCTACTGCACGTGTGCGTCACTGATATACCACTGGATAAATCACTCCTCAAAACCATCTCTGTTAACTGATCAAACTGAATACTGGAGGAATTTGTTAACACCCCAACAGGTGTCCTATATGTAAAGCAGAACACACTCAATTACTTCACAAACATTGGCCAAGGAGGAACACCCAGGATACAGGACATCAAACAACATGGTGTAACAACAGTGAAGCATTTTTAACCCTGGTTATGAGTATAAAATATAAGTATATTTCTATGGCTGAACCTTGTGAAACACTCTTCTATGTATGACATATATATATATATATATATATAAATAATACAATTACCCCCAACACACTGCCAAAATATTTAAAGTCATCAGTGTTAAATATTTTATCAATCACATCATGTAATATATCTTATTGAATCTTGATGGAGGAGGAAAATCAAAAGCAACAAGAAAAGCCTCACTAATTAGTTCCATGTAACTTTCATCAAGCCTTAGTGGTTAATTTCCAGCTTTGCAACTTAAAGAAACTTTGTTCAGATGTCACCTGAAGTCATGAACAACAAGGTGAAACAGAGATATGTAATTAAGTTGTCCCACATTTTCCTTGTCAGTTCAAAGGACCACCTCAAATATGTCGAACACTTAACCATGGACATTTTCACAGAGCTTACCTGTAACTTTAGGTGGGCCAATGTTCTATTCAATGTGATGGCCAAAAAAGTGAGGATTTAAATGTATTGACACCTGACAGGTACACGAGTTAGCTGACGACTTGTCTGCCGTTACCTCACATCAGACTATGAATGAGGCATTCAATAGAACAGTTAATTAAATCCCACGCACAAGTTGGATAACTGACTCGTAAAAATGACGAGGTAACTCCTGAGGGACATTCACCTCAGAAAACCTTACTGATCATTATTTTCTTCCCTAATCTTAAAGGGCAATAAAACTTCACCACATGAGCCAACATCCCACCCCTGTCATATCAACATCCATAAAAATAGGTGCATGTATGTGCAAAACAACTTTACTTGTCCTAGGGGAAAAACTACCCATTCAATTAGACAGCACTCATCAGATTAATTAATACATAACCACACTGATTAAGATAAATTGAGTGGGATGTCAATCTACGTGCGTTCCTGAGACGGCTGATTATAACAGTACCTAGAACATGAACATAATGTGGGAGGATATTAAACCATTATTATACTGTGAAGTTAGCGTACAGTTTAACGTAAGTGGCAATGTTTAATGTAACTTAGGTTGTAGGCCAGCTGACATAGGTTACTTATTTAAACAGTAGCAGGTAACAGGCACAAAACTATCCTTTACTACTATGCGCGCAGACAAGCCAGGCTTTGTTTCCTTAAATGACCAGTAATGTCAGGGGGACTGGGCTAACCTGTAAGCGTGACCAACTGTCAGGTGAGGAATTTATCCAGTTGCTCTCGCTTCTTCTACCTGACAGTAAATCACCTGCATAAGGCCTCTGTGGATAAGGGGGCTGGTTTACAGCCCAACCACCGGAAATGACTACCATCAGTACCAATGATACCACAGCACTAAGATAAACTACAGCACTGCATATCTTTACAGAGCTATGTGGATTTTTCTTTGTTTTAATCACGGATTTGAGGAAACGTGAACTGGGACGGCACTCCTCAGATCTGCCTTTTAACAAGAGGGCTCCGTGATATGACCCCGCCAGGACAGAGCAAGATGCCTCAGGCCAGCCCCTCATTTACATTACTACCAGATTATGTTAATTTCTACTACAATCAATCATCAACAGGTAAAAGAACCCTGATACATATGTCAACAGACTGGGATAATGCTAGCTAGCTAGCCACCAGGTCAAAAAGATAAGGCATCTGTATGGTTAGATTGCCTCTGGATACCGACCAATAAATACTACACAATCTGGGTGGAGACTTGAAACACTTCTTAACCGAGCGCTCGTTGATCTATAATCAGTTCACGTGAGCTTCTAAAACCCCAGCACAAGATCACTCACCTGTGACTAAACTCCAGTTATCTCGTATCAAAATCTCATTCAGGGAAATATAGCTTCATACGATTTATCAAATACAGCATGAGAGGTAAAGCCTGACAAAAGTCAATGACTACCCAATGATGTCACCACATCATGAAATAAACCATAAAAAGCTGCAATCCTAACATGAATCAATTAACACAAATTTTACAATTCTAATAAAGTCCCAAACCCATTATTTCATTCTTCTTTCTCATTTACAGGCATCAAGTCCCATTTTCTTGTTCAGTACATGTTCGACACAATTTTATTCTAAGTAAATCAGATGTTTATGAAAACCGTTTACTTTGGAGCACCAATCTGAAGGCTTGGTGGTATGTATACAGGCCAAATGTACATGACAAGTACAATAACTTGCTCTCTATACTTTTCTGTATGATAACGTAACGTGACCCTGTCCAGGTCATGATGTGGACCCTTGTTTTTGACAATGGAAGTTATCTCCCCTGTATCAGCTCCTGTATGCTGTGGCCTTGCAGACTGCAGGCTGCAGGCATCCATGACTGCAGGCTGACCGCCTCACCATCACTCATTCCCCTCACTACAGATCTTATCTTATCCCTATTAATCTTTAACAAAAAGCTCAGACACATGCTTTTATCATAAGTTTTATTACAGACAAGATGCATAAATAATTAATTAGTTTCAAACAGGAATTATAAGTTCGAAACTGTTCAGGAAAATAACCTAAAACAAGTGAAAATGTCTCTGAGTATTAATCTTTGTTTTTTTTTGTCTGGGTGGTATTCCCCCAAAACAAATCCATCTTATCTCACATTAGCTACTACAGACATCCAGAACACCCATCTACTTCACACAATAAAATAATCATCAAAGTGTTGACTAACATAAATATTCATGTCTCCTTCAATCTGTGTGGTATCAGTACGCCTTCCTCAGTGCACAAGGGACATCTCACATCTGCAAGACACCTTGTGTGTACATGTATGACAGTGGCGATTGAGAAATCACTAACCTTGAATGTGTTTAAGTGAGATCATCGCTACAGCTAACGATAATTACTAACGTGCAGCCAATTAGTGTCATCAACGATATTTAATTCATTGACATATTAAGCACCACGTCTGGAATACTTCAATCTGCTTTAATCACTTATTTGGCAAAGTTTAAGATGACATACAGATAAATGCATATCAACAGGTCAACAACAGATTCTTTCTGGTGCTGAGAAGGGGCAAAAGAAAAACAATTCTCAATTTCTACACAAGTTTGAATACAACAATGAGACACTTTTCCTTACTTACATATAAATGTGTAAAAAGCATTGAAGCATAGCCTCAATTAAGATCCTGTAATATTAATTAACAAGCGTTTATTTGAGCATATTTACTGAAGACAGCCACAGCCCCAGAAAACATTCATCATCTTACTTGAGTACAGTCCTATAAGACACTGCAGCCAAAAGGAGTTCTCACAGTACCTAAATCTTGTGGGCTGCATATTTAATAACACTACCTCAGGCATGTGCCATTAATCGTGCTCATGCATCGTAAATCAGGACTAACACATAAAAGAGAACTGCAATTTTTGACACTAGTAAATAAAGATCCCTGAAGAGGAAATACCTTTCATTTTTAGCCCCATCCCATTTCTGTGGATGAAACAGTGTTAAGGCAAGCCTTACTATGGAAGTTCCTGCTAGGCACTCTAATTGGCTGCCAACAGGGACTTCGCTTACAGATCACAAGTGTTATTATGAGAAATGAGACAGCCAACTGACGGTGTCAGCCCCTGTACACTGGTAATTGCTTTAGCCTGAGACTTGCCCTGAGATATTCAATCTTCTCTTTCTTTCACATGATCTCGTTACATATCCCACCATACACTCTGGGGACTAAGCTGCAACTCAGGCTTGTTCTACATGTAGATATTAATCATCCTTAAAGCAACAAAACACTAATAACTGCTACTCACTTAACTCAAGGTAGAGAGATTTAACTTTCAACTACTTTACACCTCAATCAAAGTAATACAAAAATAAGAACCTTCCTTGTAACACCGGTTTAAAAGCTGCAAGAGGCTACCCATACCGCACAAGTGTGATAGCCATATTATTTTGTTCTACCACTGCAATTCCATCCATAGCATTTTGAAAATTTCAACACACCAATGGATTTGTCCATGTTTAATACGGGGCACTGTAAGAGGTGCCCTCCACACAGAGAAGCCCAAGAGGTTGTTCCATAATCATAAATCAACAAAAGTCTCCCATAGCAAGAAAAAAAACATTGTGGTTGAGTGAAAGGAGATGACGCCCATCCATTTGAGAAGTTTTTGACGGTACAGATCACGTCAGTGACTAAGAGAATTCGCCTCAAGAGTAAAGGATGCTTCATAGCCAATACCTGAGTGAGGACATCACACGTCAACTACTGGTAATAAATGACCCCTTTTTTTTTTACCTTATAGCGAATTCCGCTAGAAAACCTACAACACCTGTCCTCAACACATCTCCTAACATCTGCATGCAGTTTGCCAACTCTCTATCCCATACAAAAGCTGTGAAGTCTGTATCGTTTAGTTGCTTTATGTAGAACTCTCAAGAACACAATGTACACGGGCAAAGGAGCCTTTACGGTTCAGAGATAACAAGGAAGCCATGACAATCTGCAAGGCACAACGAACAGCTAACTTCAGCCTCGTTACGTTCGTGAATGGTTGTGGTTGAACCAGAGTGTATTGACAGTGTTCATGTTCATCAGGAACAGTATATGTACCACTTTGTGGACAAGCATTGCAAACAATTTGTTACACAAGGACATCAAAGGGTTATGGCAAAGGACGTCTGTGTAAAGATTGATTTCTACAAGTCTGAAGAGCGTGTTCTAAAGAATGGTTGTTTGGGGGAGAGAGTTGAGGAGGGGAGAGAGTTGAGGAGGGGAGTGACTGGGGTATGTTTAACAGGAGACTCCACACTGTCTGGGGCTGGCCTCAGGTGAAGGGATCTCTACAGTCCAGGTACAGCCTGCACTGGTGGCATTTTGTCAGTTCCCAGACTAGATACAATGTAGCTCGTGGCTCAGCTTTACCCCAGCACAGTGTGCATTACCAGGGCAGGGCGAGTGACAGGAAGGGGCAAAGTAAGCCCATGTCGCTGTATTCAGAGAGTCATGTAGTGACACCAGATATCACAGGGCCATGTCTCAGTCCCCTCCTGCGGCTGTCTGAGATCTGGGACTCTCTTGTTAGGCTTCCCTCGCTTCCACAGCAGGCACCACATTCTCCAGATACACCCAGCGATTCGTATCAGCGTGACCAGGACAATGGCTACCCACTTTTACCAAGATATAAAATCTATCAGCATTTTGTTTTCAAAACCTTGTTCTGTCTGAGCAGATGTAAAATCAAAGTACACCCCCCCAAAAAACTTAAACTTAAAAGTTCTTGAGAATGACATAAAACAACTTTATTCAAAGAAATAAGTAGTTCTCAATACATCAATGCCAGTAATTCCAAAGCAGTGTGGTGCCAATGAGGAGGGGAGGACATATTCCTTTCTGGGTGGAGTGGTCCTGGGTGGGGTACCTGGCATAACTAAAATTGTGAGACCTTGACTCAGCCAAATCCTCAATGGGTGTGTCTTTGTCAAGAGATTGTTATTCAGCTTCAGTACAAAAGGGCCATATGGGTTTGATCCAGATCCCAGTCTCCTTGTGATCCCGTCTTCAAGTTAAAGAGCTAGCCATTGAAGACCAACAGACCCAGCCATTGAAGACCAACAGACCCAATCTTAATCATACAGGGCAAGGGGGTGTATTATAACTAGTTTGTGGTTTACGCTGAATGAACTTTAGTTGCAGCAGTATCTCACAAGTTCTCTCCTATTATCAGGACTCAGTAACAAGAAAAATAAATGGTGTATACCTGTAGTTAAATTCCAGATCAAAGGCACACCTATGTGGTTTACAGCAGCATTTTCCTGACCATGAACAGGTCAACTGATTAACAATCCATTGAGGGCTGTCCACAGGCAACTCAAGCCAGGAAAACAAGTGGTCAAGACGGATCAAGTGGAACAGTGAATGTGGCTAATTCCATGTCACTTCCCCACCCCAGAGCTGTTCCCTTGTTGATGGCAGTAACACCTGATCCAACCCATCAAAGAATCAATGATTATCCTGGAAATCACATGTACTACACTGTCACAGCATCATCTCTGACTTAAATATCTGATCCAGTGTTGTCAACATTAGGCATGTACTGCAGTGTGCAACACAAACCAGCTGTTAACTAATTTGCTACGCAATATTAAACTCTCTGCCATCCAGCTGTCTTCAGCTATATGGGATTTTTGGAATACCAGTTTACCAATCAGAACTGAATTTAATGTAGTAACAACCACTTAGAAGGCAATGAACACAGGTAACTTAACGAGCCCATGAGAGCGCCTTAATGGCTAGTCATGCTGATGAGCAGAGCACTGATAACTGGAGGGTGGGTGAACCTTTCGGTTCCTTCATGGCATGGCTTAGAGGTCTCCACCCCAACCAAAACATCCCAATCCATCCCCATCCTTCACTCAGCTCAATGTTTTATATACAAGCCATTGTGCAGGGATATACCTGTGGACGAATAGAAGACACAGGTGTCAATGGCTGTGAGAGTGAATAAATGTGGGTCAGAAGCTGCCCTCAAGAAAGCGGGCGGGATTAAGGGTGGCTCTTTTCACCATCCAGGTAAAGAGATGGCAGGAAGTGTACAGACTGTACTTCATCAAACAGCGATTGTTAAGTCCATGAACATGTGTGTAGTCTATTGAGCCTGGGTTCAGCCTTAGCAGAATACCCCCTGAGGTGTGAAGTACTTGAGAACTAGGCGGGTCAGGAGATAGGTAGTTTGTGCATGGTTTGGCAGCCCTATGAAAAGTTAGACCCCTCACACTGCTCTTGTGGGGATGGGGTTTGTTTGGGTATGTGGGGACCCATGTTATGTCTTACCTTTCCTTCCCCCTCTGGCTTACCCACTAGCAGGTGAAATGTGATAGATACAGCAAACCCTCTCTCTTTCATAGCAATGTAGGTGCCTTTTCAATGAAGTGCCACAGAAGGCTAATTGAATTTGTACAGGGGCAAACATTGGTTTATGTCAAGCTCATGTAGACATATATAAACTGGAGTAGCACAAATCCCCAGGGTACACACAGACTGAATGCCCCATGCCGCCCTGACCAGGCCCCTGGGGCTAATCAAAGATATCAGTCTATAGTAGTGAAAGTTGACACCAGCCAACAGGGCAGGATGTACCCAAGCCGACACAGACACTGACTTATTAAATCTAGAAATAGCCCTTAAATGCACACCTGCAGGAACCAAGTGCTTCCCAAAGAAAACACTGTAGTCTGACGAGGCCAATATAGCAATCTGCTGCTCCAGGTTGGCAGTCAACATTGCACAACAAGTTACCTGTGGTCCACATGCACAGGTAAACACAGACCAGTGTGTGTATCACTAACACTCCACAGGAAATCAGCTCCAAGTACACTGAGCTTACTAAAACACAATCTGACAGAAACACAACAATGTTGTAGGTTACAAAACGTTCCAAACAGTGAATAATATCAGATGTCTTCTGTGTGCCACAGCATCTAATATCCAGAGGCATATCCAACAATACGGAACATTTTACAACAGACAACAACATACATACATAAATTAAGACAACTAAACCTGACCATCACTTCCCAACAATCCCTGGCTTTGTAGATGTAACTAAAAAAAATTTCTTCACATCAAATCTTTAAAAATGAGGCTCACATTAACTTGATAATACCAAGAGTTCAGATATCTGATGTCTGCATGACAAGAAAGGGAGTATAAATGCCATAAATTCTTATACTGTGTAAAAAAGCACTACAATTCCACAGATTAGTATCTGTGAACAGCTGGAATGTTCCAAGAAAATCCAGGTTACAAGACACCGATTTGTCCACAGTTCTGTGTATGAGAGAAGGGTCATTCCTCAAGAGAGATTAGAGGTGTCCTTTTTCTGGGTGTCACTACATAAAGAGCTCATCACAGAAGAGCCTGGGCAATCCAATCCATTCTACTGTTAAACCACCCTTGTCATCACACACAGACAAAAGGCAGGATGAAATGGCAGTAGCCACTTTCTCATTGCACTATGGCTAGTTTGTTTACAGACACCTGATCCAGCAAATTTTCCCCTGTAATTGAGTGAGCATAGATAAACAGATACTGGACACCCTGCCTTTATCTTCAGGCTGTTCAGGGAATGGTACACCCCTCTACATCCCTCTAAATACATTCTTTGCAAGGAGGTACAAAGAGTTAAACTAAACCCTACAACTGGTATAACTTCCTGAAACAGACATTTGTGTGGACATTCCTTACATTGGGAGAATAATGGTTTCTGATTCCACAGGCTCAAAAGCACAGGCAAGTTTTAACCTGCTTGTTTTTCCTAGACATAATAATTTCTCAGTTTTTCTGCTGAACAAACTTGAGCATTTTTCTCATGATAACTAGTCACTAAATCAAAGACAAACCTTTGAAACTGAGATCTGCAATTCTATACAAATGATTGCTAAGCGGTTCTTTGTGCAAGTCTATACTACAATGAACTTTGTTTAACTGTTTTAAATCTCATGACTTAATTTATTTATTTATTTGATTGATGTTTTATGCCGTACTTAAGAATATTTCACTCTCTTGGCTTAAGCGTATATAAATACTACAACTAAAATCTCTGATAGACTGATTTACTAAATTGGTGTTTCATACTGTCCTCAAAACTATTTCACCACATGGGACTGATCACGGATATAGGTAGAGGTAAGCAGGCAGATCTCAGGGCAATCCCCTGCAATCAAGCCTGGTACCACACCAAACCCTGTGATGTTAAGTCACAGGTGAATCTAGGGGAGATCCATTTTAACATCAGGTACATGTATCATCGATCGCATCGCGGTCTTGTTGTCTTTTAGGAGAGCCCACTATATAGCATGGCTGCTATGCACATTAAGCATATATCCATCGTCACGTTCAGGAGCCTTCATCAAATTTTATGTGGATGTAAGAAGTTTATGTGCGTTGGCATTCCTGCTCTCTGGACAGGGCAGTGTTATTCACAGGCGAAGTAGGAATATTTCTAATGGCAATGTTTTAAAATGAGTTGGCATGGGGATGGTGTAGCACTAGATTCTCCTTACCTTCATGGTTGTTAGGAGGTGGGTCCTTCAAGTCGGAAGGTTCAGCCTCCCTCTTAATATGGCCACCACTTTCTGCATCTGACATTGTGGCTCTTGTCTGATATCTACCATCAGTCTTCTAATTCACACTGAAACAAAAGAAAACTTCAATGAATACATGTGTACATCAACTTGATTTCAACAAGATCATTATCACACTGTATGAATTTACCACGTTGTTTTCCCATGCAGAAGGCAAATATTTCTGCTCATAACACTGTCATTGTGCTTCCTAATTGTTTTCATGGGTAGAAATGTATTTAGGATGGACAATCAAGTTTTCAAAAGAACACCTGACTTCAATTAAATGACAAAACTTTCAAATGCAGTCTATTCTGACTGGTTGCAGCTCAAAAAACACTTCTGTTTTTCAAAGCAGTTGATCACTAGGCCATATACAATATTATATGTGTTTGCTGTAACCTGGCTGTCCCAAAATATTTCCTGGAAAAAAAATATCCTCTGCATTTTTTTTTCTTCTAAATCAAACCAAAATTCAAAGGAAGATAACTTTAGCTATCATTACGTTCAAGTTATCAGTTTCATTCAACAGTAATTTGCTAGTAAAGTCAAACTAAAACATTTTAACTTCATTACAACCATTAAATGTTCACTTGTCATCTTTTCTGCAAAGAGAAAGGAAGGCAAATAGATGTGACTTCACAAAGGCTGTGCCCACTGTACAACATCCAAATGTCTAGTGTTTTTACCAGCCCGCTGTTCTGTCTGGTGCTGTTAGCAAAATTTAGAAGAAAAATGAAAATACAAGGAGCCTGTTACCATCATTTTATAGGTGACTGTTAGTTTGAATAAATGATAACCTCAATCATTTGAAACCATGGCCGTATGTTTTCTCCACCTTTAAAGAAGAATCCTCTATTACAAACGCTGATAAATAAACATATTGTTAAATTTATGACGCATTTATTCAATCACACGTAATTAAACAGAACAGATTTCACGGTCCAGATGAGGTCCCACTTCACTCCTTGACAAAGCCATCAGTTTCATAGGATTTTCGTTAATGTTCCAAATATTATTGCCCTCTGTACACGATCTGCAAACGCTAGCAACACCCACTTTGGTTTCTTTCAATGAAAGCAAAAGGATACAAGGCTATCTCCTTCTAATTAACATGTTAGATAAATGTTTATTTCATATAACATAAGGAGGTTAGATGTACCTTCATGTTTATCCGAAGTGTTCTGCTATGCACTTTTTCATCTTCGTACTGAAAACATATCATCTTTTAGGCTCAGTCTCTACATTAATAAATGAATGTGTCAATTTAACAAAACATTTCTATTCTGGGTTCAGTTAGCTAAAATATCAAATCTGCAATCCTGTTGCTTCTTTGTTGTAAGATAATGAACATATTATTGATATTCCAGGTCCTTCTACATGACTATTGGGAGTCTAAAACCTTGGCCACTTAATCCACAGAGATCGGCCGGCTACATCGAGATGTATTTCTGATGTGTTTAACTTAATGTTTAAGCTTAAAGCATTGCTCAACCTTAAGAATAAAATAATCAGTGCAGACATGGACGTCTGTCACAAGAAGATGCCACTAGCTCTATCGTTCCTCTACTGCACAGTGCATGTATTTTTCCTAAGTCCTTACTTGATGGGTCCTACCTACCAACTTGCTCAGTTTTTTTCAGAGGTGTTACACAAAATCAATTTTTTTCCATGAATGGCCCTAAGTACATACAAATGCTAGTTGGATACCTGTGTAATATTTACGGTGAGCTCAATAAAACAGAGAGAGGTTTAAGCAGTGTCAATAAATCAGGGAGTGAATGTTAAAGAAATATATGAAGATAGATCAAAGTAAGAAGAGTCACCCCAGGTTATCCCTTCTGTTATGCTAATTCAAAGATCAGACAATAAGGGGTCTGACCCCCTCAGGCATCCTGAGCTGGAGACACTGTCAGGCCTTTCATCCTAGCTCCTGGTGAAATCCTCAGGGGACAGCCACTGTAACACTAATGCAGAGGCAACATTCTAATAGGTCAGTCAGATCTAAGATTGGCTAAGGGTCAATGTGGATACAATTTAGTGTATGTAGTCTTTAATGGATGATGCCTGTAACTGGTCCCAGAAGGGACATCTGACTCAGAACTGAAAGTTGGCAGCCCCTTCCACACTATAAATCAAGGACTACTAGTATTAACAAGTAGCAACTCCAGCTACACAGGGCTTCTTAATACCAGATTCAGGAGCTTTTAAACTCAGTATCCACAAACTTTTAATCTCAGTATTCATCATTCTTAAAGCTTGCAAGGTCAGCTAAGATTTTTTCATATGAGAATGAAGAGACTTTAGTTAGTTTGGTTCGTTTCTTTGTTCATGGCCTATTCTGAAGGGGTACACCAGAATTTAAAGTACTTGTACAACTCCTGTCCTCTACAATTAACCGCCACGCAAGAGTAATGCTACTGCCTATTACAAACATGCAAATGACTACGTAATGAGCTGACAGTGAAGAACAGAATATATAAAGAAATATATATATAAAGAATATTTTTCTGTTGTTGGCATAGGTATTTCTTCTGCATGTCAGGTTTACAAGTAAAAGAAACAATAATCACACAAAGCATTGTACATGTATCTCTACAGGACTGAAAAGTAACATTTGTTGGTTGTTAATCACCAAGTTTCCAATCTTCATATATATATATCATCATCAATGTTAGAAATACAATTGTGTACAGACACGAGATCAATTTAATAAAATGTGTTGTCTGTTGGCTTGCCTTTAATATAAAAGACTATTTAAGGCCAATCATAACATGTAAAGTAACAATTTCATATTTTACTCTTTTGAGTGTGTGGGCAGAACCAATGCAACTCCACAGCCAATACAGAGTTAGACCACAAGATACACTGGATTCTACACCAGGTTTTTCTGACTTTACTGTGACCACTGATGCTGTATGTCAGATTTTTGCCATATAATACTCATAGACAGCTGGACTTCTGTGCTTAGAATGTATATATTCAATTATGAAAAAAATTGTCAAATGGGCCTTCAAAAACGTTTTTCTCCTGGCCAGTGATTAATAGTGCTTCACCATTCCCAACCTACTTGCGCATGTCTGCCTTCTGGGAGGGAAGGGCACATACATGCATCTGCCTTATTCAGGAAAACTAAGCCAACTGGCATTGCCTGAAATCTAGATGCAGCCAGAGTATGAAAAGCCATTTTGAGAGGGTCTGGTTCAGCTACAAGCCTTTGGGCCCAATGTTCTCATACTGGTTCCCATACACATGGGGCCATAAAAAGTGATAGGTTACTTTCAATCTTGCTAAAGCCAGTTAACCATGACAGACAAATGACCCTCTAAGATGACCCCAAAGTGGATGCTGTGTAGCTATGATGGGGCTGGAATTAAACTGCAGCTTGGGCTGGGAGCATCAAAGGACTCTTTGGCTTAGCTCAGATCACTCCTCCTTGGTGTAAGGATCTGTGCTTGGCCTTTTCCAGGGCACCTTTGGCAAAGATTAATTAGAATGAGAAGTAAGCCCATCAAATCTAGCGGCACATGAAGTATGCTCTCACATCTCCACCATCCCACTGACCCATAATTTAACTTACGCTAATTCCTCTAAAGTTTTACACCCCAAAAAACCAGTAAGCTTATTAATAGTAAAAGAAAAAGAAAAAAGCAAAACAAAAACAAAACTGAATTATCAGTACTATATGTAAGGTGTGTACTAAAAGAAAAAAAAAAACTTCCTCAGTACACTATTTTTCTGTCATATGAAATATTATCATAACAGGGTGAAATAACATTTCTCATTGGTGAAAAAGGGTTATACCCCAGTCACAAGTGCACAGCACCCTGGTTAAGTCTATTCCGCCTGACTAACTGGAAGAGGGTGTCTGGCTCATTATCTCACCTCATCTAACATCTCCCTCATGCGCACCAAGCAAACTCAATTCTGACACGTGAAGCTATCAGGCTAACTTAAGAGTTAAGCTGGGCCTAACTGTACATGTCTCCTGTAAAGAGTGACGATCCATAATTCAGCAAAAAGAAAGCAAAGCCTGGAACAAATCAAAACCTACATATTAATCTGCTTCCTGCTAACAGGAAGGTATTGTTTACTTACAACAGTTCGGAGCCTTCCTACAAAAAAAATAAAACAATTAAGTCTGATGTATATTGGTCATGATAAGTTTAGCCTGATAGTCTCAGACTTTACACTATACCTAATCCTTATGGTGTTTTTAATTCATATTCTCTTGACAGCTTTAACACTTATTACATGTATCCGGACAGCGTCTGCCTTGGGATGGGATATCAAGACTGAGCATGACTTGAACACCCCTTGTCAAGAGCTGACAATTCCTGATGCCTCATCACACAGCATGCACTATACTTATGTTTCATTATTAAACCTCATAATGTAATCCTTATTATCCATTGATCAATACACGGTCAAATTATGCAAAACACATCATCATACCTCGCAGAGTATTTCTTGGTTTCGGTTGGTGAATACACTGTCACATAATAAATCCACAGAATGTGATGCACAATTATCATGTGCTCAAGCTAAGCTGTATCCCATGTTCATGAGGCCCTATCCAACAATAGCCAACCATCTGGTGCAGACTATTTCCCACTGTGAGCTCTCTGTCTTCCTCTTGATTGTAAACTAAACAGTCGGAGAATGACTTGCTTAGCTAGTGACGATGTCCCAGTTCAGCGATTTAAAGTTTCAACAGAGCAGGTTATTTCCAGGCATTTCTCCTCTACCATTTTTGTAATGCACTCATTGAATATCACTCGTCTTGAGCTGCTAATTCCTGATATGCCATCCCACAGCTTGCACTACCTGTACAAAACAAAGGAAAAGAAATAACCTGCTCTGTTGAACCTTTAAATCGCCAAACTTGTATGTTGTCCCTAGCCATCGTCTTGTTTACAAACAAGCCGCACGCGACCAGTGGATATTGCCATTGGATTGAACGTGGGATATTGGATTGAACGTGAGCACCTTATCACGGTGTACTATGTTTCGCATATCATGTTACCATATATTGACCAATGTAAACCAAGAATCACCCTTTGAGGCATAATTGCTACATAGCACTTCGTACATGCCTATTACATAATTTTTTGCAGGGGAGACCTTCTATACTCAGGGCGTATATCCATGTCAGCGGGTTGAAATAAGCTACTTGGACCACTTGCTCCAGAACAGCAAAAACCACAAGCAGATATGCACTTGTCATCATCTGGAGAAGGTAAATTAAACAAGACAATTCAAAAACAAAATAATTTCAAGAAGGTACAATTAAGCTCAAAGATCAAGATCAATGATTTCAGTGAAGAATCTGTCAAAATCGTCATCAAGAAAATGTGCCTTAATTGGTTCTGCCAGATGAAAAAAATGGATAAAATGGACAGATAGTCTCTTCATACATCATACTCCTCTATCCTACTTCATGCACATGACAAAACGAACTAGACATACTGTATATCAAAAACCTGGATGATACTGACACCAGGTGTCTTAACAAATTACAGCTATCTACCGCTGTACTGTTGTAGCCCTTATTGATAGCCTAGGTTTTTGCCCTCAATACAACCTGACGCCTCCAGACTGTGACACCTGTCTCCAGTAAACAATAGCTCAGTGTTACTGACAAGCTGCCCCCTCCCCCCTCCCTCCTTAATACAATAACTCATCTGTACCGGCTCCCTGCTTCAGCAGCAGGACTTGGCCACCATCTCTGCTCACTTGTACCCATCTTTATCATTAATTTCATGGCGGCATAGAATCAATTCTGACCTATTCACTCCTTTACAACCTGGCATGTGGACATTCAAATTTGGGTATACGCAACTAAATGTAAGGCTACATATCATGTCATGTGAAATTATAAATCTACCATTCATTTAACAAACTATGAACACTGCAGTAACTTAACACACTTGTTATGTGATATACATCACATCCACCTAATGTCTGACTACATCAAGCACACTAAGCATTCAGAACAGTTCAAATGAAAAGCCTGTATGCTTCATGAATCTTTCTGACTAAAGTTACTCTGTAGAGCTTCCAGCTAAGCATCTTTCAAAGTAACTTATAACACACCTTATTTGTAATTACAGGTAATTTTGAGTATAAGGACATGATTCAATCCATGATGGCAACCTGGTATGAATTCCTGATTAACCAATAAACTATTCCTGAAGATGGCACCCAACAAAACCCCCCAGATTCATTCAAATGTGTGTATAATGCTTCCAGTGCATGCTTCCAGTGTTACTATAACGATGTTGTCACATTGAAATGTGCAGTGGACTTTTCCTCTCGCAGTGGACACAAATTAACTGGTTAAGTGTCACTGTTACTTTCAGGTCCCACAAATTAGATTGCTGCTACAAAGTGACAACAGAGAAAATGAATGTAGGGCATATCTCTCTCGCCTTCCCCCTCCCCCCTGACAATTTCCTCTCAGGACAATCTCTCCCCCCCCCCCAACCATGTACATATACCACTGAACAGTACAATACTTTTTATATTGCAAAAGCTCAATGCAACTCATGATGACATGAATGAGTAAATATAAAGTAAAACTACATGTATATCTACTCTTTTATTACATATGCTTCAATCAATTGAAGCACAGCGTAATGACCCACGAGCCTTCCACTAATGCGGTCGCTGTGAGTTCAAGCCCAGCTGACGCTGTGAGTTCAAGCCCAGCTCACTCTGTTTTCCTCTCCCCTTAAACGTGTGAAAGTCTGCCAGCAACCTGCGAATGTGTCGTGGGTTTGCCCCAGGCTCTGCCCGATTTCCATAATGCTGGCCGTTGTCGTATAAGTGAAATGTTCTTGAGTACGGCATAAAACACCAATGAAAGAAATAAATAAATCAATTAATCAATCAATTCTCCAAAATGGAAAATTTATATTGTTTTGCCTGTATATCGTGGCCGAGTGTTTGCTACAGTGTGAATCAGACCCAGCTTTGGACACAAGAGTCCACCAACTTCCCCACTCTCAATGCACATGGGGCCATGGTCAGACCCAGCTCTGGACACAAGAGTCCACCAATTTCCCCACTCTCAATGCACATGGGGCCATGGTCAGACCCAGCTCTGGACACAAGAGTCCACCAATTTCCCCACTCTCAATGCACATGGGGCCATGGTCAGACCCAGCTTTGGACACAAGAGTCCACCAATTTCCCCACTCTCAATGCACATGGGGCCATGGTCAGACCCAGCTTTGGACACAAGAGTCCACCAATTTCCCCACTCTCAATGCACATGGGGCCATGGTCAGACCCAGCTTTGGACACAAGAGTCCACCAATTTCCCCACTCTCAATGCACATGGGGCCATGGTCAGACCCAGCTGGACACAAGACCCAGCTTTGGACACACCAATTTCCCCACTCTCAATGCACATGGGGCCATGGTCAGACCCAGCTTTGGACACAAGAGTCCACCAATTTCCCCACTCTCAATGCACATGGGGCCATGGTCAGACCCAGCTTTGGACACAAGCCAATTTCCCCACTCTCATTACCATGGGGCCATGGTCAGACCCAACTTTGGACACAAGAGTCCACCAATTTCCCCACTCTCAATACATGGGGCATGGTCGGACCAGCTTTGGACACAAGAGTCCACCAATTTCCCCACTCTCAATGCACATGGGGCCATGGTCAGACCCAGCTTTGGACACAAGAGTCCACCAATTTCCCCACTCTCAATGCACATGGGGCCATGGTCAGACCCAGCTCTGGACACAAGAGTCCACCAATTTCCCCACTCTCAATGCACATGGGGCCATGGTCAGACCCAGCTCTGGACACAAGAGTCCACCAATTTCCCCACTCTCAATGCACATGGGGCCATGGTCAGACCCAGCGATGGACACAAGAGTCCACCAATTTCCCCACTCTCAATGCACATGGGGCCATGGTCAGACCCAGCTCTGGACACAAGAGTCCACCAATTTCCCCACTCTCAATGCACATGGGGCCATGGTCAGACCCAGCTCTGGACACAAGAGTCCACCAATTTCCCCACTCTCAATGCACATGGGGCCATGGTTAGACCCAGCTTTGGACACAAGAGTCCACCAATTTCCCCACTCTCAATGCACATGGGGCCATGGTCAGACCCAGCTCTGGACACAAGAGTCCACCAATTTCCCCACTCTCAATGCACATGGGGCCATGGTCAGACCCAGCTTTGGACACAAGAGTCCACCAATTTCCCCACTCTCAATGCACATGGGGCCATGGTCAGACCCAGCTCTGGACACAAGAGTCCACCAATTTCCCCACTCTCAATGCACATGGGGCCATGGTCAGACCCAGCTTTGGACACAAGAGTCCACCAATTTCCCCACTCTCAATGCACATGGGGCCATGGTCAGACCCAGCTTTGGACACAAGAGTCCACCAATTTCCCCACTCTCAATGCACATGGGGCCATGGTCAGACCCAGCTTTGGACACAAGAGTCCACCAATTTCCCCACTCTCAATGCACATGGGGCCATGGTTAGGACCACTTGTCTTCCCTCAAATTGGTGTGGATATTTGTTTGTCTCACATAAGAAACTTTATCTCTGATTTGCCAAAGGTTAGCGGTTTAGACCCTCTTCAGTATTATGACCTTAACTGTGGACTGTGTTCTTTGACAGACCTTTGGCATTGTTCTGTCATTTACATTTCACTCTGCCCATTTGACTTGTTTTTCTTCTTTCTTCTATATTTATATCCTAGCCAACCATAAACCTGATGAATAATTGACAATTTTCAATAATTAAGATTTTATTTTCTGGTATACATGGGGGGAAATTATCGGGGGGGGGGTGACAGGGGGTGAGGGGAATATCTGTGGGGATGGGGGTTAAGTGTCTGGGGGGGAGGGGGGGGGGAATATTTCCATACCCTAGAGACAACAGCTGGTGGATGTGAGTTGGCTGGATCTTGACCACTGGTCATCTAGCCTAAGGGGTCAATCCACAGACCAGGGTCAATTCAGAGAGACACAGGCAACAGACATTCCTGATAGCAGATCTGCTAATTTGACAGGACAAATTGTTCTGAGGCCAGTTTAACTGTTGGGTGTCTTGTTACCTGTTAGAATAAGGCAAACTAACAAGGTACAGATCAGCACCCAGACACAATGTTACACCTGTAATCAGGCCCTGGGTCTACCTGAGCTCATTGTTCTGCTGTATGTTGGACCCTCCCTCATCACACAACACCTACACAACAAACTACCCCCCAGAGACTATTCCTAACCCACCATACAAACCCTCAGCTACCTGAACATTAATGGACGGACCATTCCATCCCATACAAAGTATACCAATACAAGCAGCAGTACAACAAAACACTGGAGCAGTTCATTCAGTGGTCAATGTACCCCCTGATGTTTGTTCTAACCCCTGGGGCAGAACAATGATAGTAATATGAACTCTTCAAATGCAATAATGTCAAAATCCACAAATTCACACTGTCTTAACACCTTTTTTGTTAAATGCAGACATGTCAAACAAAGAATCAGAGATTCTTTTATCTCTTCATTACGTATTCCATGCAAACAAGAACAAAAAAATTCTATACCAAAGTCATCTAAAAATGCAAAAATGATAAATAAATAAAAAACTCCACTGTGTTGAAAATCTAATGCAATGCACATAAAAATTGTGAACAATGAATATTAATTGTATAAAATCTGAATGAAATATATTTAAAAGTTTCAAATGAAAGAAGAAAAAGTCGCAAAAAGATGTGTATCAATTTTAAATGAGAATCTGTCAAAATCTGACATCCAATCTAATTGGAGATTTTCAATTTGCATCCATATGAATGTTTTAAGTATTAAGACACAGGGAGTGCACCGACGGACAAATAAAAGCACATATACAAATAATGTAGTTTTCATGGAGATTTTGTTTATTTTTTTGTTATTGGTGTTATTTTGTTATTGATGAAGGACCAATGAAGTCATGCAACAAAAGTGACAATCAGATACGTGTATATAAATGCAAACTCGCATAAAACTGTGATCACAAAAATCTGTTTATATTAAATTAATATTCTATTCACAGAGATTAAAAATGACGAACATTACAGTAATTCAATAAACAAAATATCAGTATTCATCATAAATTAGGAACTTGACTGCACTTGAATATAAGCGTGTGAAGATCATGTACAGGTCAGTAGTGATAACCAGTAATATCCTCTGATCCTTCAGTATTGACATGTGGAGATGATAGAGTTGACTCAGTGCTCCAGCAGCTGATAAGGACAAGTACATTCCAAACCGTCAAAGGTTGAGATATCAGAGTGATCGCTCCCTGATTCCTGCAGCATTAAGGCTCACAGAGGTTTATGCAGATTACGACTGAACACACACTATCTGGCCACCTATCTGCTCTTAATGGCAGGGTTTAATAACACCACCCTCAACCCTCCCTCTACAGCTTAGCGCCCTGTTGATTTTACCCAACAATATCAACAGTGTGAAGTGGCAGGGAGACAGTCTTAGTAAGATAACAGAGAATAACAGCCCTGTCAGTCCGGGAGATATATTATCTCGGGGTTAGACAGTCAGTAAAGTTGGTAGTTTCTAGCACAGGTCTAGAGCAACCTTCAGGGCCCTCCTCTGTCAAGATACAGGTGCAAGAAAAACTGGGCACTAAAATATACAATCTAAAACAATTCAGCAATGCTTTTTATAGCACAACTCAGACGTCTACTAGGTTATTATGTCGATATTCGCTCCTCTGCTCTTGTTCTACCTACCATGGTATACATTCTCCGCTATTCACAGTAGTATGTTTATACACAGTTGGTTTATTCATGCCAGCTTTAGTTGCAATCAACTAAACCCTGGTGTGCCCGTCTATATAAACCTAACAGGAATACCTGCAAAGGCTGTCCTTTACACAGCTCCAGCTAAGTGTTAATCTAAACAGGTAGCACTCACCTTGTTTGATCCAGTAACAAGTTAAACACTGCACTTGACATGAGTACACCAACATGGGATGTCCCTCCCTCACTCCTTCCCTCTGTAGTCCTGGCACAGAGAGGGACCTAGCTACTGGTGAACACCAAATGTATCCAACCACAGCTAGGGAGGGTGAACACACTTCACACATATAAACCAGACAAACAGTCATTAAATCTGTACTATCCCACAGTGGAATTCCACAAGGTATATTGTCCAGCTACACCATCAGCATCAGTTAATCCAGATGACTCAATTCTTCTGTATCCACCAGGTACTTAGCCCCTGCCTGGTAGAGGGGGTTGCTGTTGGGCATAAGGCAGCATGGGGCAGTTATTTCCCAACCTAGTCACTGCTTTGAGACTACCCTGAGGACAGAGTCTGAAACACCTCTAGTGGGCTCCTTTTTAATGGTCATACTCTGACCACCGTGGTCATTGAGCGAGAATTCTGCCGGACAACTTCAAACACAATAGCTCCTGCCTGACAGGAAACAGCCCCTGCCTTGTGGAACTTTTCAACATTTTACCATATCAATTGGATCCAATTAGCTTAGTCCTGACAAAGCTATTCAAAGATTCGCCACTCGAAAACTCTTATGTTTGCAAATCACCACAACATCAGGTATCCCTTCCAGCCAGGGGCCCTGAGCGTGTTCCTACACCAGCCAATCCGTGTTCCTACAAGTGATAGGCCCTCAACACAGATAATGTATCTGAATAGGGGTTTTCTAGACGTGGCAGTCATGAAAAGGCAGCAGATGAGAGGTCAGGGGCCAGTGTTCACTCGCACAATCACTGGAGTATGAAGGCATCCAGTCACATAGCTCAGCCCACTACACCCCCTTTGACAGGGACTGCTTTAACAACAGGCCGCACACCCATTATACATGTTCTACAGAATGGCACAGCAATTACATGGCCATGTAACATGGTTTTTCTACATGCCATGCCGCAGAATGATCAAGTGTACTCCTTACACATTTACTGTGTCTGTTCACACATTTGCTGGATTAACTTCTTAAAATGCCACCTTCTTGTCTTGAAGTTTGTTAATCTTGTATTCTAAAAGATATAGTATTCTAATGAAATATATAATATCAGTTATGTTGTATTCAGTTACATCACAAAACTTTTTGCACCTTATCCCAGTATTTGGTGGTGGTGTGTACAATGAGTATGTGTAAAGGTACTTCATTCCCACACATGCTGATAAAACCATTTCACTTGGAAATTACAATACGAATCAAGACAACGCTTGCATAATTTACACATCTCAGAAACACTTTTCTTAAGGTCACCATGCATAAGATAGCTTTAACTAGTGTGCCCAGTCTGTAAAATCTGACGTTTCCACTTCATTTAACCTTGAACTCCTATTCTGGCCATGTACAGATTCACATCTGTGTTATTAATTTGATAACGTGACCTCAAGAAAATGTATCTTAGACTCATCATCATTTAGCCTTAATCATGAGCTGAGATAGTTCATAGTGAAGGGATATGTTCATCAGGTGTTCAACCAGCTTCAATTAAACAGCCGCCTAATCCCAATTAATATTTATCTCAGGTGTGCATTTAATTACTCCTTACTCCTGTACAAGGTGTGATGAGTGCAGGCGTCAATGCACCTCACTTCTGATAAGCTCGCCATGTCTCTGAGATCACAGGTAGTACAGACTGCCACAGGTAGTAGGGTGTTCCCAGGCTTTACCCCTCACAATGGCTTCCCCAGCCCTCAGGCCATGCAGATGAATGATCAATGTTAGATTTGAAATCACCAAACCTCAACTGACCAACAGAAATTAGCTACTAGCACATGTTTTCTATTCAGTAAAAGGCAGGACTTCAGAAACTCATCACAAATACTTAATCTCAAGACTTGAATTTTCAAAGGGATAGTCTAATGCTTGACTGGCCACAGTCTACCAGGAGCAATAAATTAGCAACACCATAGATAGGGTGGCTATATAGTTATTTATTAGATTCTCCTAGGAAAAACAATCAAGTTGACTAATTCAGTAAGTATAGCGACATAAAATCCCCCCTCCTACCACCAGCAAACAAGGGGTTAAACTGTATAAAAGTCAGCTTATTTGAAATTGTATCTAAATTATAATATGACATTCAAGTTATGCAAAGAAATACTACTGAATCTACTGTTGGTTGCTACCTGTTCTGTAATAGTTTACAAACACCTTGTTTATCAGTATCAGAGTGCGTGTAATAAAAGCAGTAATGTAGCTTTAGTTGCTTAATGAGCAATGCCCGGCAGCCTGCTCCACCTCATAACATCCACCCTGAGGAACAAATCAGCTGCAGAGTGCACTTGACACTACAATATTAGCCTGATCTGTGCCTGGACAGGGGCAAGGAGAACTGATCCACAGACTGTGAGCTTGCATATAGATGAGGCTGCAGGGGACAGACCTGTACAAACAGGGCTGCTATTTGCCACAGAGCCTAGCACAACATCCTATACCATAGGGGTAGAGGTTAGGGTATCAGTTGTCACCCCTCCACCCACACATCCTTCCAGGGGATAGGCCTTTTGCCCCATACACTCCTAGAACCACTGTCCACAGGCACCTGTTGGTAATTGTCATGACCAGGCCTAATGATACCAAATCCCAGAAAAGCAGCCCCTGTGATTTGAAGAGGTGTCCATGGTGGTGGACAGTAGGTGGTCAGGCAAATGGAAGGGTAAGGCTAATGAATCACAGGAAGTCAAGAGCTGGCTAAGACCCTATAAAACATTGGCAGTAACTGTTCCTGACAGTTCTACTACTGGAGATGTAAATGTAAGGGTTCATGATGAATATAAGCACTTTTTAGCAAGCCAGAATTAACAGCTTATGTCTTTAAGGTCAAACTTCTGAATTCAATTTACCGATTGGCCAACCAGAAGCCTGAACAACGACAAGAACCTAAGGAAGTTGTGAAAGCCTGAGGTTACAGTTGGGTAAGGCTTCATACATTCTACACAACTGTTCAAATGTTGTGTTCATTTATATCAAACATTAGTTTATTGGCGAACACTAAAACACCCCGTCTCCCCCAAACCAATGTCGCTTCGTTATTGATGAACATCACTGCTATAGGACAACAGCCAATTTCCACACAAGTCCAATACACTTTTTAATGTTATTATGCATCCCCATGTAACATACACTTTTCTTGATCCATCAAGGAATTTTAGAATCCTATGTCAATGGTTAGCCAACTACAGAACTACGCCAAATATCATTTGTTTCAGGGTAAAAACACACTTCTGCTTACCTGCATAAGAAGGTGAATATATGAAATTATTACCTAATAACCCACCTTGACACTGTCAGACCAACACTCTGGCATCAACTGCAGCATAGCCATATAAATCCCACAGGTTACATGACAAATCTGGAACAGTGAAATCCAGTGCATTCCTTCAAACATTACCCCTAGCTTGTTAACAGCATAGTAAGAAAGGAATCAGATTTTTGTGGAAGCCAAGGAGAACTCAGGAGAACAAAACAGGCTTCTCTGGATGCAAAACTTTTTTGTTTTTCGTTCTCAGAAATGCTTAAATCCCAACACTTAAAAGACCAAGTAAACGAAATATGAACATTAAAGGCAATGTGATTATGATGATGACTTAAAATTCATGTTCAAAGAATTCAGGCCACAACTGAGGGCATTCCTCTGTATGAAGAAGTTTCAAGTAAAGATATTTCAAGCCAGATATTTCAAGTCAGGTATCACTGATTTCCAGTTTGTAAAGGCTGAGCAGTGTGAGCTACCATCTGGCTGGTTGGCGCCCTGCACTATCACCTGAGGCCTACCTGGGCTCCTCTCCAATACAATATCTATACTGGATAATGTTACACCTTTTCTCCTCTGGGATAAAGCTCTATTCACCAGGGAATGTTCTCACTTTATTAGACCTGGTAAGGCAAGGTGTTGACAATAGAGCAGAGCATACCTGGGTAAAAGCCAGCAATTCACACACGCAGAAAAAGGCTTTACACTGTTAGTAGCTGTAATTGAAAAGTGGCTAATCTCTCCTCGCAATGAAGATATTACGGGCCTTTTTACACATCAGCGTAATTAATTGTTAGAGGTTGTTTTCAAGTGACTAATGAAAAGTTAATGAATCAGACTGAAGTGAAAGAAGAACATCAGATCAAATTGCAACACACAATGGCCAGAGCAGTGTCTTAATTGTAGTCTGCTGAACTTTGCAAAGAATATAACTGTCTGCATTTCTACCTGACGCTCTAAAGAAACTGGTCAAGATAAAAAAAACATGGAATGAGTCATTGCGAGTGTCTATCTAAAGTGATCCGAGGCCCATTCATCATGCGAGCCCAATCCTGAACACCACATCCAGGACTGATTAATCATCTCATAATAACACATTATAAATACAAGCATCTTCCATCATGATCTTCCCTCATAAGTAGGGGCAGGTGGACAGGTAACTGCTGCCAATATGAGCAGCTTGTCAACTCAGGTCGCAATATGTCTCTTACAAAAAATTGCTTAAATTGGCAAAACAATAATATTCTTATATGTGGAGTGTTTCCCAGTGGACAGCAGAGAGCACATCACTGACATGAAGATCCGCATGAGCAGCTATCAGTTCGAGGGGGAAAAAAAAAAAAGAAACTGGCCTGGCAACTCAGTCGGCTATAAATAACCGGGTACCCTATTATTTCTCTCTGGTACATCTTTGCTGGGCACATTCACTGCTCTCCATGCATCCATCACTATGTACATATGTACACCGAAGCACACAAGTACACTGGGCCATTATACATCTGAACAGATAGAGCAGTAATCATCTCTGTGACATTCTTACCTTAGCAATAATTTTTCACCTGAGCCAGTTGAGTCTGACGAAGACAGCAGTGAGCTAAGAATAAGACTTGCCTTTCATAACATTAAAGCTCTGATCCTTTCCTGCTGAATACAAGGCATTTTCTACAACCCAATCAGAGTAGGCAAACTATCACAGTCATCCTTTAAATAACCTTTTGACTTGTTAATGGCTGTCTTTCTATATACATGTACAAACAGCCTAGCTAGCTTACTGGTAAGAGAGATTTGTGGAGAACCTGTGTTGTTACCCCCAGGCACAACACCTGTAATAATAGTCCAGACAAGATACCAGCATAATTACCTCTTAACCTCAGTGTTAAACTGATAACATCTTTTATGCCAAACAGCGGTAACATCTTTTCATTACAAACAACGCAGATGGTTGTTTATGAAGGAAGAAAGGTGTAAATATACATTGTTTGCCAACAAGCCTGTAGTCCTTCTTTGGCATTCACCTATCATGTGGTAATCTGAATCAGCACAGGTAAGAAATTCCAGGTGACAGTAGAAAAGGTAAGAATTGTGGCACTGAAGACAAATGTCATCATTTGGGTGACAAAAGTAATTAACTCTAAAAGTCATGATTTGAAAAACTTCATATATATATTCAGTTTATCATTCTAATTATTGCCTGAAGTAACGAACATGTGAGAAAGTGAAATCTAATTAATAACAGAAATTAAAAGAGAAAATGGAATAACAAAAGAAAATTTTAATTTGATGCCTTTTCTCTTCCTTCCTGCATGAAACATTATTAAGCCCGATTGACAAAGACAGCACCTGTATTGAAGGAGTATTATCCACATGTAATTCAAAGCTATCTGCTGGCATAATACCTGCATGTTGTTCAATTCTTCTTCATCGAAATAAGCTCTACGAGAATGTGGCAGCAAGTCCAAATGAGCCTTATTCTGAAAAGCAGGCTTTTATTATCCACATAAATATAATGTACATGTATAGTCTTCAGTAATTAGTATTTTTCTTCACATGAAAATGACAAAACCATTGCCAGAAAGACTGAATACATACTACTGCAACACATTTAACTAAGAGGGCATGTATTAACACCTGGATAATCTCATGCCATGATTAGCATTATTAAATGTGACAAAACAAGAAAGAATGTAATTTAAGTGTGATCCATTTGCATGTTTTAAGCCAGTGGGCACATCTCTCGACAGGCAGGTAATGTTGAGGCCACACTGATGCAGAATCTATGAGGCACACATTACGTGTATTGTAGGTGTGCATCAGTATTCAATGTGGTGCCATCAGATAACTACGTGTAGCAAATTAGTTTAACTGATTCCAGTTATGTCATGTGTTGTTAATCTGACCAGATCAACGAGTGACAAGGCAACAGATTAAGAAGAGATCTGCAAATGTGTGCCAAATGTCAATCCAGCCCCAATAATGGCAACAAAGAGGAAATAATCTTATACATGTACATAATGTAATACAACAATGCAGGCTAAATTAATTACTTTCAAATGAGTGAAGGTAAGACAATCTTTATTCTCACATAAAAAAGCTCGCAAAGAGTGAAATAAAGACACCAACTGAATTATTTGTGTGATGAAATAAATGAAATTATTCACGCAATTTCATTATTTTTTATATTGTGTAGATGTGTCAGTGGGTATACAGACACGATGCCATCTCTGTCCTACATATCACAGTGCCCTACACATGGCCTAAATTTGTTTATTATTGCAAAATAATGATTCACCCTATCCCAAAAAGACATTTACGCTAATGTAGATACCTATTCAAGATTGGTAGAACATATGATCACGTATTTTTGACTTTCATTTGTCAGAAACTACAAATGACACTTCAAATATATTACCACAGAGATTGCTTTGCTCTTGTTTTAACTCTTTTTATAACTTTTTTGTAATTCTTGGTCAGTAATACCTCTTTTTCAATTTCAAAATTGAGTCAGTTATGTCCAAAAGTTATATGATACAATTTCACCAGACATTACCTTTACACAGATTTAAATGACAAGATTAACAGACTATTAAGACTCATTTGGTTATTTGCACTGACTTGTGAAGCAACTGGTTGTTACTGTTCTTTCTGGCTTGTAAGAGAAGCCCCCATGTGTGCAAACTGGTGCAGCTCTGACCTCCATGTGTATGGTCCCTGATCCCCACAGCATATGTACAATGGCACAGGGCATAAGAGTGGGCTGCTAGCTATCATATGTCTGCTGGAATGCCTCCAGATCATGGGGTGTCAGAAATCTGCTATCAATTGGCATTTCAGTTATCACCTTATCAAGGCCCTAACTCTGTGTTTGTATTCTAAACAATGAGCTCAATTGGTATAGGTCCTTCCAAACTTGTTCCAGAGGCTGACTGACCGGACACTGGGCAACAATGACCAGTTTTGCCAGTTAGGGTGACCAGGATGGTAACAGGTACATGAGTAGGTACCCTGAATGGCAGTAACATGCAGACTCCCCTCAAAAAACTCTTCCTATACTGGAAGACTAACTGTTCCTGTACACAGTAACCTTATGTACACTTGCATCTCTGTACACTGTACCACGTGGTCACAAGCTGGAACAGTACTAGATGCACTTTAATTTTTCAGCAGTTTCTAAACTGGGGAGGTATATGTGCTCCAGTCAAGTTCAATTTTATCCCTTAGTAACAATAGTGTATAAGCGACCAGTATGGTTTTCTTTCAGTCAGGCCGATGTTAGCATAGGTCTTAGTAATGGTCATATCTGGATATACACTGGCACCTTCTGGGATTGTGTCTCCTTAGCCAACCATTAAGCCACAAGAAAAGCTTCGAAGCAATAGAACAATCTGTATCTCATTAAGTTTTATACCAAGCTCACATACATATCCTCAAATGCACACTTAGATCATTGCCAAAAAATGCTACAAAAGATATAAATAAAATATGTTATTAGCAAATGATGCATTATACATAAGCTTAAAATCTGACACAATATAATTCTAGAATATTAAATTCAACCAAGGGGCATTTAAACATTTTGCATAATTGAGCACCACTTTTTATTACAAGCTGGCTACATATGTACTTTTGACAAGAGACACATATGTCACTGACAGCCTTAGAGGATTAAAGACATTAGCAGACATGGTCAACCTGGTTTTGTTTCAGCTATGGCTACATAACAACAGGGAAGAGGTGGACATTTAGTAAGTGTTTATCATCATGAATCTCCACAACACTCTTCAAATGTTTGAACCTTGTGAAGACCTCTCCTTTGTTTCCACATACTGTACTGGCCCCTTAGTGGAAGCCAGCCCTGCACAAGTCAAATGTCAACCACAACAGGTTGTTTTGATAAGGCACTGATGGTTGGGAGCTATAATGTTTCGGGACTCCCTCTCATTCCAGATCCCTTGTCCTACCCTCAAAGCTGTGAGAGTAGAGCAGCTAACCCCAGTCCTCCAGGGAATCCACATAATGTTGCTCTGGTGGACCCCAGCCTTTGCTAGTCTCTCAGCAGGATAAACCAACCCTCAGCCCACCAGATGTTAGCTGTATGCCCCCAGCCAATGTTTTAACCCTAGGACATTTAAGGGGACAGGCTTCCAGACAGAAATATATACTGTATATGTTTCCAATCATAAATGTTTCTAGAGCTACAGGAAGTTGTCAGTTCTTTTCTTAAAATGTTAGTTTTGGGCTCACAATCAGATATTATAGGTTTCGCCTTAACATAGCAGTGCTACAAAAAAGGAAATTCTTCAAATTCTCCTGAAACTAGAAAAGTACCCAGCAAAAAGAAAGACAAAAACTGCTGATCACACAAACCCTCACAGTTTATAGAATTATGTTCAGGAAATATTGCTTTGTTTTGAAATCTAACAATCGGCACGAGGAGTGTTTGGAAAGCAATTAAACTGACCAGTTCTCCTAGCTCTTATACAAAACAATTGTAAAAGTGATACCATAGACTAACGAAATTCAAACACACACATTTTCATAAATGTACCAATGCCATCATGACAACTGAAACAGGATTGGCTTGTTACATGCTATACTAGGTGAAAAAAAAAGAGAGAGAAAAAAACACTTGAAAAAACTTGAAATGCAATTACCAGATATTACTTCTGGCCATAAAAAATATTAGGCAAACATTTGCAGCATGTTGAGACAGGAACAACTTCTGCAATAGATTCAAAATACTGTGACTAGAACATATGTTAACTTCATTCCATAGTAACTGAGATGTTCTTCAAAGACTGGAAAGCAATATTATCAGTAGTAGCTTGAGAATAAGTTTGGAGATAAGTATATATATATGCACACAAACACACACGCACACACCAGCATCTTATTACAGACTGATTGCCCGGTGAGAAAACTGGCTTTCTCAACTCAAATTTCAGAACTTCCTGGGTCATATAATTTTCTCCATTTATCTTGGTGGAGGCCTAGCAAACTATTTAGTCATAAATCACTTTCACAGTTCTGGCATGAGAGAGAAAGTCATTATGGTTTACAAGAACATTGGTCTTAGGGGGTAGTCATTAACGCTGCAATGTACACCATGCCACAAAACCTTCACAAAAGCCAATTTCAATCACACTGGAATCCACATATATTTTCTTTTCAACCAAAGAAAAAGGAGAGAGCAGTAAACTTTAAGCCGACTGTCAGTGCAATTTCCACGCAATACATTTCGTTCGGTTTTCCTGTGACTATACAACATATTTTCAATATTAATAAAAGGAATATATTTCTGTTAAAAATAATGGAATGCACTTCGTATACATGTGTACTGTACACTGTACTGTACAAGTTACATCATAATAAATAATAATGGTTATTTTTCTGATTTGCACAGCATATGTTTTAGCTGGGGCAGTTTGAAGGTAATGGAAACAATTTTGAATTTAATATTGTGTTGTTCAGTGGACCTCTGCCCTTTTAAATATTGCTTTCTTAACTTCCTTTCTTGCCACACTCAATATCTGCTGTAGTTCAGATTTGCACTTTATGTTTACGCCTGAAAACTTGCAGCAAGGGCCTTTAAAACTATCAGCTATCAGCCACTACTAGTAGGCATCGGGCTAAAAAGTGGACAGACAAACCTAAAGAGGTGATCAGTTCTTACATGCAATGTAATTAAGCCTCAAACCAAATATATTATTACAATCAGCATGACAGTTCCAGAGTCATGTTATTGCTAGCTACAAAATATGGTAAACTGCCTAAACTTCTGCTCCACAAAGTAAATTTTTAGAGGTAAATAAGTGTCATGAAGTATTACTTTTGGTGTAATATAAAGCAGAATATCATCTTGCATTTCCTAAAAACATCTATCTGAGATAAATAGAACTTTCTGAAACAGGTAGAATTCGAAAGTCGGCTATGGTTGAAAGTCTGGGCCATTTGCCATCATGATGAATGGTCAAACAAGCAGACAGATAAACTCCACAAGTTCTTGAAGTTCGTGTGACTAGGTTTTGAAGCCCAGTTTGGGAGATATTGTACAGACAATTTCAAAATACTAAGGAAGTACAAAATGGCACACAAGTAAATGGGTATAATCCAAAAGTTGATCTATGCTATGAAACATCAAGACAAGTTTCTGGTAAAGACTGGCCCATTCGTTCTGAAGATATCTCGCTGAAAAGTTTATACACTTACACTTGTGTATAAGTACACTACTGCCTCACTCTGGCACAAACAAAAATGCCTCCACGCTAATTATTTTGCGATCTACATGAATGGCCATATTCAAGCTTGTGTGCCCTACATTTTATCAGGAAGTAAACAACAGTAAAATTTGTGAAGATTTCATAATTTCTAAAATATTACAGGTAATATTCTATGTTTTACATCTTATACAGTCCCTTACACTAACAATATCACAGTTTAACAAAGATATTCAGTGCTTCTCCAAAACGATATCCCAAAAACCTCAAAAAGACTTAAAACTGAAAACCAATCCCATAAACACAGGATAAAAATCACAAACTAGCGTAAACCGCATAGTAGCATATTGCATTTCCAAAGCTTCAGAGCTGTAACTGATGAACAAAAATTGTATCAGTTGTGATTTTTATTCTCGGATTAGTAAAATCCCTCCACAGTGGAACATACTGAGCACTTCATAGCTCATGATGTTCTGTTACCCTAGGTTTATCTTCTGGCTTCAGAACTAGCCCTGTCCCCTACAAGAAGAAACTTCACCACGGACCCACCAGGGCAATAAACCCTGGAGGTTCTGGCCAAAGATTACACACATCATCAGGTTGGAGGGTCTGGTGATTTACTGGCAGCGAGAGAGGTGGTAACAATGTGGGATGATATTAGACCATCACACTTCCCTCTCATTACAGCAGAAGGGCATCAGTCTTCACCCATCTAATACCTGTTATCTACCAACACTTCCTCTTTTATTAGGACAAGCCATTGGGTTAGGACAGGCATAAATCACTGGGTCTCAGCTGTTGCTTTATCTAAATCAGGCTTCCATTACAGAATCTATTCACCCATGTACCCTGACTGGCACCACAACTGTAACAGTCATCTCAGCTTACTGTCACAGACAAACTCTGCTTCTAGGGGTATATTTTTCCCACTCGTTTCTTAAGGAAGGGTATCTAAATTTACATACTGCACTCGCAATGTCACATGAATACTGGTACTCACTACATAAAGAAAATGTTCTCCTGCTAGTCACATTACTTATGATTTTATGATTTACGACTTATCCAATTTTCTTATCCAAAATACAAGTATGAGTTATCTGTGACAATGTTTGGTCATACCATGTAATTTAAGTGTTGCTGACATTTGGCAGACTATTTATTTTAATGACAATAGTATGCCAAATATGTAATGTCTTCAGGGGTTTTTCTAGCCAATTTCTTCACAAAATCTCAATTTGAACAAATCAGAAAACCTAATATTTTGGATCACCAATGTATCTAAAATGTATCCAAAACTCATTCATTTTGTCTAAAACTCAATTTTCCGATATTTTCATTGTGGTCACCACTACAAGAAAGTGGCTAGAAAACCCCCTGGTCTTGTAATGTCACATAAACACTTACTACATAATGTCCTCCTGTTCTCTACATTATTCACCGTTTTATGATTTACAACTTCACAACAATGCAGTGCATTCTTTTTTGCCATGATGTTGATGGTTTCACCACGATTTTTTAAAAGTATACAATTGTTATTAAATGTTATTTCTTATCTAAATGTCTAAAAAAAGTTGATCAATTTCGGAGACCCACGTTATGAAGCTTCAAGACAAGTTTCAGGTAAAGATTGGCCCATTACATGTAGTTCTGGAGATATATTGCAGACAATGTTATACACTTTGAAATACACTTGTGTATAAGTACCGTACACTTTCACTATGGCAAAAGAAATAATGCCTTCATGCTAATTATTTGCAAATAATTGCCCAATTCTATGCTGTGTGTTTTACACTCACCATGATATTAACAGGAAAGGCAAACAACTACCAACAGTAAAATTTGTCAAGATTTCATAACCTATGCAACAGTGTTTGATCATACCATGTAAATTAAATGTGGTTGACATTTGGCAGACTATTTATTTCAATCACGATACATCGCTCAAAGGTAGAGTTTTAATTTTATACCTATAGGATAAAAATCTCAACAGGTAAACAAAACATACTACAGAGTCAAACAGGAAATCCTTGATTGGAATTAAATTACAAACAAGTCGATCAAAAGTAAACAAAGGTTAAAATTCCTGTTTACCTGGGGTTTATTTGAAAATCCCTGAAGCCTAGTCAGCAGGCCCATCCCTGGTAACTCACCCTGGCCTCAAGCCCTTACAAAGTGGCACTCAATTTGTACCAGAGTTAGGTGATTTGGCGAAGGAAGTGGATTCTGGGTTGTCTTATCAGGCCTGTTTATAGAGGTCTTGACCTCAGATGATGGCTGATTGGTGTGGTGCCAGCCTGAGTGAGACAGCCCAGTCACAGACGGTACCCCTTCTCTCCAGACCCAGCACCCGAGCTGATTAAGAATGGACAAGCTTACACCTATATCAGAATATCTTCAGGGAAAAGGGGTAACATTATGGGCCAACCCTGTAACCTAATAACCAGCCAACATGGATCAGTGTAATACGCCTTTACATACACTGTATAGCTGCTTATCTAAAACATTGGAGAAAGGAAATGCAAAGATACCCGAGGTGATTTTAAAGTGGAAGACATCTGATGTTCTAGGTTAAGTTTTCCAAAAAGGTTGGACAATGTTGTCTCATTTCAGTAATCTGATGTTCTAGGTTAAGTTTTCCAAAACGGTTGGACAATATTGTCTCATTTCAGTAAAGTATTTTTTTTTTTTTTACAGCTACTATGCAGGTAGAAACTAACATCTGATCATGCTTCATCCGCAAGCACGAAACGCAGCCATTTTGTCTGGGTTGTGACGTAATTGTTCTAAGCACGGAACACTTTTGTCACCTTAGACTGTAGTAAGCTGCTAGGATTGTGTTTGTAACTGAAGTACATATGCCAATTTATAACATGAAATGATCAAGAAACTTACTGCCACAACCCAATGGTCTGGAAATACTTCCCAGTGTTGTTCACCCATGTACTTGTTATAACTGAAACGTGTAACATTAAAACAGTGTGCTGTCCCTGTGTTATTACATGCTACAGAGAACTCAGAACATTTACATCACAGCTTGTAAACAGCTGATATTTCCTAGCCCTCTGATTGGTCAATCCCTGATATGCTTAAAAGCATGGGCGCCTTTAGATTTCCAGTCGGCAGCACAATACACTTCAAACGAAGATAATTCAGCAACGAATTTATACAATTTCAAACAGGTTTTTACATTCAATAGAGAATTTTATAATCTTTTTAATGAACAGTACCTCAGTTATCAGCTGTCTTTTACTTCAAAACAAGTACGTACAAACCATGAGGACCATTTGCTGAATTTAACACACCATCTTGACTGCAGTCTGGGAAAATGATGTGGAAGAGATGGGAGCTAACAATGTACTGGATGGGGTCAGATAATGCCAACAGTGGTGCCTTCAGCGGAGATAACACCGTAAACTGCTGATAGGAATTATATGTGGAAATGTGGGAGTTGTTGCTGGGAGAGTATTCAGGTCTCTGAGATTCATCACCTGCCTGGGACAGAGGGAAACCTTAGCCAGGGTTAGGTTGTGTCAACATCTTCCCTGTTCCACTGGGCATCACCTTCCTCATATCAGACAGCTGGGCCCTGCTTATCTCCTCTGTTGGGTAAATATTTCCATAGGTGTGCACCCACAAATACAGCCTGCGGACAGTTGCAAAAACTCAGCCACATTGTTTTCCATACCACTGGGGAGGCAAATGCAAAGGGAGGAATGTTCTACCAGTGTAGTCCAATATTACTCCAGAATAGCAGAGTGGATGTCGCACACCCAGCCAGGAAGATAACAAATATATAACTTCTGTTTGTGTGCACGAAGCAAAGGCAGCTTGTGTCACAGTCTTTCAAAGTTATTCAGCACAAGGGCCTATCACAATGGTGAGACTCACAAATAATCAGCCAAGGTTACAAAAGATCACCTTCTCTCAACTGCCACTGCCGAACAATAAATCGCTTGTCCATTTCAGTTGCCCAAATCAAGTTTTTCTTGCAAGCTTTTCACCTTCATTTCAATGTAATAACTGTGGGCAAGCTCATATGTTTATAGCCTATTAAAGTGAAAGACAGCGCATGTTCTTAGTTAAGTTTGCCAGAAAGGTTAGACAATATTATGTTTATTTCGGTAAAGTATTCTTTCTAACTGCTACTTTGACAGCGGAAGCTGATGTTTGAACAAACTCTGTCGACTAGCATTAAATGCAGCCATTCTGTCAGAGCTGTGACGTAATTCTTCCAAGCACGAAACACTCTCGTCACCTGAGACTGTAGTAAGCTACTAGGGTTGTGTTTGTAACTTAAGTATGTAATATATAACATGAAATGATGAAGAAACCTACTCCCACCACAGCACAACGGTACTGAAATGATTTGCAGTGTTGTTCACACAAGAACTTAGTGTGTTGTTGTTATTACACGTTACATTGATAGTCAACTCAAAGGACTTGCATCACAGCTTTCATATCAGCTGATATTTCCTAGTTCTCTGATTGGTCAGTCTATGATAAGCTTAAAAGCCAGCAAAATACTCCACACTTCAAACTAAGGTAATTCAGCAATGAATTTATACAAATTCAAACAGATTTTTACATTCAATAGAGAATTTTATAATCTTTTTAATGAACAGTGCCATGGTCATGAGCTCTCTTTTATTTTAATGAACAGCAAAGTTCACTGGTAAAGTTTACATGTACAGGCTATCTAAGTTTTGAGAGAGTGTGGCACTGGGAGAACATATATGTAACATCTTTCCTGAGATGTATTCCACCAATCTGAACATTATTTGTATCAAAAACAAATGTAATTATTGGCTAGATTTTTCTTGTGATGGCAAGGCTTTTGGAGACTGACCCATTCACTTTGCTTGGACACATTTGCTGGTCGAGTGTTATTACAGACCCAGTGGCAGGAGGGCCATACAGGAACTACAAAGCTGTTTACTTCACAAGGCTTACATGACATGGACAAAACTGGAGAGGAAGTTATAAACTTGAGTGTTAATCGACTTACCAGATACATCTGTCAGTCTTTCATCAACTCTGACTTCAAATCTCTGGCATTTCTGTGGTATCATTCCCCCACCCGGGTCAGAGGTTGGTATATTACAGAGGCCTGAAGTTGGAGTGTTGTGCTGCGCTCCACTGGGTAATCCAACACTGTCCAGGAGTGAGAAGAGCAGCACAGTTCCACCCAGATTTTAGAAGCTCTGTTGGACAGAAAAAGTCGAAAGCCGGGTTAAGTCATGTAACAGAGTTCAGCACATGCATGTGGGTGAGGAAACAGTTGCTTTTGATCTGTCCAGGGTACAGTGCAAGGCCAGCTGGTGTTACCCTGGGAGACAACATAAGAGGGAAGCCAAGACTTGATACATGAATAGAATGAATAACCCAAAATTTTGCCCCAAAAAGTGCATTTTCAGGAAACTGATGTCATAAACATTATTTTTGGAGTGGAAACTTACATCTTCTAATCCTACCTACTAACAAAAGTTCAAAACACTTTTTTTTTTTTTAAATCAACTAAATTCTCAGAATCAGGAAATATGAAGAACTTAGTTGTGGATAGAATTTTAGGTCACTTAGGGTAATGTCATTCCAAATCCTGACTACATACATCATGTACATCCACAACAGTCACTCCTGGATATGGAATTTTCAAAGTACGTGTTACATGTATGATGATGTAACAGGAAACTGATTTTTTTTTTCTTACCAATTCTGTAATTCCATATTATTGATAATTTAGAAAAAATAAATAAAAAGTATAACCACTGTTTTATGACTACATGTATGGTTCCAATCTGACAGATAACAGAAACTGGTAGCACTGAAGCATGATTCCCATCTGGTATAGCTAAAACAACTTAATTCCATGATCTTGGCACCAAGGACATTAATCACATATGAGTTTTCATGATGGTTTTTAAATAAGATGCTCAGATTATGGCCTGCGGGATTAAATGTCATACTTCACAGTGTAGAGCATGTGGGTAAATTTGACACATGCATTTGTATGTCCCTGTATATTATTGTTCCAAGTCTCCTGTTATTTACATCACATCTTTGGGTAGTCAAGGGTTATGACCTCCACAGGCAGGCATTTATTGCATATCAGATAGTTGAATGTCAGATAAAATTAACATTGAAAATGGATATTCTCATAGAAAATCAATCATCTTATGCAGCCTACTTTTTAGAAACCAGGTTTTTTTGAGATATGCTTTTGGAATGATAAGAAATCCTGGCCAGTACTGTATATTCACACATTGTGTTTTCCAACTTCTTTCCAAGGAAGTGCATCCAGTTCCCACCACCAGCAGCTCAGCGCTTGTCCTGAGACATGATCCTACATTTTGGTCCTCTCTGTACTGAAACATCCCCTTTTCCATCTGGAAGAACAGCTAGTCCATCATAGCATGCCTCAGTCTTGTGCTCACACCACCAAGGACCCAGTAAAGACTCCTAATTGGCCTTGGATGACTGGCAAAGACTCCAGCTCAATTAGATCAAGCTGCTAGGATCATTAACTCGTTAATTACTGATCTACTGAAGTCTGTACAGATGGGAGCACCTGTTATGACCCATTTATTTCATTAGGTAAACGACACCTCTAATCAGATACTGGCTTCACTGATTTCATCAATCTTGTATCTTCTCCTGCACTCAGTTCAGGTCCCAGTAGGCGTTTCATACCACTGGAGTTACCTTATCTGAAGTTAATCAAAACAATTCCTACATATTTGTAGAGCAGTTTGACCTCAAGCATATCACTTCAAGACATTTCGAGGTTGCCATCCTGTTCAAAGAGATGCTGCTTGTATTTCTGCAGAGTGTTATGAAAGCAAACTCAGAAAATGCACTTTTTAGACCAAATCTCTCTGTTTTTTGCACAAAAAGGATCATGGATGCACATGCAATTGCAGCATTTTCACAATAAATCTTTTGACAAATAGTATTCTACAAGGGGTCCAGTACTGCCCTTAATAAATGGCAACAGGAGAACAGCTAAACGGAGTGAAAAAGTTAAACCTTAACATGGCACATTTCATGCAAATTCCAATGGTTCTACCCAAATTAACCAAACCATTCGAGTACCAATTAGCAAATATTCCATAAATGGAAAATATGATTTACATTTGAAATTATTCCCATGTAGGTGGTTCTGATATTCACTTGGTGTCACAGGTTTCATTATTCATTTCACTTGAAGATAACTTTATAAAACAATCCTAAACACAACTCTACTATCAAACATTAAGGCAGCCTACAGAATCTTTCTTCACACAATTTACATATGTGTCCGGCCAATTATGAAGCCCAGTCAACTGATGAACTATGTGAACTAACGATGAACTACAGTATATGTGAAGTTCATGGAGTTGAACTTGTGCAGCTTTACCTTACAAGCCTGTGAGACCAGCCTCCGACCATGTCTTCCACAGACCTTAATATAATATTCCATGAGTCAAACGTTGAGTTACATATCTGCAGGTGCATTTATAGGATTGCTTGTACTTAATATAATATGTATCTCTTGCTAATCAATAAAAAGAAATTAATAAAATTGCTTTATGTAAATGTTATCTAATGGCCCAAATACTTAGCATAATACAGTATTCTACAGGTTTGTGATCTAAAAGTTATCTTCTTCAAAAGCAATTTACAATGTATACTGGGAAATAAACTCTAAGTCATTTTGATGCCTTGACAAGTGTACAGTATACTCATTACAGAATCATAACATGAAGAAGTAACACAACAATAGAAAGACCATAATAGTTTTACAAACACAAATCAGCCATAGATGGGGCTAACAAGAATTAAAGGACACATGAATAGGAACTCTAACAGAAATTTAACAGAACAGTTTAACAGAAATTTAAACTGTAGTTATAAACCATGCTTTAATACTCACGAAGAAGAGAGGCTGAGACACTTTTCTGTACTGACAAAACATAAGAACATTTCCTAGACTCCACATTAAGAAATAAAAATACTGTGCAATGCATTTAAAAATCATCAGTCTTCAGTACATGTACAACGTAATGAATAGATCCAACCAGAGATTTGTAATAACGGAGCGTGGGTGTGAAATAAGTTTGATGAACTTGGGACAAACTGTTAAAGACATAGAACATTTACAAGGAAGTGGACAGGTACAAAGACAGACAGAGGGACAGGGAAAATAAAACAAGACCATTAAAAATCAACAGGGTTCTCCCTCATAACAAAGTGCAAATGTGGTATAAGTTTGGTGAATTTTAATACAACTATTCAACAGATACACAGTTTACTCAGAAATGACCTGATGGACAAACAGACAGATGGCCAGACCGTAAAATATCTGATTGCACAAAGATGAAACGAAATAAGTTTCATCTACATCCTTAGGTTTACATGTCATGTAAGTTTGGTAAATTGTGATTACTAACATCAAGAGATGTCATGTTTAGCCATTTACAAAATTTAACCTAAATGACCCAAATGACCTTGAAGAAAAAGGTCAAGGTCGCTGAAAATAGGGTTCTTCCTTATTCCCAAGTATATGTGTGGTGTAAGTTTGATGAATTTGGGCTAAAAGGTTCCAAAGATAGAATGGTTACCAGGATATAGACAGGCGGACGGACAGACGCTGCCTGCTACAAAAACGATTCCAACCATCCAAATCCTTTAATTTTGATTCCTATCACATGTATTAATGATATGTAACAATGTTGACACATTGGAACACTTTGCATATCTGAGTGTATTGCTGGTTTATGTATCTATTCTCTTAAGCTTGAAAGAGATATAATATTAATCAGTGGTTTATAAGCCTAATTAGTCAGCTCCAGGGGAAGTTTTTTTACTATCACGATAAGAAACAGCCCCTCGTCGGTACTATCTGTGATCAGCAAACCATAGACAAGCAGATATTGCTCCCTCTAGCAGACAGACACTGAATTCATTACCATATCTGAACTTCAGGTGCATACTCCGAAAACCCCAGAGATGCACTTGCCAAACACAGATAAGGGGAAATCTGCAAGTGCCTTAACCACTGGCCGGGTACTCCTGTCTGAATGCTCAGAGACCAACTACAACACTTATCTTCGATCAATGTCAGAGCGACAAAGGTGAGATGCAGTCTACAATGTGTCATATAATGGCAGAGACATGTATGTAAAGCCCTGTAAAGTATGTACAGTGCATGTATGTACGCCAGAACAGAGGCAGTAAGCTGCATGGTACTGAACACCAGGCTGAGCTTCATGAGAAGGCATCCAGCAACACTATCAAACCCTGATGATGGAGTGATGTCGTGGCATCACACACAGAAACAAACACGGGCAATAAAACCCTAAAACAAGCCATGAACATTAGGTTAGTTTGGAGGAGTAAAAATCTAAAGAGCTAGGTCAACTGCTAGCAGTTTCTCTTGAAGAATTGGGAGCAGGCATTATCAGACAAAAGGCTCAGACACACAACAGAACACGATGCACACCATGGCTGACAAATATAAGTATTTCATTAAAATGTCACAATTCTGTATTAATACTTTTTTCATACCATTTTACCATTTGAAAAAAAACAAACAAAACAAACATAGGCCATAATGAAAACAACTATTTACACTTGATACCTCACTTTATGAAGATTTCACAGCATTTAAATGACTTCAGCAAATGAAGTGTTCATTAAAATCTGTTATACTTCTAGCTTCTAACTTTTTACCGACTTTTTTTCTGTTTTTTTTTGTAACACTGCTGTTTTTTCGTGCAACATTTCTTTGTCTGTTCATGGTGTAATTATGTATTTGGCAATATTTGAGAGTGGCTATGTAGGCCATTGGTTCGTGGCACTTGATTTCCTGGAAACAAAGGTTCAAACTTGGCTTTAGATAGAGAATTTGTAGATTTGTAGCAGACATTTTTACATTTTGTGAACTTTAGCTCCCTTCTTTGCATATGAATCATGACATATCTCCACTCTTGGATTTTCGACCCTCAGTTGAAAATCATGTATACTACGTTTCAAAACATTCAAATAAAAACTGTCAGAGTACCAGGGTTTTAAAAGTTTTCCTCTTAATCAAATATGGCTGCTAAGTCACATGAGCGAATGTGGTCAAAAGTTTCTGGGCAAAACCTTAAGATGTTCCTAACACATATCTATGTTTCATGAATTTCTGATTACAAATGGAAGATGGTTTTGCAACACATATATGTCAATATTAATATCTGCACATATACATGTAACTTTAAAACTAACCTCAATGTCCTTCTAACTGTTGGCATTGCAGTTACATCACAATGACCATTGCACCTTTACATCTAGAGTGTTAGCAATTTGACACAGAAAAAATCTCAGAATTCAGAATTCTCAATCTTGCCATTTTTTAAAATTCCAAACATAAAAAAAATGTATTTTGGTTTTATTTATTGTAGTTTAAAAATTGGTAGAGGTAACTTGAGTTTATATCATATTGACATAAGCAAGAAGTATAATCTCAACCTCATTTAACAAATTTTACTGACAGTTTTCCTTTAATATCTATTTGAGGAATAAAACTTTCATAAACATTATCAACCAAAGTAAATGCAGGTTTAAATGGAAAATTGTTTTTTAAGTTAATGTACTCAAACTATGAATCTGTTGATTTTGCATCTTGCATTGTAGAGCATTCCTATAACACAGGAATACAAAGTAATTCAGAAGTAACTAAGTAATGAAAAGTGACCGCATATGTAACTAAACTTTTACAACTTCATGTACATAATACTCTCTTTGTTCCAAGCATTTTCTTTCAAGGGTAACTGATAAAACATTAGCAGCTGCAGAATATCACGGATCGAGTACCTGACAAGAAACATTCTGATAGCAATATCCCATGCCTTTCAATATAGTGACACCATTTACAACTTTGATGTGCATGATCTGTTAAATGAATGTGAAAAGCTGTTGCTTTTAACTGAAACTCTATTCATGTGCACACCATTTTTAGTAGAGTAAATCACTTTCTCTATAGCGCTCATGTATATCCCAAAATTGACACAGAAGATGCCTTTTGGGCCCCACAACAACTAGCTGAACATGCACGCCCTCATTCAGAGTCTATTTTTGTATTTGTGTATAAATAACACTATTCTTTTAGCAGGGCAGATTTCCTGTTGCACTCTTTCGGCCCCATGCATTATACTGTTATCTATGCTTTTCTACCTCCAGTGGTATAGCTCTCCCTGTTCCTACATGTACGAACACCTCAGACCATGACAGTGACACAACACGACCCTTCCATTAGACACAATGCCCCACACAGAACAGCTATACAAGCCCATCTCCGAACCCATAAATTGGTCCACTGGGTTAAAGGGGAAACCCCCACACAGTGAAGGAATCCTAGATTGCACATGCCAGATAGCATTAGCTTTGGTGGAGTCCCTACTCTCTTCATGACACATATCCTTCTGGCCCACATCTGGACCTACATCCACATGAACACACAGAAAGCTGAACATACCTGATAATAATACTGTTGCCACTTCTTTCCAACTATATCCAACAGTAGCACACACACACAGCCGCTGGTGTTCTAAGTGTCAGGTTATGAATAAGGGGTGCAGAGTATGGTCCACTTAACTCGGGGACTGCAGACACACAGAGAAAACTACTGAACAAGTTTGGGCTATGCCATTCAGGCTCCCTCTCTATATGCGGGTAACAACTGGCCCTGTGCTTGCCAAGATTTCCCCAGATTCAGGCAGACCTGGGTTTAGAGATACCCTCTGGTGAGCCGCATAGTAGAGCCAGTCTGCCATCAGCTCTTAGCATCCCAGTGTCAAGTTACCGCTCATACCATCTCAACCTGCTCTCCAGGGATGGCAGGTTACAAATGGCCCCAAGCAAAACTGGGCAAATTCCTCTCCAATGGCCTCAGTCAGCCTCAAACTGAATCAAGTGCTAAAGGAAAGGTGTAAGCGATGCATGAACACAAGCTGGTTACAGGTGTTTATGGCTCAGTTTCAGTCACACTGACGGGTGTCATGTATAAAGCAGGAGTCCTGTTTTTCCAACATCGCCCCTTTCACTGGGAAATTGGCTTGGCTGGAGTAAATCCAGGGGAGCTTCCACACTTAGAGTTGACATCTGTGTTGAATGGACAGCTTCAAAAAACAGTGCCAAGCAAGACTGAGAAGCAAGCCGGCCAGGGGAGAATTTCAGCACAACACTTGGGAAGTTTTAGTGGCCTGGCCCTTGGATGTTACAGCAGTCAAACACTTGGGACCTTAATTGTACAATGGCATGACACTTTGGATGTTACAGTAGCCTGGCACTTTGATGTTACAGCAGCCTGGCACTTTGATGTTACAGTAGCCTGGCACCTTGATGTTGCAATAGCCTGGCACTTTGATGTTACAGTAGCCTGGCACTTTGATGTTACAGTAGCCTGGCACCTTGATGTTGCAATAGCCTGGCACTACATCGGGACCTATGAAGATTACAGTGGCCTGATGCTTGAGTTTTAACAATGGCCACAATACTTTAAAGCAAGATTAAGTCACCATGATATTTTACGGGATGAAACTGTGGCCTTGACATTTTACAGGATGATGCTGGGGACTTAACACTTTATGTTATGATACTGTGGCCATGACACTGGGTCCATAACACTTTATGGGATGATACATGAACTGGGGCCACAACACTTTACAGGATGATACTGTGTCCATGACACTAAACATCATGAAACTGGGTCCATGCCACTTTATGGGATGATACATTAACTAGGGCCACAACACTTTACAGGATGATACTGTGTCCATGACACTAAACATCATGAAACTGGGTCCATGCCACTTTATGGGATGATACATTAACTGGGGCCACAACACTTTACAGGATGATACTGTGCCCATGACACTTAACATCATGAAACTGGGTCCATGCCACTTTATGGGATGATACATTAACTGGGGCCACAACACTTTACAGGATGATACTGTGCCCATGACACTTAACATCATGAAACTGGATCCATGCCACTTTTGGGGATGATACATGAACTGGGGCCACCACTCTTTATGGGATGATGCTGGTGCCATGACACTATACATCATAATATTTTCTAGGATGACAGATAAGGCCATCAAAGTTTATGGGATGATACTGCAGCCATGACACTTTACGTAATGATACTGGGTCCATCACATTTTATGGGATACCGGAGATCATGACACTTTAGGGGATGACCCTGGAGCCATGGTTCTCTATTGGTGATACATGTACTAAGGCCACGGCACTTCACAGGACGATACTGTGTCCATGACACTTTACTGCATGACACCGGGGACATGCCACTTTATAGGATGACACATGCTCTGGGGCCATAACACTTTACGGGATGATACTGTGTCCAAGATACTTTACCGCAAGATACTGAGTTCATGCCACTTTAGGGGCTAATACCGGGTCATGACACTTAAAGAGATGATACTGAGGCCTCTACACAGATCCAAAGAGGGTATGTTACTAATACAATGATAAGAATGATGGCAAATAATGCTTGGACATTAAAATTTAACACATAGGCCTTATGAAAGTTGGGTAATTAGTCCAACAGAACCACTGCAAAGCAACCCATCAGTGATCAGGCCTGGATCCAATTACTTCTACAATATTATCATATGTTTAATTGAATTTATTTGTGACTAAGGATATGTAACTAAATGTAACAATAGAAGGTGCCATGGAAGACAACCCAAAACTGAACTCTCTCCATCAGGACAAATCAAAGAAAGTAAATTTGTCTTTTTCTTCATATATTTAACTTTTTTTCCTTATAAATTAAAATTACCTGTTATTCAAAAATGCATACTGCTGTACTGATCTTCCCTCTTTTTGTGATTGCTGTTCAGTGCTTTATTTAACTGAACTGGTGGAAAAAGTTACCAATCACAACCACTTATTTACATTAACACCTAAGTGCCGACTAATAGAATCATGGGTCATTACCAACCCTAGGACCTTACAAACTGACCTCCTCCCCTTGAGGCAGCAGACTTGCAAGTGACACAAGATTTACAATATTTCCAGATCGCTGCACAAATCACACCCGAGTGTAAACAGTTTACTGCTGCCTGATTTCTCTGGGCAGGGACAGTTGTGCTGCAGTATAGCTCTAGTGATATATAACTACTGGACCAAAAATGTCTTGAGTTACATGTTTCTAAACACTATTACAGTAAGCTGTCTACACTTGAACTGTGCATCTAATACTTATAATCAGACATTAAACTGATATTTGTGAATTAAAACTAAATTTAAAAATTAAATTAATTAAATAAATTAAAACTAAAAATTAAAATTAAACTGATATTTGTGACCTAAAAAAAATGGTAAGAACATTGGAAAACCAGGAACTTCCTGTCAGTCACTTTAACCTATTCTAATACATCCATATTATTCAGTACATCAGTAATATTCTTCAAGGAGTAGCGAACTTCATCAGCCATTTAATTAATCATGTATCGACCATCCCCTGACATTTCTTAACATTTAGTGCACATCAGTATGCAGTAAAGTAAGTGACTACTGAAGACGAAAGCCACTTAAGAACGCATGAACTTGTTTTGAATTTCAAATACCTCTAATGTTATAAACTGTACCTCGGGCACTTTAACTGACACGAGATATGTATGCATGTGTATCTTGTGGTAAATGAAAAGCTACCAAATAGACAAAAACTTATGGTTACCAGTACACAACACAATTTAAGTCATTATAAACATAAGCAATTCTTAATTAATTAACACCAGCAATTATTTGCACCACCAAACGTGTTAATTTTTTCTCCTTTCAAAACATGCACTTTAAAAATAAATGAAATGTTTTAGCTACATTTATAAACTGGAGAAAAAAAATTATACTAAGGTACATGTACATCACAAGACTCACCTGTCTGAGGAGTGATTTCAGTAGACTCATTAGTCACCACAGGGGCATCAACAAAGTAACAGTCGTTAGATACAGCTGTTATAGCTGAGGGTTACCTGTGGGGAAGAGGAAACAATAGCTGTATACATCTACACACACTTCCTCAGGCTATCTTCTGCTTAATCACTTCTCTATCAGCACTTGGATCTCCGTAGGTAGATCTGGGTTACCTATGTTATCATTAGTACCATCAAGGTGTCAACAGGTGCTCCAGTAAATACATGGACAAATACAGCCTTTAATTCTGCATTGTCTTTTGTTGTACTGGTAAAGTTCATTCCTTCTCTCTCCAGTACTAAGGAATTTGGCTGACAAGGCTACAAGGACTTGTGCTGACACTTCACCTAAGCCCACGCCATGTGCCCCCTGTTCTTCTGGGAGCAGATCAGATTGGCCAGGTCTATGGCATGCAGTGTCAAGCCTGTCTCCCGCTCTCGCAGAAAACCCTGCAATAATGAAGTCATTACAAAAGCACTGAGGACAGGACTTCGATGTCACAAGGCAGACTAAAGCTGGCACTTTTGATCATGTTCAGCAGACGGTAACACGAGTCTGTTGTATACTTGAGCCTCGTCACTTACGCAGCACCTCTAACAATCCCGGGCTAGTCCCCAACCAGTCTACGACGTGCACTCAATAGCCTGGTCACATTCAACAAACTTATTAAACATGTATCAACACCATCACGGAATATCAACTCAGCATTTTTTTTGTCATCCTCAAGTGGCTGCAGTCTTCTGCAAGCGGTGGATTCGCTTCAAGGTTGACTGCCTCTCCACAATGACATAGCCAGAGGCATAACACTGACTCTAAAGGAAGTCCACTAATTTAATTTTTAGGCTGACCATTGCCTGCGAAAACCAGCCCTCCTACAGCCATTTTAGGCAAGATGTAGCGTCAGTTCCCTCCCCCTCCACCCCCAACTGCTCTCTCGGGGATGCCTTTCTTTACACATCTCAGTAAATATCTGGAAAACAACCATGCGTTCACTCTAATACATGTACAATTACTTCAGTACATGAAGTCCCAAAATCACTGCACATATTGAAAATGGCACAAATGTTGCCTTTGAAGTGTTTAACCCTAATCGGTCATTCATTTACAAACTTAAAATATAAATTCAAACTAGATATCCTCAGGTAAAATTGAAACAAAATATTTACTGAAATATTTACACTGCGGGTCCAAAACAAGTATGTTCATACTGCTGTGAAAACGATAGTTTTTGTTGCCTCAGGAGGAAATAAAAGAATCTTGTGAACTTTACACAATATCACCTACATCATCATGGAATGACCACAAATAACCTAGAAATATAATACAGTGAGTTACTCAAGGGAATTTGCGAGACCACATAAATATTAAAACTGAAAGAAAGTGATGACACACAACAGTTTCCTGAATACAAGTCAAGAGAGAATTTGAAATGAGGCTTTCTCTGTGTTGTCTCCATACTGCCATGTTCATATCATCAGAGTATGTTGCTTTAAAGAAAGACACAATGCCTTATTAAAATCTACTCATGCCATGAGATTTTCCATCATTAGGAATTGAAAATAATGTCAATAAAATACATATACTATTAATTCAGTTATGTATGAAAACAACTACAGAACTGAATTCAAAGAACTAAGAAACCTGTAGCCCCCAAGTACACTGAGTTTGTTTCATGGTCATGGTGTTCATCCCAAGAAAGGTTATTTTGTCACAACAAGAATGTGTGTGCACTGTACGTACATGTATCTAATAAAAAACAAGACTCAAGCCACAACCAGTGCACGGTGAAGGAAGTACATGTACCTCTGACTGAATTTGCCATGATACCATGCTGTTCAGAAAAGCAAAAGTTTGCACAGGCGTCAGTAAAGAGCACCTTCAACCCTGCGGATTTCAAGCATAAATGATTATCCTAAAAATTATGCTGTGCAATATATGCTGTTGATTTAACATATCATGGGTTTCCCCCGGGCTCCATAATGCTGACCACCATCGTATGCGGGAAATATTTTTGAGTTCTGCGTTTAACACCAATCAAATAAATAAATAAGTAGTACAGTTTGCCTGAAGGATACACCAGAAGACGTTCAGGAGTGACCTGCTGGAGCTGTTGTGCAGGCTTTGGGTACACCCTGGTGCGGACACTTCACTGGCGACAAGCATTACTCTTCTGGTCTGTTCAAACCAAACACACGATGTCAAGACATGATTTGAACTAAAAGGATTTTCTGTATCACATGTCAAAATTCCTTGTGCACAACAGAGAAGGGCTAAGCCAGTTTTGCAATACTACCTTGATAGATAAGGAGACAAACAGATCAGTCTTCGAGAGAAGCAGAGTTTGGTTTGTGGAGAGAGGATTTAGAAGTAATCCACACCTATAACTGTCTTCAAAACGTCAAGCGGTAACTTTATTTGGCACCTGTCTCCTTGCACTCTTTGAGGTAGGTAGAGTGCTGGCGTTTGTCTGCTTGTCAGACTGCTCGTAAGCTGCTCTGAGTTACCTGTCACTAGTGAAACCCAGACCATTCAACATCACACAATAGTGCCAGAACACACATTAACACCGTTATCTCATCAAATCTACCTCACACAAAATTTTCATTTCTATCCACATTCACAATGGACACCACATGTACATATATTTTGAAGTCGTTCATAAAAAAATTCCTGTGAGTGAAAGGGGGTTATCTAACAGCGAGGAAACTGTAAACTGGAACAAGAAATCTGTAGTCGTGTGTACAACAGAAGCAGTTCCTGTTCTAAGGTCAACTGAGCCAATCTTAATATTTAAACATATTAATTCCATTCCATAAAGTTGTCATAATGTACTTTCTCTGATGATAACCACTTCTTGTTTTAGTTCTCTTTTTTCTTTTTTTGTTGATTCTATTCATGATAACGTAAAGAAGAGAATTTCTGTTCAATTTTTCATATACTTCATCACTGCTAACATTTTGAAACACAAAAATGCACAAACACTAGCCATGATGAGATGTTCACACTTCTTATAAAGAAAGTTCGGGGGATATCAAAGACAGCCACGTGCAGTGAGGGTGTCTCTCCTACTTGTCTCATCAAACAGTTCAAAGCTCATCAAAATAACACTCTCAAAACACAGTTCTACGTTAACACAGGTAGCCGTCAGAACTAAAATAACTTTCATGAAATGCTGAAATTCAAAGAAGTGTATACAAACCCAAAGCCACATTTGTATGTTACGACAAAAGCAGAAGATTTCATCTTTGTCACCTGATAAGTACCTGATATCAAGAGTCAACAGAGTCTGTGCTCAGTGTAGGTGTAAATCTGGGAGAATCACGCACAGGCGACACTGTCTATGGGATCAAAGGTAGACTGATCTCAGCACACCTATAATCCCCACTCCTGGTAATGTGCGTCAGGTGTTCAGGGCAAAAAAAGAACAACAACATATTTTGACTATGCTTCAATAGAATAAAATGTCAGTTATGTTTATTAGTAATTTCAACGAAAACATGTTTTCTATAAAAACACAAAAGGTAGGGGTAATTTTTATGACAGGGTCTCACAACTGAGCAATATATTGGGTTGAATACCATTTTATTTCAGACCGACATTAAAAATATTTTTGTTGGGCATATAAACCTGACAGATACTTCAAAGAGGGCTATACTCTAAAGTTTTTACTCTTGACGTTCATTTCTGTGAAACCCCTATCATCTTCCTTAGCCAGAATAGCAATTCACTTGTAAGACCTCGGCATTAGGAACATGTACAATGTAACGAGACATATTATGTATAATACTAGCCATTCATAAAATTGTGTACATGTGGTATAAGTTTGGTGAACTTGGAACAAACTGTTCAAGAGATAGAAACTTTACAAGCCTTTAACAATATTTAACTTAATTGACCCCAGTAACCTCAACAGAGTTCTTCCTCATGCCAAAGTGTAAGTGTGGTGTAAGTGTGATATACTTTGGCTAAGCTGTTATAGAGATAGAGCATTTACAACAATTTAACTTAAATGACCCCAATGAAGAAAAAGGCCAAGGTCACTGAAAATCAATAGGGTTCTTCCTCATGCCAAAGTGTGCGTGTGGTGTAAGTTTGGTGAGCATCGCATAAACTTGCCTAAAGACAGAGCGTTTACAAGGATATGGACAGACAGATGGACGGATGGACGGACAGACACCAACCAATACAAGAATACAAAAATAAATAAAGAATTCCCTACTGGATACGCTATTTTTTCATATTGGCCAAGTGACAATCCCGCCAAACATTTTTTTATGGTTGGCTTGATTCATTTGTGTTCAATGCTGCAACAAGAATATTTCATGTATTCGACAATGATTACTGTCATGATTGACCCACTGGCCTGTGAAAAGTCACTGTCAAACTTTTCCACATTTTTCAACTACAGTGTGCACTGAATACGTCTGCCATCTTGGCGGAAGGCAAATAAACCACAGTCCTACAAGTATTATGGAATGTTTGCAGCCATGGAGACCCTTAGCACAGCAGAGGAAGTGGAAAACTGCCTTGTGATGCTGAAATATCAGTGCGTGAGTTGGACAAAACTAAGACAAGCACCTCAAACTAAACTTCCTGTAAACATGTACGCTGAATGTACGTGTATATTCATTTATTTATTTGACTGATGTTTTATGCTGTACTCAAGAATATTTCATACATGACAGCAAACAACATTATGGCAGGAAACTGGGCAGAGCCCAGGAGAAACCCATGGCCATCCACAGGCTGGTCTGTGGCATTTGCAGACCTTCCCACCTATGATCAGAGAGGAAGCCAGCCAGAGACAACAAGGTAATACATATAATTAAATACTTTGAAACATCACAAAATTAATACAGATTGCAATATTTTGTCATTATACTGCACCTGATACATCTAACCAGTGATGGCTCTGTAACCCCATTACCATCTTCTGATAAGCCTAGCATTACATAGTACTGTTGTTTTTTCCTCCAACATGTACCTAATGCATTTCTTGTGGTAGATATTTCTGATCAGCTTTTTATCTTACTTGTATCTGATTTATGGTAAATGTTAAAAAGATATCACTGTGTTCCACCTCAGTTTAGCTTTTCTCAAGTGACACTTCAGAGCTTTTTGTAATGTTTGAGAAATTTCTTAGCAAGAAAACTCAAAAGTTGGCCTCAAAAGTATCATTTTAAGGCCTTTATGTGCTTTTGACCGTGCATATTTAGAGGCCAAACATTATGTGAATAGAGCACATCTTTTCGCTTCACTTAAGAAATCTGCTTGCCTGAACCTTTTCTTTAAAGTCTATAAACAATGGACATGGGCAAAGCACGTCACTAAGGATCTACATGTAATTATTATGGAATCTTAAAACACGAAGCTTACCAGGACCTCATTAGAGAAACCGTACTGAAGATTACTGACAGATGGTCCCTCCACATTTCATATCAACAGGTAGAAAATAAAATGTGCTTACATTAAAACGTCACTGTAAATGTATTAAAGGATGCATATGTTAAATGAGTTCATTTACCTGAACCCCATAAGAACGATTCAAAAATGATAAGGACTGTATCAACAAGTCATAATTACTACATGTATCACTAGCACACCCTGCCTGCCCGACTGTTTTGTTTAGGTACATATTAATACTTTTCTTGAAATGATACACTTCAATGACAATGGCAACTATACAAGTTACATGTGATTTATTTGCCTAATTAACTGGCCATAAAACATCCATAATAACAAAGGCCCTGGAGCATGAAGATTAAAGGCTGTGACATTATCAGCTAGGAATGATCTGGTGCAAACACAAGCATACACACTGCACGATTATAGCCAGAAATACAACAGAGGTTAGTATGTGAAGTTAGGTCAGTCTTACAGGTACCCAGCTATTAAACTGAAACAACCCTTAAAGCAATTTATGTCAAACCCAGGGCTCTGACGGGCGGGCACTGAAGCCAGCACTGTCACCACACAAAAGACTGAAACCTTATACAGTGTTACAGCGAACAATTATGAAACAAAATAAAAAAAATAACTGATTTAAAAAAAACAACAGGTTATTGTGCGATTTTCCTCATCAAATATAAACAAAAGATATTCTTTGCTGCAACAGTGATGTCTCGCAAACTATAAATATATACCTATGGAATGGTATCAAACACTTGTGGACAGTACATGTAGATCTGCTAAAGAAAATCATGTTCAGTTGGTTTGGCTTGAGGTAAGGCATTTATGACAACTAATGAAGTTTATGTCACAAAACAACAATCTATACTTGGATGTGTAGAAAATGTTATGGTTCACTTCTACATAATTTATCAGCAAAGAGATTGTGATTCTCTGCTATTATGCATGTATTCATGTCTGCCCTTGGATTTTCTCCCCAACCATTCATCTGATCAACTTCACACACCAGGGTGTATTTCCGATCAATTTCACACACACTAGGGTATATTGCTAATTAAAGTTACACACACCAGGATGTATTGCTGAGGACCCAAGGAAGTGTATTTATTTATTTATTTATTTGATCTGTGTTTTATGCCGTACTCCAGAATATTTCACTTATATGACGGCAACCAGCATTATTGTGTGAGGAAACCGAGCAGAGCCCGGGGAAAACCCACGACCATCTGCTGGTTGCTGGCAGACCTTCCCACGTACGGCCGCAGAAGAAGCCAGCATGAGCATGGACTTGAACTCGAAAGCGACCGCATTGGTGGGAGGCTTCTTGGTCATTGCACTGCGTTAGCGCGCTAACCAACCGAGCCACGGAGGCCCCTCCAAGGAAGTGTAGGGACATTAGATAATGATGCTGTCACAAATGGGCACTGCACCAGTTCTCCTAATACAGATATAGACAATAATAGAGAAAGCTGGAAAAAAAGGATTCACAGAGCACGTACCTCAGACTAGGCAGCACAATCTGCTCTGAACTTTGAATTTTCCTTTCTGCAATCTTTAGGGATGATCCTGTAATAGAAGAAGTAGAGCAATAAATCCATTTCTTCACATATCGAACACAAAAACACTAACAAATAAATATGAAAACAGAAGAGCTGTACCATTTGTGATAAATTTGTCAAATATATTCAGCATGATTAAAAGAGATTATTGTGGAAAATTTCTACATGATGACTTTAATAGATCTTATATTATTATACATGTGGCAGCTTTGCATGCTGTACACTTAAAATGTAAATATGTGGAAACCAAACAGTCTTTTCTGCACTTTTCTGGGATATACATGACAAAAATGTGATGCCATCGAAACTCACGAATATTCAGCCTCAATGGTGCCAGTCGCCTTCCGGAACATCGATCAAAAACAAGCGAATGACCAATTGTAATCAATATCGCTGCTAATTGCTGAACTGAATGTTCCACAGATTGGTTGCACATGTTCAAACTTTGTGTGAGGTCATGACGTTACAAAGCTTTCGCTGAGAATGGAATGAACTGCAAATGTTCACTTTGCATGTACTTTGTCAAGCAGTTATGGAAAACAATGCTTTATAACTTTCATTCATATCCCTGTATCAACTTTCATAGTTCCAGCTCAGACAGAATTAAGAAAATTAATCATTGCATAAACACAGAAAATCGCAAGATAATGTATAAATTGACTGTTGGAGGAAAAATACATCTTGGACAGCCTGAAGCAGCTGTGACTACTTCACGACGGTTTACATTGATAAACTGATGCAGTGTTGACTCCAAATGTCATTACAGTCCTCCAACAATGCCTTGTCAAGGGTTTTTTCATATGACGTTTAAGATAATCTTGATCAACACTCTCACTGAAGTAAGCTAAACAATATATTTGTCAATACAGAAATAACTTAAGAAAATATGTGTCAAAAATAAACCACATAAGAGCAAAAACTCTTGAATTTGGCTCTTTGGAAATGCGCTTAAAATTCTCAATTTTTGTTTCAAAAATAGATGATCCTCAAGTACAAAAACATTTTCGTATCACAGATCAGTTTTTCACAGAACAAAGACACATATATAAAGTCCTCTTTCAGCCCTTGAATTACTTGCACACATTTCTTTAGTTCACTTCGAAGTTGGGATATGTATGAAGTACACTGCATACTGCCATACACAAAGGTGTACATGGGATATTGTGGTGAAGTAGGCTGAAATGTGTGGTAAAAAGTCAGCCAAAGTTAACTACATGACTTTGTCACACCTAACTTCACTCATTCACTGTGTCCATTCGGCTTTAATTCAGGCGTTCAGACCCCTGATGGTTAGAAAGGCACTGGTGGATTACCTGTGAATCAAGTTCTTTGGCCAAAATCTCGTGACTGAGTGCCATTTCCTCTCTCCAGCAGACTGATTTACAGCCTCATTACTGTCTTTGATTCCATGACACTTGACAATTGAACAGTTTAAGTTGTTCTCAGGTATTACAAATGAAGGTCTAAAACAGATGGCATTCAAACAGGCAGCAAAATAGTCAAGACACTATTAAACAACTGTGTAGTTTTGCTACACAGGTATAATTATCCCGTCTGCTTTGCAGCGGTGTTACAGGTGTGTAGATTACGGGTAAAGACTGGCCGTACACAGGTAAGGGGATAAGTTAGAGCGTCAATCAGAGCTCTGCGGAATTCCTCAGCTATCACAGGTCAGCGAGGCTAAACTCTGGTATTCATATCACAGACTGTGGCAATGTCACAGTATGCAGAGGCAGGCTTCCCCCTGCTCTGTTAATCTGACGACGAATATCTCCCTTGTCATCCACACTTGCAGTCATTTTAAGTGATGTATATATATATATGTTTGAACTTCGGCTGCACAGGACATGACATAACACCAAAGGTACACATCACAGAGAAACAGTATATGTTAATAGACCTATTCTATTCAGCAACGTTCAAATACAGCTTAATCTCTGACTTTGATGTGACTCGAGTGTGTTCAAATACTTGTATGTGAATAGAAACAGTAGATTACGAACAAAGCTTTATTCTGTTGCCCAGAGTTCAAATTCAGTGTGTAAACTCACCTTGTGGTAAATATCCAGAGTATCTTCCACAACAAATGAACATCTCGGTATGCCATCTTGGAGCTTAATTTTTCTTCACTTTTCTGTAAACCCTACAAGTCAAAGTGACTATGAAATATCAGGGTTCATACGCTTTGCCTACAACAAAATTTCCAGATATTTCAGGCCATTTTTGAATCCATTTTCCAGATTTCCAGTAGTTTCCCAAAGCACAATCCTGAAAACCTATTTCTCCTGAATAACCCTTAACCTATAACAATGATGCCCCCAAAATATGTCTGAATTAAACACCATTTAAACGCCAAAAGGTCCCACTTCAGTGCATGGATAGTTCTCAATATACCCAGATTTCGCTCATTTTATTATTTGAATGTTGTTCATTGCCATAATGAATAGTCTTTCATCGTCTGAAATTTTAAGACGGACAGCTTTTAAACCTTTAAAATTGAACTTTTTATGATATCTCGACTGTTGTTTTTTCAGGACGAAAGGCGTTAATTTAAGCACTTTAAAGGATTTTTAAAACTATGAAAAAATTTAAGGCTATTTTAGGATTTCCAGTAGGTGTACGAGCCCTGAAAAATGCTATATTTCTTAAAAATAAAATCATAGCGTGTGCTTTAGTATCACAATATTTATTGGGTAAGTTTCAAGATACATTTAAAGTTACATGTACCGTACTTATATATTTCATAAATGAATGGTCCTTGTTCCAGAGATTTATACGGAAGCAGTGAATCTTGTTCAATCAGAATTCAGAACTGTTTTTTGATTTCGTGCCATTCTCGAATACAGCAGCTTGCAATGAAATAATAATGTTCTTTTTCGGTGAAATACATTTAAATAAATATTAAGACAATAAATACCCTAAATGACCTAACATTTCGTCCATGACTAAGTTACTCATTTTTCCTGATTCTTGGAATTCTGTTGATTGTAGGAAGGTGTTTTGAGGTTTGATTGCGAGGTAGGGTAATAAACTACTGGAAAAATTTCTGTTTCAGCTCCAAATGTAATATTTTATGACATTCATTTATCTCTAAATGAACTTTTTTGTACAAATTTCAGGTCATTTACAGTACATATATTGCCAATAAGAATTAAATGGTAGCTGTAGCCCATTTGTGAAGACATGAACATTTTTTGTGTAAAAGTCATTGCTCATATGGAGATTTTAGAGTCTTCTACAAATACTGATAACCACGGAATCCTCATACGTGCAGGCCAACCAGGCTTACTGTGGAAGAAGTGGAAGAAAATATTTGGTCACGCTGTTCTCAGTTCAGTAGATAATTCTGTCAAAAGTATTTCTTTATTTACTTATTTATTTGATTGCTGTTTAACCCCATACGCAGTAATTTTTCACTTGGAAACTGTTATGCCCCAGCTAGACCACTCACATTTGGTGAGCTACTCACAAGCTTTGTCACGTGTGATATATATACATGCATACCATAGTTGTGCATGACAGGTGATGATCAACAAACGTTAGACTGCACAGACGACCAGATGAGTGGTGGGTACACGGGCTCCATGAACGGCAAGAGCAGAGCAGAATGAATTCTCAGTCGAAAGCCTGTTAAAATGGAAAAATTATGGGAGGTACTGCTGGTCTTTCATCATCCATGATAAGCCTAAAGTGATGCAATGGAAACTGTTACTGGTGAAGTACTGCATTACTTGTGATAACTTATACATATTATATGTGAAATGTAATTAGGATCAAACATTATTCATCACTGTTGGTTGGAGTAACCCAAAACTTTACAATTTCAAAGAAACGCTGGAACACTATCTTAGTGATGCAGGTTAGGATATATTTCCACCCCAGGCATAAATCCTCTCTTTCGAGATCAGAGTATCAAATTAAATCTACTTTAAACAGATGGAAAAATGATATGTGTATATCTGCTAGGGTGCATTTATTTATAACTAAATATTCTTTAGTTTATATGTACCCATCATTCTGTGATTCTGTGTGATGAGGGAAGAAAACCAGAGAATCACTAAACTGAGGAATGAGTTGTAGCTCAGGTGGATTCTTTCGGCATGGTTTTATCTTGTCAAGTTAAGCACACAGCTATGTTAAGGTGACAGTCAGGGTTAATACCTGTGTCAACAGTTGATCTGGCTGGGGAATGTCCGCCACAGAGGAGCCATGTTTGTTAGCAGGTGCTAAACAAACGCTTGCCTGCCTCACAGCATACTGTAAGCAGCCCTGTACAGAGTCAGAACACAATCCATCAATGTCCTAGCCGCTACCAGCTGGCAAAGGTAACGCTCGCACATTCCAGCATTAGATCCTATAGTAAAACATATAAGAGTACACATGTACTAGTGCAGTTACGCTGGACCACTTGACTATGTCAATGAAAATAAATACCAATGAGAATATTGATACTTCTCATACTGATGAGAAGTTTATTTTCTAAGACTTTTGATATCTACAAGATAAAATGTGCTAATGATTCAAATGTGCACACCTTCATATTAACAGCAGATGAAAGGTACACCTGTTGCTGGTAGAGCACAACAGAAAGTTTACAACTGATGGCGAATCTTTTGTATTTGTTTCATAAATGTTCAATAAAATTAATGTACTATCAATTAATAGTCCCCATGTTGCTTAATAAGTTATGCTGTTATCTTTCTTAGAGAAAACAAATTTACTGAAAATTCCAAAATTGTAATTACTGCGTGAGCCTGTATTTCAACCAGATTAATGATGTACCGTATTTAATTTATTAACAAAGTTTGGTTGTGCACTTATCTCTTGACATGAAGTGCAACTTTCTGTACGTCCTATATAAAGACATAACGACTACTTTGGCTCTAGGTTTTTTGTTCTTGTCTGGAAGGATCCAAACGGTTGTGGTAAAAATTTAAAACGTGAGGTAAGTTTAATGGTATGCATAAACTCCATTTGACACAGTTAGAGTCGTTGAACATGACGGCCTAGATGTGAGAGCGGTGGGCCATGTTCCCTGCTTAGCTTCCACATTCATTTCGGAACGCTAAACTGAGAAGAATAAAACATCACATTCACAGATCTGTTGACGGCCTTGAATCATTAGTATGTGCCTTCTGTCCAGCCGTTACATGGTAACACTACAACAAACCATCTACCATAAACGTTTGATGCCAATTCCGGTAATGATTTGCAACTTTCTGAAGTATGTGACGCGAAAGAATCACATGGAATGCTGACAATACATGAAAACACGAGGCAACTGCAACAAAGCGTATATCCCGCCGCCGCCATCTTCGACGGAAGTGTGTAGTTTGTCGGAAACGTCCGGCTATATCCGACAATACTAAGGACGTGGTCATAAAGATGGGAAATATAGATATTTTATCGAAAGTGTTATTCTTTGAATAATATAGTGCCGATTGGAACTTACAATGAAAACATTGTATAAAAAACAACAAAATGAAAACCAAAACACGTAGAGTATTGTATGGTTAGGCCAAGCGTTACAACATCGAGCGTCTTCTTCACTGTATATGTATATATGTATATGTATATGTATATTTGGGTACGATATCAAGTTTATCCGGGCGCCTGTTGATTATTCTTACATAAATTTAAATTTTTGTAATTAAGTTTTGCATCCCCCTCTCTGCCCCACTCTTTGCGGCACGTTTAAAATTATTTCAATTCTTATGTAGACTACATGAAAAGCACAAATATACATAGGATATATATAATGTAATATGGTGAAATATAATACCTTTAGGCTGGAAGGAGCGTGGACTCGACACCCAGAGATCTCTGGTTCAAATCGCCGGTCATGATAGGATCATACATGTATGTTTATCTCCGCCTTATATCTATTGAAGCCGGGTGTGGCCATTCGCGTTTTCGCAGTTTTGACCTTTTGAATGAGAGGTCGAAAACGCGAAAACGCGAAAGAGCGAAAACACGAAAACCAGAAAAAGCGACGTTAACATCGCCTCCTCTGGTTTTCGTGCTTTCGCCCTTTCACGTTTATATATAGTTCCAGCTATACTTTTAATCTGAAAACTAGGCCTATGATCTTCCATCGAGAAAGAAAACTATGCAATTTTTTCCTATCATAATCCCTGCCACCAAGTGATCATCCAGAACGAGCCTCCGGCTAGTTAAAGGCCAGATCTTCCGGGACACTGGTGTCTGAATTCTGCGACAATTAATATACCTCCGCTGCTTAGGCACCCCCAAATTATATGACATTCCCCTAAAAGGTCATTTTACTCCAGCTTCCTATCATAACTTTAGTTACCAAAATCGCCTGAAACGTGTCTCTTGCGTGAGCTACCCTACATTCCACGAGGTTCCGCCGCCCAGGTCAGCAGAAATCTTTTCATAACTGTAATAAACGTGAAGATATGAAGGAATACATCATTAAGTTTTGTGCTTTAAGACAAGTGCTAAGTGGGAGGCCCTTTTGGTCACCAAATCGTGCAATTGTGCCTATACTGTACCGGTAACTTAAATGTGTCAGCGCCTAATCGATAGGAAGTTTGCACCTAATCATCATAAATCTCATAATAGTATCATTCCAAGACATCATGCTTGTTAGCTGTACACATTTCCTCCACATGTATGGGTTTAGCCTATACAGTATCGTTTGGTTATCGTGACAAGGAAATTTATAAACACACATGGTTGGCTAAACACACTCAGATCGGTGAATTAATAGAACTGATTATAGGCACAAAATTTCACCGGTTTAGTCGCCTCAGAAAGAGACCTTATGTGATAAAAGCGCAAAGCATTGTATTATTGGGCATTATGTATATATATATATATATAGGCCAAGATAAGTGCAGAGAAAGTATACGATTAGGTGTTTAACGATTACAATTATATCGAACAGATTTTCCATGTATTGGCGCAAAATATATAAATAAACACAGTGGAATTGTGCGTCACGATTAGGGGATTTATCATACTTAGGCGCAGAATCCTAAAGGATCACGCGCCAACACATACATAATGTATTTAGGGGCAATTGGCCCATTAGGAGACCAAAAGGCTCCGTACCCCCCTTCCTATTTCCATGCTGATGTCAACATCACGTCTGGTCCGTCCACGAGAACATTGGCAACACTTATAAATTCATTTGTTCAGCTTTGTATATGTGCTAAAGGCATTCAGTGTGATATGTATTTCTAAGTTTAAACTTCTTGCATGTCCTTTTCAAGGTTCCATACTATATGGTATATAGATATGGTACCTTTTCTATGGATGATACATCTTCACGATACCGGTAACGTATAGCCCGGCTTCTTGATCATACATGTGCATATAAGGGAGGTAATTTCTGCACACACCATTGTGCAACAACCTAACAGTCGGTACTCTCCCTTCTGAAAAATACTCTCGTGTGTCATAAACATGTTATGGGTTAACAGGCCTACACATGCATTTTATGGCCTATATCCTACTCATGGGGAAATTAAGCAGGCCTATCTCCACGATTGCTGTACACACAAATCTACAAAACTGCCCGTGGGACTATAGATTTAGGACACTAGAAACCTTCAGCGGAGAAATTTGGTCAAATATTTTTTTATTTCACATTCTTATTCTCCGTTCTCCTATCTTCTCACTCAAAGATGAAAACCAAAATCGATTTGTAAATACCTTAAATTGGACAAAAAGTGTAACATGTTGTGAACTGAGGCAGTTGTGTTTTCTTAGTTCCCCCTGATTAAGGGAATTAGCTCACTGAAGAGGGGTTACCTGCCGTGAATGGACATGCCTCTGGTAAGTGTGTATTGCCTCCTGCTATAAATTGTGCAGGGCCGCTGGTCCGGACAAACTTGGCAAACGAATTAATTACGAATTTTGTCGTACATAATGCTCTGGCAGACATTTTGGGCTTTTTGTCTCTTTCTATTTTTCAGACAGTTGTGTGATGAAATACTTTTATTTCTCGATTATTTTTCAACACAATGCTCTGAAACTTGGCACACATGTAGACAAATACTTAAGCTAAAAAGGGTCCCACAAATTTTTCATGTTTTTACTAGTTCTAAAGATATTAGAAACATAAAAATTTCAAATTTTTAAAAAAATTTTCAAAATTTTAATTTTAAGTGATCACCAGAACAATCAAAGATAAATGTTTAAAATCTGTGGGGCTGTTTTTTAGTTCAAATAGTTAATTATCCACCGGGGCACAACAAAATTGAAAATTTTTGAAAATTTTCAAAAAAATAGCAAATTGAAAAACAGCTCCAATTTTATCAAACTTTCTCTTTATCTCGAATAATATTAAACTAAGGTAAGTTCTAAAAGTTTTTTTTTTGTTTTAGTTTTTTTTTGAGATTAGCAGTCGTTCAGCTTTCAGAATATATATTCATATGGCCATATTTGATCAATATTTTGGGCCACAGAAGGAGAAATGTGAAATCATGCTTGCGAGGAGTTCTTGAATCTTTAAAAAAATCACTTTGTCCTGTTTTCAGTTGTGTAGCAAACATATATGTGATGTCCCTGCATGGCATCAGTTGGATTGCGACATTCCACAAGTAGCCTAGATGAAATATATCTGTTCGCAGGCATACCAGTATATGGCTAATGGAATATAGGAAAACAGAATGATATAGAGGTTATGATGGGCACATTTGGGGTAGGCCTAACTGATACGAAGAACTGTGCTCACTGTGATGGAATAATGCAGAGTCCCTGCAGGTATGACTTAAGGCACCGCGTTGTCATCCAATGTCTAAGGGCCTACATAAAGTGCGGAAACACCTCCGCATGGGAGACTGTCCCGATTTGATCGGCTTGGAAACCCTTGGATTACGCCGCAAAATCCCTGAAAGTAGGCCTATATTCCCGAGAAAAGTCTGTCTCATCCTCTACAACGTGTACATACACACACACACACACACACACACACACACACACACACACACACACACACATAATCCTATAAATACAGATGACCAGATAGCAACTTTCACTGAAATTGAAGGTTAAGACATACAATACTGCACCAATTACGACTGTCTCTGTTTAATGTTAAGAGCCATTGTATTGTCGGTTCATGATAACCGTTCCGGTCATCGCTTTGACTGGCGGGTAGTTGCTTATGTCTATACAGTGCCTGCAAAATTCAATGAATTTAATGTTTAATCTAATTGTATTTTCATGGTCATACAGGGCTTAAAAACCGATGTCATTATAAGGTCATCCGTTCTAAAATCTTCCGTTCGTCATGAAAATGTTAGATTCTGAATATATACATGTATACTTGCATGTTTCTTACTACAGAGCTTTCCCTTGTATGACGCATTTATAGATTTATAAGATTTTAATCTTATAATGGGTAGCCCAGTATGTCATTGTTTTTAATTTGATTTGCTGCTGAATATTTTTAACGCCATATTCAAATTTTTTTTCAGTTATATGGTGGCAATGAACGTTAAATGATGTGAGCATCAAACGGGAGTGTAAGGGGTTAAACCATTGACCTTTGGCAAGCAACTAACGAACAGCAGCAAACCATACATTGGTGGAAGATATATAGTCTTCAAAGAACATATGCATATGACTGCTCGAAAGGCCTCGCCAGTGTATCTGGCCGCTTAAATTGTCACAAACAATGAAAACACACATCAAACAATTAATGGGAGCAGAGGAATCCGCATATTCCCAGTCCACAAGTGGGTTTGAACCTTCAACTCGACCGCACTTCGTGTGACAGTGTGATTGAAAGACAATCGTCTTAACCACTCGACCACGTCCCTGTCTCTCGAATGGAGGAAGGGATGTGCTCCATCTAACTTCACCCAAGACCATCCAAACGGCAGCCATATGGTGTATTGAAACCTTCAAGAGCGCATTTGAAAGCATTTCATTTCTTGGAAACCTTTTTCTGTAAACCTATGGTTTGCTAGAAGCCTATTTCTGGAAACCAAAGGTTTGTCTGGAAAGATTTGTTTGAAAACAATTGAAATTAAAAATAGCCATTATTTATGCGCATGTGTTTAAAGAAACATTTATGACGTCAGCGTAACTTCATAATTTTCTTCAAAATGAGGTTTAAATTGGCCTCATTTCAGTCAAATCTTGGCGAGAACATGACAGAACACATTTCCCATGCGCACTTTATCCATATCCATTTAAATAGCTTATAATCTCTCTGTAAAGCAACCATGAACTGAGTATTCCTGTCTAATATATTATGTAGGCCGTATTCCAGGTTTCACTCCCCTAAATTTATTATAGTGAACAAATTAATGGCTTAACCTGCGTGGTTTAACGTTTGATATTTACGCACAGCTGCGAAACATCGGGCCAATCTTTTGGCGGTCAATTCCGCCAGATTAATTTCGAAATAAAATAAGCAAACATTAGTATATCATGCCAGAAGCTGACATCCGTTTGCAATGCAATCGTTGGACATACAGTGTATGGAATTTTCGAGTTTCGATGTCACGAAATCACGGTGACGTCATTTTGTGCCGTTTGGCCTTGGCTTTACGTCCCGATAGGGCAAGTCAGTTCATTGTTCCGAAGTCTTCGGGTGTTTCCGGTCCAGTATACCTTTGATAAGTGAGAAACCCCGAGCGTGATTCGAGTGGTCACTGCGTTGTCGCTTTGTTGGGAGGGTATACATACAAGAATGAAAATTATCCGAAAAAGATGGTTTTGATTGCTTGACTTATTTCTTTTTTAAATTCTTTAAAATAAATGTTGCATGAAATAAGAACCAACAATAACGGAAAGTGTCGATCACTGCCGTTACTAGTGCCCATCTTAAAATGCACTTATTTTTCCCATTGTACCGTAAATCGACGACTTAAAGACACAAAAGGACCTCACCATTATCTCATAATATCGAAGCTCGAAACTTCTGTATTGATTTATGCATGTATTTGACATTTGTTTTACGCCGCATTTATACATATTTCTCTTACTTTATACCACGGTGGGTAGCATCAAGGTGGAAGGAAACCGGGCAAACCCCGAGAGAAACCTACAACAATCCTCAGACGTTCCCACGTACGACCGGGGATTAGGCCAGCATGATTTGGACCCGAACTCACAGCGAGTCTTACCATTTGTAAGAGGTTCCCGAGTCATTGCTCTACAGTAGCGAACCAACTCTCTCGACCAAAGAGGCCCCATTTCCAGATATTGATGTTTCAGTTGTATCTAATTTCTGAAATGACAGCGTCTGGGCCTGAGTAGAAATATATAGCTCAGTCAACCTTTAAAAGCATGTGTTTGTCTTTCTGAACATCGGATAAAGGTGAATGTACAGTTCTGTACTGGAGCTAAACATGTGCCTTGGCAGCATTTGTCTATATTCTGGTGGTTAGCCGAAAATGGCATTCCGTCAGTAACACTGACTTTCAGTTTCGCAGTTTCCGACAATAGTTAATGAATATAGATGAATTCAGGACACAAAATGTTTCTTAAAATGTCATATGGTGTAAGGTATATATATGTTTCATTTTCCAGTACAGATTTTCCTGGAATAATGAAGATGTATAACAGGCAATTCAAGAACCTGTAGGACTTGACCTTAACTTCTACCCTAAAGTCAGTAGTGTTCGCCCTCACCGTAGCACCAGTCTTCTTCTCTTCAGAGTACGGTGATCTCTTACAATGCGCCCTCAACGATGCAGATTGCTCTTCCCAACCGTGCGTTTGCTTTGACTGGGTAACCGTGTTTGTTTACCCTCTTTATTGCTGTAAGCTGTCACTGACCTAACCTAAACAGCAGGTGTCCGTTTGACGAATCAGCCGCAATTCGGGTCTGGCCTTCCCAACCGTGCGTTTGCTTTGACTGGGTAACCGTGTTTGTTTACCTTCTTTATTGCTGTAAGCTGTCACTGACCTAACCTAAACAGCAGGTGGCCGTTTGACGAATCAGTCGCAATTCGCGCCTGGCCTAACTTCCATGACAACATACATTGAAACGATATGTCCCTTTGATAAATGTGTTTAACATAGCACTGGGGCAACTTCGTTAAAAGGACCACATGAGGCTATGGCGAAGGAAGATATTCCTTTTCGGCTGTAAATAACAATAGCAGTGAATATACAGGCGATAAAAGACGAAAACGATAAATTTTCAGTCTGATAAAGTTGTCCATTTTATACATTGTAAGGTATACAAATAGGTTTTTCCTGTCTGAGGTGGGTGAACAGTGAACATACGGTGCATCTTAAGTCAGTTGCGTACATTTGTGAAAAGAGGTATTGTTTTTTCTAGACAAGAAGAAAGCCTCTCAGGGACAGCTTATGAGCTTCGGTAAACTGACACTATGCCTATGGTCGTCAGAATGTCGGTTCCCCTTTAGGTAAATTGCTAGAGAGCTGTTGCTAAATAGACAGGATCGCCGTGCGCTCGGATTCTGGCATCTGAGATCGGTGTCTGTGTATTCCAACCTAGGACGGTTATACTGTTAACTATAACTATAACAATAACAATAATAACAATAACAATAACAATAACAACAACAACAGCACCACCACCACCACCACCAACAACAACAACAACAACAACAACAACAATAATAATAATAATAATAATAATAATATACAGGAAGGAGATTGAAAATGAGGAATGTTATTTAAAGCCGCAAAGGTAAATAACTATTTGGCATAAACGATATATGAACAAAGGAAAGACAGACTGCAACGCCAGACACGGATTTCTTCGAACATTCACCTGTTTAAGATATATTTCAAGATTATCAAAAGTTATTATAAACTGTTAGTGCCTTGCATTGATGGATGGATACAGGGACGATACTCTGGCAAACGGGGTGCGAGATTCATTGGCGTGTGATTAAGATGCTCGTGGTTCATGCCCAGCGTCGGATGGATAATCCAATGATACTCCAATGCCTCCGTCCTCTCAGTGCAGCATCTGTACGTCACACAGAACCCATAATACTCACCGCCGTTAGGAAATAACCTGGAGTAACCTACAATGTTAACCTCCAAATAATGTACAACTATACACTCTTAGTTTAAATGGCACTGACAGGGTGTAAATTGACCAAAAACACCCTGTTTATCCGTTTCAATCCGTGTATTCAGTGTGCTAAAAGGGTTTTACTATGACATGGAGGCGAAATGGAGCAGGAATCCTTCAAGATCACACCCTTTAGGGTGTAAGTTTTTGAAATTGATGTTGGAAAGGTGTGAATGATTCTGTGGTTGGTATTGCACAATATCCAGAGTTGTTTTTCCCATAACTTTGGCTACATGCAATTCTTTTAATTAGAATAAGGTGTGGTGGGATTTCTTTCTTTCTCAAGCCGCTGTCATAATTTCTGCATTTCTTTGTGAATCACACCATTCATGTATTCATGCATGTATATGGTTTTCCTTACCCGGATTACATGTATTCTTCCATATGTACACTGGTGTGATAAAACAAAGCCTTAACATAACATTGTACAGTGTTGGCTTTCTGTCGCTAAAAATTGATCTAAATATTTGCTTAGCTTGGTATCAAACGGGTGTTGATCTTGAATTGGAAGGGTGCTCTGTGGTGATGAACACCCATACCACACCTTACAAGAGACAAAAGCATATTGCTGGAGTTTAAAAGGTGCTTAACTGTTGTTGAAAGGGTATTAACTGACACGAAACAGCCTTTTGACACCCTAACAGACCCCAAGCAATGTCCTCAGTGTCACAAAGGGGTCAGCCTCAAGCTGAAAAAGTTGTTTATGTAAAATAGCATCTTCTTGGCATCATAGGAAAGGCTGAGGTTAGCTGTTGCATTACAAATAGGTGTATACCGAGGCGTTGAGCAGTGAAACAAACGTGTACCCACATTGGCAATATAGGCCACATTTTGGTGTTTTATAAGACCCGCCTTCTAGATCATCCAGTCACTGGAGAATCCAAACACTATTAGAGCTAATCAAGTCATTTATGATAATAAATGATGAGAATTGTTTTTCTATTTAGCTTCTGTTTCTTACGTGTGAGTACATAGCCTCACACGTAGGCTATATTTTATCATGATTGACCATCATTGGTTTGATTATTGAAATGATAGGAAAAAACTTGACGTCCTACATTAGACTATATTGACCAAAATGGAGCTAAACTCTTGTAACCTTATATTCTTATAATGTTGCCTGGATGTTGAGTAAATACACCCAAACATATTTATCTTTATAATATGTAAGACAACCGTTTTATAGTCAGCTTGATCCACAGTTAAACCCTATATATTATAGCAACAGAGTTAAAGCCAGTATGTTTTTGAAGTTATTTGCCATATAATAAATGAGGCACACATCCATGTGTTCGTAAGTATGCTGTTCTTTGTGATTGGTTTCAATCCGTTTCATGTAAACTCTTCTAATGTCCAGTCATAAAGTCATTTAGCCTACACCCGGCTTAAGTTCCTGCTGTGACGGGCAGATGGCTACATGTAGTCAGCATGGGACCGATTCCCGTGTACATTTAGAGCTGTATACGCCCATATACACACAGTGTGTCATAAAGCACTATGTAATGTGAAGCATTATTTCTTTTATCAGTTTTAAAACAGACACGGAATTCATATTTTATATATTCATGGCAATACTGGTACATTTATTTATTTATTTGATTGGTGTTTTACGCCGTACTCAAGATTATTTCACTTATACGACGGCGGCCGGCATTATGGTGGGAGGAAACCGGGCAGAGCCCGGGGGACAGTACCATATTAACCATATGATATTAATTGTCATCACAAATCATTACAGGATTAAGATTGTAGCTGACAGAATATTTTACGCTACTGAAATGACAAGGTAATGTCATCATCAGATCCAAATATTTTACAAAACTGGTGTTCCTCATACTTAGAACTATGAAAAGATGCTGAGTGTAGTTTATTTTATTTCACAGGACAGATGAAGTGATCACACCGTTTCGAAAATATGTTGGAGGGAATCTCAACGAAGTTTCAACAGCGCCGCTATTTGTGGTGAGAGAACCATCGTTCGGAGCCACGGACTTCCCCACTGGAGTGGACAAACTACGTGTATTAGCCACCTATTGGTTATTCTACTTGATATGTGCGTCCAAAGTGCACCACAGGGTCAGGGTGTTGGGAATCTTTTTATGGAATAACTTTACCCCAGACCGACTGTAGTTAGGACAGTTAATCATATTAAGTATGAACAAATTAAGGGTCTGCCTGGAAAAAATACGTGTTCATTGTTGGGGACGCTTATATTCATTTTGATATACGATAAAAGTACTTTATCATTACAGAATAACTGTCATTGTTTTTCTTCATCGTGGGTGCCTCATACATGTTTTTGACGTTTATGATGAGATTAAGGAAACTATACCCCAGATTTTCGGTGAAAACGCCACAGATTTTACGATTTTAGACAAAACATTTTGTGTACAGCCTCAGTGGGGTCGATTTATTAAACATGGGGGATTTTCCAGTACAATAATGAGATGGAATCTTTTAAACCGAAAATCTTACGAATAGTCTCTTTGAGTAAACTTTATTTGGGTGTACTGCCACCGCTGTGTTAGTATGTCATCCATGATGGCCTGTGGGTAGCCACTGGGCAGCACTCTAAGGACCTAGCACTGGACAGAGTCTAATTGCAAATGCAGTTGTATCTCATTTAAATGGACCAGCAGGATAATCGTCTTCATTGGCCTGAAGTGGTTAACATTCTGAAGGGTTTGTAAACAATTTTAATTTGGAATGTACATCCTTTCTGAACGGTGTAAATGGCTTTCAGTTTGCAACTTTTATGAAAAGCGTTAATTCATACCTTTTTGAAAGGTGTTAATTTGCACCTTTTCCAAAGGGTGTTGTTTTGCAACATTTTTGAAAGTTGTCTATTTACATCTTTTCTAAAAGCTGTTTAACCGCACCTTTTCCATGGGGTGTTAATTCACACCCTTTCCAAGGGATGTTAATCTACACTCTTTCCAAAGGGTGTTAATTCACATCCTTTCTAAAAGGTGTTACTTTACACCTTTCCTAAAAGGTGTTAATGAATCCCTTTCTTAGGGTGTAAACTTACACCTAATAGGGTGTGCATCCATTTTGCATGCATGCATTTACACCCATTATGGGTGTATTTTGACACCATTTTAGCTAAGAGTGCATGACTAGGATTACAGGCAGGTATTTTGCTAATTTATGCATGCAGTTAAAAAGACAGCCCCTAGGTTTTTACATGCTATTCATGCAGGTGAAGAGGTATTCATATTCATTCCCTATTTACGATACTGATTGGGTCATGTGTTATTTACACAGTAATAGTGAATTCCACTAGTCTCAAAATTGCCAGCAATTTTAAAATTACAGGATTTTTTTTCACATGTTAGTCAGCCAGTGAGTCACGCCTCCAAACAAATTTTTACTGACAACTTTTTTTTGTAAAGAAATCATGGTAAATGCATCTATACATCAGAGAGGGCTTCCCTCGACAACATTATACACGTTTTATTTTGGACATAGAAATGCACCAAACAATTTTATTTGTCCTTTAATGTAAATGTTAGCTGCCATAAATTTCCGACATCAATATTTCAATGATGGCATTATTTGACACTGTTAACTGATAAAGTCAGACAAATTGATCCAGTGGCTATCCATCGGGAATGCTTTAAACAGAAAACAATATTGATAGCACAATAATGTTCTCAATGTCTAGTGATGTCGTTGCAGCCGGCTGATTACGAAAAATAGTAATTACTTGAAAAGTAAAGATCAGACGGGAATGTGTCAATACACAACATCATGTTTATAGAGTTGCGGCTTCGTTGATAATTTAAATGATGCTATTATTTTTTTTAGAAATTCTGTTCTTGGAGCGTAAAACGGTTTACAATATCCTGTATTCAAAGTTTATCCCAGCCCTTTTACATCTGCGCTATACTTGCAGCCTGATTTAAGCGCTTGTTCGAGTCCATTGGCGTGCTACAAATATCCTACGTGATACAACTACGTATAAATATTTCAGGGTGAGGTACTAGTTGTGGGGTATAGGCCTGTATTTAAATAAAAATAGCAACCGTTTGCCCACTGACTTGATTTGATGGCTCTTTTGATGGCTTCGGGTCTAGTCGCTCTATAGGGGTTCATCAGTTGTGGTACGCACAAATTTTTTGCACCGTTCTCACCGTTCTTCCTTAGACAAAGGGAGAATGTTTCTTTGTTTTTGTTTCAGTATACAAAATGGAAATTCTCACACCATTGACATTTTAGTAGTGATACGGGGTAAGGGGGTTCGTGTGGCTACTTGATCCGAGCGCAGAGTTTGTAGTGGAAGCGTTTTGAGTGGAAGCGTCTTAGGGAAACCCTCACGATGGAGCCTATATAGTCTTGTCAGACACAACTAGGTAACACAACGTGCAGAGTGGAAATTATGCGCTGAGGTTGCCACTAACTATACCCGTAACCTTTATAAAACTATACAGTTTTATAGATAAACCTGTGGACAAAGTGACTACAACGACAAGGGGTTAAATAACAAGAAAAGAGTTCTTTAATATATACTTACTACTTATACTTACTATGTGCCGCTGTCCCGGGTTCAAAGTGGAGAGAGAGCGACCGCCAGCCAAAACAAGTCAATCCCAGTTGAATTTGGTGAAGTCCGAAAGCAGAGGGTATCTCCAAAGGAGAGAAGTTATAGTCTTAGATCGGGGGTATCAGGAAGCACAGTAACGTAGCGTATGAGTGGCCAAAAGACTTCTGCTTCTCTTTTCTTTTTTTTTTGAAACTGGGGGATTCGCTTATATAGCAGTGAACAAGTAAATCTTTTGTTTCTAAATTACCGGTCGTAAATTTTGAAGCCTGCGTTATCTCACTTAATGTATCGTCTGGAGGTGCTCTCTTTCCTCCTTTGGGTAACATTAATGGGGACCAACGGCGAGAACCATTTTTGACACATGTGCGGGAATTTCAGCTTGGGCCATGATGTAGCGTTGTCCCATCTGGACAATCAGCCACGTCAAACGAACTTAAACCCGACCGTGAATTTAATCACCTTGTGTGGGCTTTAAACTTACGCGGTTCCTAGCCCGGACACATGTAATCACGACATGTGCCTCGTAACAGTAGTATAAGGGGACAAAAACTCTAAAGATAAAGACACGCACGATGAAAGGGTACACAGACAAACACAAACGCTATACAGCCTCAATACACATGTAGATTGTGCATACAGTGTCTAATCCCACGTATATGTACGCTAGTAGCCATTCGTATTTATTTATTTATTTGATTGGTGTTTTACGCCGAACCCAAGAATATTTCACTTATACCACGGCGGCCAGCATTAAGGTGAGAGGAAATCGGGCAGAGCCCGGAGGAAACCCACGTCCATCTGCACGTTGCTGGCAGACCTTTCCACGTGCGGCCGGAGAGGAATCCAGCAAGAGTTGGACTGGAACTCACGGCGACCGCATTGTTTGGAGACCTCTGGGTCATTACGCTGCGCTAGCGGCTAACCAACTGAGCCACGGAGGCCACTGTATAGTCATTCATAGTCATCCAAGAAGAATTTCCCTTTATGTGCATTGTAGTGTGATGGAAAAAACTTTGTTATGGTGTCTCAACCGGCTTCAATCACATGCAGGGATCTTCCAAGTGTATCACGAATCTCTTTGGTGATATCAGTGTTTCTGTTAGACATAACTGTTGACAACGGTTTTACTGTTACGAGAGACAGCTGACACCCGTGTTTCTGATAGAAAAGGTTGGTGAGAGAGGTGTTTTAAGAGAGAAGACTGGTGAGAGCGGTGTTTCTGAGAGGAAAGGCTGGTGGAAGCAGTGTTTCTGGGGGAAATGGTTGGTGAAGGCGATGTTTCTGAGAGAAAAAGTTTGGTACGACCAGTGTTTCTGCCAGAAGGTTGGTGAGAACGGTGTTTCCGGGAGGCTGTTGATACCCGTTCTTCTGAGAAACAAGGCTGCTGACGGAGGTGTCTCTAAGATCTGTGTTTCTGCATAGTCGTAAACGCTCACATTGAATTTTAACACATTTTCTTGATTAGTTAATGAAGCTAAAATGACATTTTCGGTTGTTATATTTCAAAATAAACCTGTGCTCACGTGCTGTTATTGAAGCTGGTAGCACTAAGCCTTCGCCAATTTCTGTCGTCAGAAAAGCTCGCCCTTCGTCGACGTTTGATCAGTGTTTGAGAACCACTCAGAACTTTATCATTTGGTAAATTCCCATACGTACTTGTAAGACATTTTCGCAATGCAGATGTCCCATTGCATACACATCTTATGGTTTTGTCATAGCCATTTAAGTCAACATCTCGTTTCTCTTGTTGGTGAAACCATTGGTTTTCGAGGATAAACATCACACCATAAAAACTGTGACAGTTCAAGAAATAAACCATGACTAGCAGAGTAGAATACTATGGCTGTACAAAAAACAATTATGTCAGTTTAGGTAAATCCCGCTAATGAACATCATACAGGCAGAATAACACGATGTAGTAAACGCTTCGTTTCAATGGAGGCTTAGTTACTATTTGGATGTTTCTGGGCATAGGGTATCTATGCTGCCTCATTTATCAGTATCACAGTCAACTTTATACGTTTAGTGAGACACAGGTTTGGATTTCTGCCTAGGTTATTGTTTGTGGTTTTAAATGAGTCAATCTTCAGGTATATTTGTGATCATTTTGGCGCAATATATATACAGACACTTAACTATATAATAGCTATGTTCTCGGATTTAATGCTTATCCTACTCTTCTGGTAAAACGAGATATATTATTTTCAGTCTGACATCTTTTGTTTTCGGTGAAATAAGAGTTCAAATTATTGTCCGGTTTTGATAAGCATTTGTTAAGTCCAGCTCTTGCTGGCTTTCTCTCTGGCCGTACCTGGGAAGATCTGCCAGCAACCTGCGGCTGGTCGTGGGTTTCCCCCGGGTTCTGTCCGGTTTCCTCCCACCAGAATGCTAGCCGCCGTCGTATAAGTGAAATATTCTTGAGTACGACGTAAAACACTAATCAAATCAATAAGTAAATAAATAAATTAATAAATAAATGAAATAAACATTTGTGTGCAAAAATCATTTTGGGGTGTACATAACTTTGGAAGCCGACTAGCGCGACTAACAATGTGTACCAGACATGCATACAGATACACAGTTAAGCACTTCTGTAAACAGCCTTGGGATATTAAGGAATGTTACAAGGAGAGAGTTTAGAATTGGTTTTAGACTGAAAAGAAATTTCGTAAATTTGCAAATGATACAAATAGAAACTTGTGTTCTAAATGTGACAACGAATAGCCGACTACTAGTCCATTAAAGAGGTAATATCATAACTAAAACCGACTGCTCAGAAAATCGATTTAACTGAAGACGTGTTTACAAACAAGGTTTCTTCAAATAGTCGGGCGAGGCATTGACAGATCACAATATTGAATTGTTTTGAAAAAACAATACAGTCAAAAACTAATAAGTTAATAATTATTATGACAAACACTCTATCCTTTATGTTTCGTTCCCCTGAAAGGAAACATAAACAACTCTCGAATACGAGCTCAGGGTAGGAGGGTTTTTAGCAGGTCACTTGGTCAAATAAAATTTTAACAAGACTGGTTGGTTTAGTTCATGTCCTGTTTTGACAAAATAGTTAAAGTCATACATTGTTTTTACATATATAAAGCACGACATGTTATGTAAAGGTAAAATTATAGTCTAATTTATTGAATTTGTTGAAGTCAGTGGCGTCCTCTGGAATGTCCTTTCACAAGGTAACGGTAATTTCAGTTTCTGTTATTATTTACATCTCGAGACACCACTGAAATAGCCCACATCGCGTTACCACAAAGGCAGAATGTTGCCCCTGATATAGCATAACAGGTATCTTCCGCCATTGGAATTACAAAGCAGGATTTTAAACCCCGATATTTCATTCCTGATAAAAAGTTTCTAGCTAAAACAGCTGAGAAGTTATCAGCCAGAACTTCAGAATTAATCGAAATATACAGCAAAATGATTTCTCTTCACCTTCTAATTCAACAATCTCATTTGAAGACTTGTGTGCCAACTGTAAGTAGGTTTCTAATATCTTGCCTGGTTCAGCACCACCAGTTGACACTATAAGCTGCTGCAAGCAACAGGTTAAAATCCATTTCCACCATTCTCCCGAATTTCCATTGTTATTCATCATTTGGCTAGAATCGACTGCGACCAACTACGTGAAAGTTCCGCCTGTTGGTGGAAGACCGCGTTACCAAGACGACCTTCTATCACAACATGATGGAGAGTTGGGTACTAAGTTCTTGACAGATCGAGGCCGATGGAATAGAGTTTCCTATATGGAACACTGTTGACCGTAAAAGGCAATTGTGATGTACTGAGCGTATAATGCGACTACAGCGTTTCAGTAACATCCCAGTAGAACACTTGTTCCACAGTGTGCTAATCTGGAAGGCTGCATGCCCTTATGATACTCCCCACTTGATTCGCAAGGTCACTCGACAACACGGATTCAAAGCAATACCGGTTTTCAGTACCGTCAAGATTCCAAGAAAGCCTGCCTGTGTTTCGTAAAAATTGATTTTGCATTAAAAGTGGGCATTAACGGCTTTGTATAGCTATATTCTTAAGGTAAGGAATGGCTGAAAACTCCCTACAGAGTTCTCACCGGATACAGAAAAGAACCAGGCAGTGTCCATTCTGGATAACCACTTTAACTGTCACAGTTCCACTTCAGCAAAATTGATTTCTTCTGTCAATAGGCGGTCTAACTTGAAAACCGTATGACATGGAAAACTTAACGCGTGGATGCTTGTTCATGAATAACTAATGGCTTCCAGTACAAAGCACAAAAACACAGATTAATAACAATACATTTATCTATTATGAAAACGATGTCCAGACCGAAAACTTACAAAGTTACTACATTACATAACCATACAATGGTGTCACTTTTGTAATTGAATTTTTTAATGAACAGCTACAAAAATACAGTTTCCAGGAAATACTCCAGTCAGAGGCATGTAAATAGAATCAGGTGGATTCACTCATATAAGACTGGCACAATACAGGAAGAAACTTTATCCCTAATAGCACTATTTATTTATGCACTTATTTGATTGGTGTTCAACGCCAATATTTTACTTATACGACGGCGGCCAGCATTATGGTGGGAGGAAACCGGCGCGAGTGCGAGCAATAAGAGTATACGCTAAGGTCTATAAGTCTGTAAGCAAAGAATCACATTGCTATTTTTAAATATCTGGCTATAGTGCGCGAAAAGCCGTGCTGGAATTTTAGACTGATTAAGAGCTCAATCTAATGATGTGAACTATTCCCAGCGTGCATGGTAACTACATGTAACTGTGAATTAAAATGCTCTCCTTGTATGTGAATTGATCTGAATATTGTTGCAAATTACTAATCCAGAAGACGTCAAAAACATAAGTGTGGAAATATTCATTCACAGTTTCATAACTAATGCAAGGATTTTTTTATCAGTACTTTTTCGCTGAAACCGTTAAGATCTACCATTTCTGTGATCCGCGGCGTGCACATTAGAGACACCATTGTAATCCTATATATCCCCTCTTCATCTCATGTCAAATTGTCATTATCTCCACATAGAAAGTAATGCTTTCGCCGGTGTTTAATTGTCGGTCTTACGGAAGACATCATGCTCGGATTTGAACGAAACTTTGCGCACAGCTTAACAGCTTTAAATTTTTAAACATAATCATCCCTATTAATTGCCACATAGATGGGAAACACATCAAATGCATGTCTTTTAACCTTATAATATTGTCTAGTCAGAGTATTATACCATTGATGGAAGCCATGATCTTCCAGAATATCAGGGGTCTGCGTTGTACATATAGTAGGGTCAGTAGTATATACAGTCAGTTATGGCGGTCATTTGCGCTCTCGGAGTGTACATTCTAGTCACGAAATGTTAACTACGTAAATATCACTTGTCCAACCTTCATGTATAGCATGTGACTGCGTAAGAAAATCTAGAGTAATGCGGGAGTTCAACAAATTCAGAGTAAAATGTGAAATTCAGCATTCATTTTATATTATGCTATAGCTAGGACATGTAACAGAACGACCAGAAGTGCTTTTACATAGACTCATTCAGAATGAGGACGATAACTCCTACTGGCAGTATGACAAGTCTATATTTATTCGACATCATAATTGATGGTCTGTCATATTTAGCACGCACATGTACTGTGCAAACACAGGCCTACATGTACAACACGAGTTGATGGGTTATGTCGACATACAGTATAAGTAAAAACATTATAAAAATAAATAAATAAACTCGCTGACACGATGCAAATGAACTTGAAATGCAATAGCTATATGCAAAATGTCCGCTCTTATATAGTGTAGCTTCACTGCCCCTTTGACAATCTGCAAGGAAGACTGTCGTTTGAAAAATGAGCTTAGCAACACGGAACCTTGCTGAAATGGTTTGCATGCAACAGTTCCTTCGACGACGTTAATAAACCAAGTGCTTCACGAACAAACCTGAGAGGACTAGCCATCTTTATTCCCCAACAAGTTTAATTACATTTTTAGGCCCAGGTGATTTAAGGATACGTATTTTCGTGATACTGATATATATCAAATAATTTCTGATGTCCTATAGAGACCGTAGCTTAACAGCACGGTCGTGCCAGCCGAGCTACCAAGGCAGACTAAAAAGGATTGTTGAATAGCATCGAGCTATCTACAGCGAATGCTTTTCACAAAATATATACGTTTTGTGATTTGTAAAGCCGATCTGGTGGTTCAGTAGAGCATTATTTGTTATCGTACATTTTCAAGGCCCATATCATGCTTGGCTGGTGATATTATGAACTTACAAGAATCCAGCGCCAACTGAAATAAATCAAATACACCGAATCCGTAAAATGGTCTGCTTATTTGACGTCAAACAATCTGGGTACAGATTTGTCATTACACATGTGTACGTCTTACGACCTTCTTTCTCATAAATGTCACTTCGAGCTAACATTATGCTGATAAATGGATGGATAGATCAATTTTCTTGGATAAATTTCGCGGGAATGCAAGCATAAGATTGAATAGCCATGGTCATTAATCAGTCAAAATAATGAGATATGGTAAGGATAAAGTTTCTAGGGAGGGCTGTAGTCATCTTTTGGATTCTTGATACTAATATCATTCGTCAAAGTCTTAATCATTTAGAGATTCCTGAGATATAGTTTTGGATTTCCGCCTTAAGTATTAACTGTGATTTCAGACTCGTAGTGGGGCCTATATTATACCACCTGACCTTCTTTGACGATGTTTATATGGGGACACTTATTGTGATCATGCTCTTCTGTATATCTGACGAGGACAGGGCCATTGTCATAGAAATTACACCGCACATATTTAGTGTCCAGTTAGAGCTCTCACAATGGTCAGTCTGAGTTCCACATGACAAGCTTATTAGTATTTATTCGGGGCTAAGAGCTAATGCTGTCGCAGTAATCCACTTGTTTACAAGACAATTCGACAACGCCCTGTGAAAGACCAGTGTCAGAGAACAGGATTTCCTTTTATAAAGGTTAAAACAAACAAATAAATAAATAATCAGCATCGTTTCTGCACATTCTGACAAGAGATGTCAAGAGAGGCTGTAGAAACCCGATTGTCGTCTTTATAATTCTCAACAATCTCAACGGTTAGACGTGAATTTAGATGACGCTCCGAGCTCCGTTTGCCGGTGGCACGCTGACCAATCAAATTCGTACTGATCTGGGTCACAATCAAGTTGTACGAAGCTGGAAACGATTCTTAACCATTACGAAATACGACACAAATGGAGAGTAAATTGAATGTTTGTCTGTGGTTGGGTATTTGTATATTTATCTGTGGCAGAGGTATGTGCCCTGGAGGATGTTGGCATAGGCTGTCACACTCTCTCAGCGTCTGAAGCGCATTACCAGCTACTGAATTGGAGATGACAGCCAAGTGCCAAGTCTAGCTCGAGTACATCATCGCTTTTCAGGATTGTTCACAGATTTAACATTTCTAACCAATGAGACTTCAAGTGTGTTCAGTATCAACATTTCCGGCTGTTTTACAGACAGGGAATAGCAGAGAATATAAACTTTGTTATCAAAGAGCGCGACAATTCAATATCATTTGTATTTTTGTAGTTTGGCTTGGAGTATAGGAGATAGTGACAACGGGCTGACTATAATACAAGGCCTGTCCCATAAAGTTGAACGGCTGTTCAGACAGTGCATGTACGAATACTTATCGTGCAGATTTTTACGACTTATGACCATTACCCCCAGCAGATGCCGTGACGTTGTTTATTGGCATTTTATTTGTTTGTCCTCCTGTGTATCGCTCTGGCTGTCTGTTGTTTTCGTGATGTTTTCTGTGTTGTAGTTATTAAACGTGATGGCAATGCAGCATTTTTAGTGATTCTAGACTTTGTAGTTACCTCTAATTCATTGCAATTAACATCACTGCAGTTTTTCTGCATTGCTCAAGCCAGGTGCTTGGAGGTGCAGAGGCTGCTTTTGTTTAACCATTTGTATGAACAGTTACAATAAAATCCTGTCAGAGATAAACTGACAAAATGTCTGTATTTCACCGGTTCCTCGTGACCATTTCCTTACTATCACACGATCGTCCATCCAATATATTTATGTGATTGTGATGGGAATTGGGATCTCCATGGGGGAATTTTTTAAACGACTCTTCACAAATACCCTGCAGATATCATGGGTATGTTATGTAAGGAGTTAGATCAGGCTTTGGTCCTCAGCTTGCATGTCAGTCTCTTACAAGAAATCGGGTAATCTGATCTACGAGTGCATGTAGAAACTCGGGCTCAACACTGCATCTATAGCGCCAATGACTGGATAACCTTCTAACTTGAAGACGTTATTGATCGAGAACCATAGTCGTCCTTCGAAAGAAACCTGTAAAGAAAACAACACCAAAGCGGCAGTTATGCGATCTTGAAATGTATTCTAAAAGGCGACTAGGTCTGAATATAGTCCTGATGTGTCGGACCTCAAGTGTATAACACGAGACACTGTTGACCTTTACACACGATACTGACGAACACGTGTGATGTGGGTAGGCCTAATGCGATTAGTGTTACAATAGCGTCCCTCAAGCTTACTTTCCATTCTCCTAGTCCCTGATGGCCTGCCCTTATTAAGCACTGTTGTGCTCGCCAACAAGTGTCAACTATCAATAAATATAAACCAATTCCTCCCCTCTGCAGCAATGAAAGTCTACACTGTATATATATATCATGGCAGAAACGTAGTTTTAGTATTTTTTTTTAGGTATAAAGGCATATACAGGCCTAAACGTGTTCGGAACGTTTTAGATTAGTATACTGTCAAAAGCTATCTTAACTTAAATAGGGTTGAGATCGAAACGAAATTAATGCTAAATTTCGGCTAACAATTATGGGTTGATTTATTTATATCATTGGTCTCGTCACCCTCGGATGAAACTGACACATTGTAATCAGTCACTTTACCCTCCGTGTAATAAATGTGATTTAGTATCCTCAGCTTTACCAAGTTTACCAACTTTGGTCATGTGCCTTCAGTTCTTCTCGGTGTACCGAAAAAGAGCCATACTGAAATTTTTTGTCAAAAATCAATCAGCGCTTATCAATTTGAATTTCAATTACTTTTTCAAAGTAATTACTTCTCACAAAATGTCTTCCTCCTACTGTATGTGACTCCAAAATCAGTAATACACCTCGTAACATTTATAATGCGATCTGTGTATATCTATTCCAAACTTTAGAGTGATTTTAGTACAGGGAGAAACCTGTTGTTTTCTAAAAGGCAATAATTTGAGCTTTTCTTGTTAAATGTCTCCGGTACAGCCTCTTTAAGGCTTCAGATGAGCCATTTATGCATTTACAGTCTAAGGGTTTGCTCTATTGCGGATTCCTTTGGGGCAATGATTGGACAAAATTGACGACCACACAGACATCAGGCCAAGATTGACTCATATAGATAACACGTATCAGACTTTGTTATGAACAGGGCTACGTTCTGCTAGGAACTGCAGAATCCAGTGATGACGTATAGTGTACAGAGAAAAGGCATACAAAACAAAAATGGATATTTTCAGACCACAGGAGAAACCTGTTGAAATAAAAAGGTTTTAGAAACACGGCCATGCCGGTAGAGCTGTTAAATACACGCAGGATCGCAGGAGTTTTATCACAGTTTTATGACGAACATGGGACGGTGCTTTTATCACACGCGTGACGAACATGGGATGGTGGTTTCCTTCGGGCTCCGCGTGGTTTCCTCTATACTCACAAGCCTGACCCGTCATATGAGTGGAATGTTCATGAGTATGAATAAGTAGACCAGTGATCAGAGTTAGGGTGGGAGAAAATATGAGGTATGTGCATGCCCACTGCTCAGCTGCGAGGTCACCGGAGGTTTACATGCCGGGTTTAAACTTACATAAGCAATTTCTATCACTGGTATTTAGATCTATTATTTGATTGATATTTTGCATTGTACTCAAGAATATTTCACTTAGGGCCAGCATTATGGTGGCAGGAAATCGGTGGCCTATAAGTGTTTTTAGCCGTGGCAGTGCTATAAAGCGAGAGTAAAGATCGGAGCATGCGCTCTGAGGAGTATGATTCCCCCTACTTTAAATGAGAGCTCACGGATGTCAGATACACTTTCTCGCACAAATGATTATACACTGATCAAGTGTAACATTTCTTTCTTTCGTCCTTTCACGTTCCCGTGTTTTCTTATTTTCGGACTTCATTGTTTCATGCATATTCTAGTATTCTTAGATAGCGTTATCTGTCTAGTCTTTTTTTTTGGCGTGCTTGCCTTTTAGTATTTTCACACTTTTGCATTTTTGTGTTTTTGCGCAAAAATTTTTTTTTTTAATGCCATGGCTGTAACAAACAAAATTGAGGAAACACGAAATAACAACACCAATGCCAAGGCTACACAGCGTGTGGAATCGGTGAGATCGTATCCTGTCCCTTTTGAAATGTGATCAGCTCTTTACTGATAAGTTGCCAAACCAATTTACCAATTGTATAAAAAACTGTCTGCCGTTTATCGCCATAGTATGGTTCACATATTGCGGAGATGGCATCAAAACCATAATCATCCATCCAGACATCGTTGTGAACTGTCTAGTTTTGGATTACATAATGTTCCCGCAGAGACTGATGCACCGACAAAGTTATATAGACAGTCTTCATTGTGGAATGCCCTCATTTATGAACAATAGCCCTCGTTTAAGGTTACTCTGTTTGGCTGTCATGAAATTAAGAACCAACACCTCATTCGATCTCATCTTTATAGAGACTGAAAATGAAAAGCGCTGTGTGATATTAATAATATAGCTTTAGAACCCTGCAATATGGGTGAGTATGCGCAACGCTACAAAATATTTATTTTTTTCACATTTGAGCGCATTGTTCTGTAAATTCTGATGGTAACTCTTCGCGTGTATTTGTCACTGTATAAACACTGCTCGCACAACAGATGCTATGTCAATTAATACACCAATTATTCTTTTTGTCTTAAAATATGGATAAGGTCGAAAATGTTCTAAGTGCATTTTTCGTTGCCGAATTTAATTGATTGAATGCAGTTTGATAAATAAAATAAAACCGGATTTATTGGCATTGCTGTTCCCATCTAGCAATTTATCAAAAGCTAACAAAGACTCAGTCAACCCATACAAACCAGTGAAATTATTTTGCTGTCTCCCCGAAGCAAGAATTCCTTCCACAAAACCTAATTATTAATACCATACACACACTTATTACGTAGTCAGAGATGATTTAAAAATGTAGGATTTCCCCAGTGATATACAGATCCACCGCAATAAAATATGATATTTTGTTTTGTGTCTGTTAAAGCGAAATTTGATTAAAATACCCCATTTTAACAAATCCTGCAGAGGTAGGGTGAAAACTTTTAAGGAGTCAAGAAAGAAGGAGACGTCTTAGGTTGGTTAGTACATGTATGGCATGATATGAACTTGTGAGAACCTCACTCTATGGAAGGAATCTATACTCCCGGTGTCCCACTACTTCCTCTTCAGAAGTGTTACTTTCTATATGGCATTCTCGGTAAAAGCATTTGTGACGCCAAAACGTCAAAGAAATATTGAACACGTGTAACCGAATATCTGGGACAATGATTGGTCAAATGCGTGATCTTAACTGACAGTCCTGAAACGCCCATTGTCCTGTTTCTGGGCAGGATCTCAGGACAAAAAAGTAGTAAGCATTGCAAGATCATCCAGGTCAAAGCAGGAGTGGCTCGGAACTGACTGGAACAACAAAATGATGAATGAAGGTGTTATCATGGCGGAGGCGTCATTATTGAAGAACAACAAAGGAATAACATGTCCTTGACTGTTGAAATAGCCGTTCCTCATTACACCAAACATCATTAGTGCAAATTTTACATTCGGTTCATTGACCTACCGCCGACGATATTCGCAGTTAAGTTTTGATGAACAAACGCCTGCCTGAATGATGGACGACCGGAGATGGCTTTAAACGTTTTCGTAAGGCGAAATATCAAAATGAACATTAATACACGTCAGTTCACATCATTGATTTATTTCTTTCCATTGTGGACTTACATTGCTGTGAAGTGCCATCAACAGTACGTAGTTATCTGTGTGTCGGTGTTAATAAGTGTCTGGACGGTTTCTCTAGCTGATTCATGTGGCGAACTATCAACACTTGTGCGTGAGATTGGACCCGTCAGTGACAGGCAAACATCACATATAGATTCTCAGTTTCCTCAATAACCCCACAAACTGGCTGGCACAAAGGCTTGATTTTGACAACATCACAGACATTTGCGTGCTAGTTTTATCGATCGCCTATGTCAGACCCCTTTAATGTGGTATATAGACTTACAGAACAGCAGTACGCTGGTCTATTTACATACCTGGTAATTCATGAGTGTAAGAGCGTGATACAGGTTAGCATCGTCTTGCATCGTATGTCTATTTTCATCAATGTCATTCTCAAAAAAGGTATTATCTCAAACAGTTGGGGCCTCTGTGGCTCAGTCGGTTAGCGGGCTAATGCAGCGCAATGACCGAAGCCTCCCACCAATGCTGTTGCTGTGAGTTCAAGCCCAGCACATGCTGGCCTCCTCTCCGGTCGTACGTAGGAGGATCTGCCAGCAACCTGCGGATGGTCGTGGGTTTCCCCCTGGCTCTGCCCGGTTTCCTCCCACCATAATGCTGGCCGCCGTCGTATAAGCGAAATATTCTTGAGTACGGCGTAAAACACCAATGAAATAAAAAAATAAATATTTTATGTGTAGTGATCAGCCAACATGATGGAGAAAATATATTGTCAGTCATGACGTAATCGCCGAATCACGAATTCTCGAACAGCGCACTTCAAGAATCGATATATCATCATCAATACTGAGAGTTGTAGCATCTATCAATGTTTAACCACGGATTTCTGGCATGCGCTGTGTTCGAGTCAATCTGATTGGTTACATTTGTCAATCCTACGTGCAGTAACCGAATCTGTGCTCCGAACTTCACAGATGGGAATGCACCGCTCCGAAAATGTTGTCGCTCAAGAATTTCGTTCTGGCCACAGGCCGATTTTCATACACATCGTAAACGTAGCTTAAGTCTCCATGAAGGGCCAGCGTGGCTGAACATTTAGTGTTACAGTGCAAGGCAATGAACTCGGGAGCCTTGAAGACGAACCCGTTGTCTGGAGCTGTTTGACTGTCGCGTTAAATGAGTGTGCAGTTTGATAATCGTACCTACTTGTAGTTAGGAGTAATCACGGTCCATATTTTGTGAGGCACTCTGAGGTTTGCTTATTTATGGCCTGTCTCTGGTCCATGTTGGTGGACTCGCACTGCCCTGATAGTTTGTTAATGCTGTTCTGTAGTTTTCCTTGAGAGCATGGTTCCGCCTTCGGAATCGCTTTTACGGTGCCCACACTTTAAGACACTTGTTGGTATATAAACAGCTTGTCCCCCATCAATTTTAGATTCCAAGCTGATGCAAGGACTATTATCTAGGCAAGCTGGTAGTATGCCGGTTTGGATGTTTATGCAAGAAGCCATTGGGCTGGCAAGAGTGCGTACTGCATGTTATAGCCATCAACCACCGAACCTGACCAAAGCATCTGATTTTATTGGGTTTCCATCATGAAATGTTTGTTAGATTCCTGTTCAAGCGCTTAGGTGTTTAGGAGGGATTGTATAATGTCATTATTTAATCCAAGTGAAACCAAAGTGTCATGCGCAAGTATTTGACAAATGATGTGATGGCCGCTTTATGTTCAAAGAAGAATTATTTCAAGTTCTGGGAAAAGCAGTTCGTCAAGAGTAGGCCTACTCATTGTCACTCACGAAAGATCTCACCCCGTGAGAAGTAGGCCAGGAAACATGCAAGGTAGACGTTTATTAACGCTGCAGGGACTGGGGCGTTTATTAAGGCCGCCCTGGGGACTGACACTCGCACAGAGCATAGAGCAATGTCAGAGATACTCAAGTGGATGTTGGCAAGAGCGTCCTCTCTTGGGTTGTCAGTGGTTATTACAGAAGAAGTTGACGACTGACAGAAGCTTTGTGTATTAAATTGGCTTATTTTGCTCGACAACTACATTTAGCCCGTGTAAAGGTTAATACCTTATATGTTAGGCATTGTCTGTGTTGCGTTACAAAGGTTTAAAGATGGCGTACCAAAAAGTTTTGATCTAAAGCGCTCGACTTAAATGAGTGGCTATTCCGATTTCAAAATACATACAACGTTGACTTTGTTCTCTTTATTCTTACTTTTTGGAAAAAAAGCACACAAACACCAGTTTGCCTTTGCTTTTTTGTTACTCTTTGATCCCCATCTAGGGGTCCGTTATCCAAAGAAGATGTAAGTTTTGTCAAACGTAACTGTCCTGACGACACATGATGTAGAGATACGTCATCATGGTAGTTACATTTGACGAAACGTTGCAACGTTTTATTGAAAAAGGGCCCTGGAGGACTGCCACATCAATTAAATCTGTAGGACAACCTCGAATATTGCTTACCGTAAAGACGTTGTTAAGAGTAACATTGAGAAATTATTAATTTATTTTTACATTTAAAGTAAAAAGACATTCCATAATCAAAGTTTGCCAAAAGGCTGAACAATAAATGTTTAGTTCGGTAAAGTATTTTTTCTAACAGCAGTATATTGACATTTGAACGTGCTCCATCGACTTGCATGAAACGCAGCCATTGTGTGTTGGGTCTGACGTAATTCTTCTAAGCGGCGATCACTCTTGTCTAACGAGACCGTAGTATGCTGTTAGGGTTGTGGTTGAAACTTAAGTATATATGTGAATTTATATTATGAGATGATCTAGAAATCTGCTTTCGCCATAACACAATGATCTGGAAATGATTTACAATGTTGTTCAAACCTACAATTATAATTAGAACATTAACGTTACAAGGGTGTCTTCATATATGATATTACATGATATAGTTACGTCAACAGCTGATATCTCCTAGCTGTCTGATAGGCCAGTTTCTCATAAGCTTAAAAGGTTGTCGCCTAAAGCAGAAGAAAACATAAAAATGATGCCAAAATCAAATGAAAAAGCGCCAAACTTATTTGCAAATATGTGATTTAATATTCTGGAGGATTTTTTCTTTTTTAGGAAAAGAGTATCTGAAAATATTTTAGTATGGTGGGTATTTGGGAAGAACTTTTCGTATTTATCGTTGTTGCATAATTATGTTTTAAATAAAGATGTGATGCATGTCTTATAAATTTATTTGAATGTAAATTTGTTGTTTGTCTCCAAAAATATGCATTTAACGTGAATTATGATAATATCTATGAACATGTTAAAAATATAAATATGATACAAATCCAGGTTGAATACATTTGTTAGCTGAAAAGAACAAATTCTGGTGGAAAAATATTCATTAGACATGTGTTACGTCCTCATTTACAAAATTATTACACGAAAACTATGTATACCCAAATGTGGTGCCAAATACTAACCATACAAAAATATTTTCAAGTGTCTTTTTCTCCTTAAAGACAAATCGAAAAAAATATTGAAGACCACATTTACAACTAACTTTTCGCACTCTTTCATCTGAGCTTTATGTCATATTTATTTTTTCTCCACCTTTAAGATCCCCAGTGGACAGCAAAATACACCACACCTCAACGACAATTCTAGCAGGTATTCATACAAATTCACACAGTTTTTTGTATTCAAAAGAGAATTTTGTAATCTTTTAATGAACAGTGCCTCGTTGTGTGTATCTTTTACTTTTTCCTCTTTTTACTCTTTGATAATCTATGTGATGGCGGGTTTTAGTAGCACATTATTTCGACATTACTATATTCCTCATGGATGTCAGCACCGATCATAAAAGTCATTAATTTAGTTCAGCAGACTGATGTGTCATTAACAATATGCAATGCTTCTGAGTACCACCTGATAAAATTTTTATTTAGCTTTATTGATGGCTGCTCGAATCCCATATGTTATAGGTATTTGACCAATTAGCCCCATTCCCACATGATTGCCACGTGTTGTTTATCTCGTAAACTGTCTTTGTTTCCTCTTTATGTTCCATAACTGATCTATTCAATTCAGCAACTGTCACGAACCCTTTTTTTCGCTCATAGACTGCATGTATAGAAAACCATTCTCGGGGTCGTTTGTTGAAAACTGTTTGACTTGTTTGCGACATACTGACGACATGGGATGCATGTAAATGTGAAAAACTAACTTCATAAAAGCTTAATTTTAACTTCGGGCTTTTGTGTCTTGTAATATCTATTGTATTAACATGCGAATAAGAAAAGCTACGCTTTTACTGTTGCGATGGACGTTCACATACACATTATGACAAACATGTAAAGAAGACATCGTCATGGGGAAATATTCACTGCTCTCCACATTCCACTGGCTATAAAAATGTCTCACGCAACCTGAAAACCTAGAATTATGCAAACAGAGCAATGCCAACAAATCCCATTATTTAATCCGTATAGGCGTCGTCATCAGCAGTTTTAGATATTTTAAACTTGTGTGTTAGATGCAGCCACTGTGTCCAAACACCAAAGTTTAATTTACATGCACCAATCACCCAAGTGTCCTGCGAACAGTGTGACTGAAAACAAATGTTGATGTATTAGTCACTCCATATAATAGTAGACTGGACTTAAATGATCAGACCCCCAGATCACGAAGCTGCCTTAGGCTTACACCAGACTTTGTTTTAACTTCAAAACAGTTTACTGCACCAAAATTTTGAGTTACCTTAAGAAGTGTGATCCTAACAGCAGTTGTCTTGGGCATACATGATAATCTCGAAAATTAGCGGTTGAATTTAAACATGTTCTGGAATAATACCAGACATTAGGGAAACTTTAAGTCGGCTTTGTGACCAGGAGGCAAGAATCTTCGTTTAACCCATTTTAAGTATGACCTATAACACTTGGTACTTATAACAGAGCATGCTGTCTTTTCTTTTATATATTCGTTGACAGCACCTCCTTGGTGGCAATAATGGCACAGAGTCCGTAAAGTATACAGTGCCTCACACACAAACACGTGTGTGATTTTCAGAAATCCAGTTTACCCTTTCATGTGAAAGATATAGTAAATGCGATATAAGGGAATGTCACCACTTATCTATATGTACACCTGTAGGCTCTGTACACTATGTAGTGACTACCCAATCATTTTACCTCACGCCTTTGTTGCACCAGTGCTACTGATTTTTATCAAAGTTTCCTTAAACAGGGCCAAGCCTGTTAACAAGGAAGACATGGTGTATTTTTATTTTTGCATTGGGTGACGTTTGTATGCTGTCCTGGCTAGATTGCAGAAAATTAGAAGCCATTGGGAAATCGAGTTCAGCTGTAAATTACGTTTCATATGAAGGCCAACTCTGGGACTTACTTTCCTCCAGTAATCTATGTGTTGATCTGGTTAGTACATCCCCTTTTAATCTCCAGAGATGGTAGAATAGAAATACAGTTTTGTGCCCACTCTAATATTGCAGTATAAATCAAAAGGAGCTTGTCTATAATGTTATTAGTGTTACCATGGGAATATGAATTCCTGCAGTTACACATTAGATCTTGCTCAGCGTTGAGTAAAAACCGCTTGGCGTACGTAATTTTTTCTGGAAAAGTGACCAGGGAGTGTATTCTGACAGACATTGATTTAAATGCAATAAGTCTTGCAATAGTCATTAGATCAACTCAATTTTAGTCGTCATCGTTGGGCCGTAATGTGATCTTAGTATCACTCTACCCAGATCTCAAGAGGTAACTGGCAACACGGTTTTCTCCATACATCGAATGACTTCGTTCATTGTAGATATTAATCGGTGTATACTGCCAGTGCAAGACGAGGGATTATTGTCGATGAAGCGCCACTTTCTTCAAGCTGACTAACTTCAGAGAAAAGAGGAATGTCTAAGTTTTAAGCTATCAGACTCTGGCTCAAAATTTGCTCTCTCCCGAGGGAATAATAAAGCACAGTCCAACTAATCAACTTCGGAGAGCACTCCCAGAACTGCTCCTTATATAATCTGAATCTTTCTACAAACCGCAAACAAGCTGTATTACTTCCCCCTGTACATATAGTATATGCGTCCAAATATTTAATCCATTGTCCCTGGTGTAAACGCTGATCCCACTCACGTAGGCAGGGTGTGCTGTCATGATTTCTTTAAATTGGTTTCATTGCTTGCAATTCTTCTCAGGTACAAATGTACGGGGACGAATGAGGAATAGCCTGTGCTATAAGACACAACAGACATGTTGTCGCATCACTGGAAACCCGTGTTGGTATGAACGTATAAACTGTATGAATAGTTTCCAGACATTTGGGCTATTTCCAAATCATGTTGATATGGGACATTATCACCAATTCATGCTTTAGGTTTTAAATAACTTAAAACGCCTAACATCTGTTCTGTGAAATTAGTACAAAGCCTAATTACAGCAAATAACCCTTAGTTCATTAACTGCGAAGACCACAAACCTTATATGGTTCTTATTCTGCACAGTGCAAATCGGTTGCAGCCAATTGTGTATACTTGCCCCAGAATCTTTAGTACCATCTATGTGAGTGTCGTCAGAGCCTATTCGCGATGGCCCGTGGTCATGTCTTATTATTGTTTGAGTACCCGAAAGCCTTTCTTTGAAGTGAAATGGCTTTTGTAACACGTGCTTTTGGGATTCTCTTCTTTTTTTATTGCCAGTGTTAATGCCGTTATCACATCCGGGGCGTTCCCAACAGATGGTAAAACCTTTGACCTTTGACCAAAATGACTGCGCGTTCGATTCCATCTGTTGCTCTTTTTGGTTGCAGCCTTTAATCAAGCTCTTTGCCATGTACCAGGCGAAGGGAGATTTCCTCCAAGAATGAAGTTGATTACCCTTATATGAGTGATTATTTCTTGAGCACTGCGTTAAGCACCAATCATTCAATCATATCACCCGTGAATCCAGTGCCATTACGTTACAGTACATTAACTTGTCATCCGCCCGGTTAACGAACAGTTGTAGATATATACGTACATGTAGCAACGGTCAGTCCGTGGTGCTGGACCACGGGAATAAACATTTAACGTGGAAAACCAATATCTCACCATTAACTACACGATAAAAATACTGATCTTCATCCCTTGTAACTCACATATCATCAGGATAAAGAGTTCGATTGCACTGGCAGCTATTGCTAGCAGCAAGGCATGCAAGTTTAAATGTCCAACTTCTCCACGGTTTCTAGCAGAATGTGTTTTCTGAGAGCTCCGGAAACTATTTTCCGTTAAATTTTTTTACAAATGCATCCAAATTTAAAGCAGTACTCCAGTAAGTTTGCCAGATGTACTGACTTAATCAAGGACTTATTTATTTCCATAAAAATCTAGGTACGGAAGAAATGTATAATGTAAAATAAACAGAGTAAACACTTGATTTTTTGATAAGTACCGTTTCACTGGGGGAACATTTCCCATCTAAAGTGGTCTGGTCCTAAGCTGTGCAGTTTAATTGTTCAATCCACTCTTTGCTAGTCTATTTTGTGGCCAAACTGGTGAGCTTTTTTCATTCATTGCAAGAGAACAGTGGTGAATTCATCGAGTCGCTCTTGCTTATCGGAACATCGTTCTCAAGCCAAGCGACTATGAAAACAAGGAAAAGCATTTTGTACCTTCGCATACACATACAATGTTACACAAATGAAGTTATCCTGACAATATTAAGATATTAAAGGGTCTAATATGGTGAAGGTTATGTAAATTATACATAATAAGACCTGATATCTATATGTGCTCGGGAAGTCGGGATTTTATTTCTCTATGGATGTATGCTTTTGGGTTTTAAGGGGTTCAGAGCTTTTGGTCTGTGGTACTCAATGACGAAGCATTTAATGTTTCCAGTGTGACCCATGGCGATGGTTTCAAAGCACATGACGGCTCAGTGCTGTGATTTACCAAGTAGTTACCTTCTAGATACCATTTGTCTATACGCAGGCTCTGTATTTGGTGAAAGCAGGTGTCTGCGATATGTAATGTCGGTTCTGGCTGAAACTTATTTGATAAATAGATCTTTTTAACCGTTGTCCCCTCCCCGAGGCTGTTTCTTTCGGGTTCGGTTATCCCCAACTCCCATTGAACGAGTGTAAGAAAGGTTTATATTGTATGTGACTTATGCCGCAGAGCAACTTTTAAAGGGAATAGATGGGGAAGAGGCAGAATTTGTTCCGTATCCTCCACATGAGAATCACGACAAACACAGAGCAAATAGTTTACCACAAGACGCAAAGGCCGACGAAAGTCAAACCGTCAAGAATGAAACTCCATTTTGCCTAGATGATACGAGGGATATGTTCAGGGCATGTAGTGATATCGAAATCATCAATGAGTATCTGTTTCTTGGGTGACGACTGACAGAAAGTGCGGCGTCATTAGCGGCCCCTTTTAAGAAGTGGGTGTAACGTTTCATCAAAAGGTAACTATCGCGGTCACGTATCTTTACGGTATTGTGACAGTTACGTTTGCTTTAACTTACACACCTTGTTTGTAAAACGGACAATAGGAGAGACAGGTCAGAAGTTCACACAACAGGCGCATGATGTCTCTGACGGCCAAAGTGCCAACGTAGATTGGGTGTAATTGGATCCATGCTGCAGATGGTAACCAGAGCCACAGTTTCCTGTAAAGATGCGTTTAGAGTCAGTGATGCCATTGAGCCGGCAAATGTTTCGTAGATATAAGTTAGCGTCTCGGCTGTGTTCATATTTGCGGCATACAATAGGAAATGTATTAGAACGCATACATGTATGTGTTGTGATGTGGCGATCATGCCTTGTGTCAGCTAGGGGTTGTAAATCTTTTTCTATCAGAAACCAGTCGTCATACAGTGTCAGATGATGGTAAAAAATCACCCGTAAACGAAAATCAATACCAAATCAGTTGTTTGTTATTTCGGCAGTCATTTATAATACGTTAGCAGTAAAAACCGACTGCGGGAACTGCCTTATCGGTGTTGTCAGGGAAGCCAAAACGGTTAGTCAAATTTACTATATTAAGATCTATTACAACAGCTCACTGACCAGAGCATTCATCTGATTCGTGAATAGTAGACATGGCGATATCTGACTAAACAGTCTTTGGGTCAGACGATACAAAAAGAAAAAATATTCAAGTTTTGAAAACTCATCCGACACTTGGGCATATGAGCCAAATGTTATGGATGGTAACTTTATTCTGCTTGACTGGTCCTAGGCTCATTCCCGTTCTACAACGTTTCTGTCATTGCTGTTGGCATGAATTTATGAATATATCGCAAGGGTCTTTCATTGAAGTCTCACACTGCTTGTCTTTTCGCGGAGTTTCTTGGATCGTTTCCAATCGTCTGGTTTATTCATAGTAGGCCTATGCTTTTGTGCTGTACCTTGGGCGTGTAAATCCAAAAATAATGATGCAATACTGTGTCATAATATATTTCCTACATGACATCCACCAGTCTGACATGGGAGCTATGCCATGTGTGATCATCAAAAGGGTAACAGGTATTCTGTTAAGCCTGCTAGTTAGCTACCTTCTATTTTCATGGGACGCCTATTAGCCAAATGGTCTAGACGATTGGCATGTATTTTTGATGAATATAGGTACTAGACTCAGAGGTGGGTGCACTAGAATCTGTGCTATACTTCAGAAATGTAAATCCTAAAATAGCAATAATTTACTGTTGCAGAGTATAAGGTTAGCAAGTTAACAAGTTACGCCCAAACGCCCTACACGGATAGATGCATGTGACCAGTACAAGGGACCAAGCAATCATGCAATTGTTCAAACATGATAAATATGCCGATGACTGGGTACCCGAGACAAAATCGGCACGAAATTGGTGTTTATGTGTACGCTTAAATAGATGCTAGAACATGCAGATTCATGGACAATGTTAAGGTGGACACTGAATTGTAACCTATCAAAGATATATACAAAACAGTAAACAATAACATTGTGTACTCCATTAAATATGGTTATCTAAATAATAAGAAATTAAGATGTTGTGCACTCCCTTAGTGGCACATAATCACAACACGTCTTAACTGAAGCAATGATGACGTTCGTCATCTCACAGAATGCAATATCCCAGTTTTACCAACCGGTTAAAACAATCCAAAACAAGTCTTAGAAAGCAACGAAATTCTTTTGATTTGGAACACTTGGCACTTCTGATTAAACATAACCAATCCCCATCGCGTGAATGAAACATCCTTTATCATGGCTTATAAACAACAATATCAATCAGTACAGTAATAATTCAGTTCTCCCGGCGAATGACAGGAACAATTTTTGACAGGTCCTTCATCAGTAGTTTACAACCCCCCTGAACCCATAAAACTGATCGAATCCATATAAGTGGTACATTCTTGATTTTGATATTCAAGGAAATCAATCAGTCACTCATGGAATACAAATGTAAAACCTTCTTCTGTGTGGTGTTATACGAAGAATTTGTGTTCCAGTGAAAGTTAGTACCTGCTATGGTTACGTGACGCCACAAACTGTGTCCATTTTGCCAAGGATAGGAAAGTAACCAATCCCAGTGGGGATTCATGTATGCTCCTGATTCTCGGACATTGTGGCTAAGTAGGCCTACTCACAGAGTACATACCAACAGATTTCGAGGTTACTGTTTAGTATATAGCTACGACAGGAAAGTCTCTCACTGAGTTAATTTGTCGCAGTATAATATTACACATTTATGCACTGCAAGTACAATACAGGCAGCAAGCTAAGACATCTGTTAACCGACCTTTGTAGCATCGTGTATATTCCTGCGTATTTACACGATGGGATGTTCGGACATTTCGTCATTTTAATTCCAACAGGTGGCAATCGTCGATAATACGTCCTGTTTCACCCAAGATGGTTCAGGTGATTAAATTGAATACAAGTTTAAACCAACCTAAATAAGTGCCGTGTGTAATAAATGACCAATGCAAAAGCAATGCTTCAAAATCTATATAAGCGCAAAGGCATGGATTGCCGAGTTAGCGCTGAGGCACGGACCTTCATTAAAAAATCGGAAATGCAAGGCTCTGGGGGTAATTTTTATATGTCGTATGTCCAGGATAAAAAATTCCCCAGTGTGGCTTTTGCCAGTTCCAGTTTTAAAGGATTTCAAGCCGTAACTGGGAAATAAGCAGGTAAGAAAAATTATAGGGGTGAATGGCGAAGTTCCTTCTTAGCACAAAACCTTGATTATTTGTTGGTTCAGGATTTTGTCCCCCAAGTCATAGATATTTCATATGTACAGCTTTACGATTGAAGGAAATCGGAAAATATATGGAGGAAACAACCACCCTTGGTTGACAAACCGTCTGACATAAAGCCGTAGCTTGGATGCGTGACATGACAAACTGTGTCAGTGAGATATTATGTTAGTTTGTTAGTCATACACACAGCACCACAAACACATGTGAAAGGCGGGGTCTGCTGTATTCATGACCTTTTAGGGAAGCCCAACACAGCCACAAATATAGCTTGATGCTTTTATTTTGGCTGAATTAAATGTTGCTTATGTACCCAGCAATTATAGTCACATTTCGTTTCATGATTTATCACATTGCACAGTAATTCAACATATATGTATTTCCATGGCGTGTGGAAATCTAATTTACGTCAGAGTTGTGAAGTGCGGCGACAGTTCGAAATTATCTTCTAGGCCTAGGAGAAAGAGGGCTGTCTAATCTGCAGATTCAATGGTTCGGATGATCTATGTATCATAATACACCCGTTTCCGGATTGACGCCGGTTGGGTATGGCGCACGTCGTGCTGCACATGTGCTGTAAGGGGTGTGAACGCCACCCTTTATCACTCTTGTGGAACTCTGATCAAACACAGACTTTTTCTGCTGGCATTTATGGAGAGATCTTTCTTTAAAAATTTCGCAATATTTTGTCCATCAGAGATCTGCAAATTTCCAGCAGCATAAGTTTACTTTTCTCAAAATCAGCATTTATTTATATCCCAAAATACAACTTCAATTCATTTATTGATATTAAAAATTTAAAAGCTGTCAAGACTTAATTCAATGCTATAAGAAAAAGTGACAAGTTCTTGATGTCTGAAATATAACATGTTTAGAGACATCTAAGCCTGACGTCCTACCACGTTGAATTACCAGCTTGTTATAAATATTTTTTCATTGAACTAATCGTGTGCCCATGCCATAGTAGTAGACTCGAGCAGTCGACGTGAGCTTTTTAGCCCACTGTATGTTGGCGAGGCTCGTGGGTCGTCTGCAACACTACATGATGATAATTAAATAAGCTTCATGCCGAGAGCATAATGGACGGCATATTCTGAGGCTTGATAGATCGATTCATTGATGAAACTTGACTCAGAACCCTTCCATTATCCCCTTTCTGCCGAATTATGGAATCAAATAAGAGGTTTTCTATATTTTCACCGATATCCCTTTGTAAATCTTTGCTGTTGCCAAAGGCACTATAATGTATATACTACAGACATAAACAGCTGTCTGGCTTATTCCTGTTGTTCTTACCCTGTCATCAGTACATTTTGAGGATTTTTTGTTGCCAGGGCCAAGACATTTCTGTTTTCTACATGGTCAGGCTTGTCTGTGCCTTGCTATCCCTATAAACTCGCAATATCGCTTCGCTCTCGCGTGATTTGTGCGAAAAGTCTGAATACCGCTTAAATATTGGGCCTGTCAGCTCGTGTGGAATATATATGAAACAAATTGTTACAATTCCATTCATAACGTAAAAGACCTTTGATGCCGTCATTTATATGTTTCATTACATTGTGCTTAATACCGCTTGTAATCACATTAGCTATTTGAAAGTTCAGTCCACACATGTAGGTGTATGAAGACCATGGAGAAAACATACGGGTAATCAGTATTTTCTCTGGAAATGGACACGTACTGGTAACTATAGCAGCCTGTTATTAAGGTCGCACTCATCTTCATCCTCTTTTACGTTTGTGAGAACTTTTTTTATGGGCGACCGGTACGATCTTACGTCAGAAAACGACGTGTTTTACGAGAATTCACCACAAATACACTTATTTGAAAAGGGTTTTGAATGACCAATGACCAAAGTCCGTGCTACCTGTACTCAAGCATTCACACTAAAGCCAAACACGGTCGCTTTACACAAACTCTGAAATCCAGGCATGTACTTGATCACGGCCGATATCATTTAAATCGGTTTTATTCAACTCAAAGCGAATTACCACAGTAAATGGTCAACAATAAGCTGGTAATGCTCTCAGCCTGTAAAAGACAAATACTGCAGAAGTTTTAGAAATGCTGGGCATTAAAAAAGACAACATTCTTTATACAACCTCACTACTGTTTAGGTATAAAATCGTATATTTTTAAGACATATTGATGACAGCCTACATGTACTAAAGTTTCAAACGAAGTTACCTACATAATTGTGTAATTCCTATACTATTCAGTGAAATCGAATACTTAAGAAGTCACTCGGAGGTCGTTGTAAGCAAAAAAAAAAAACGTGACAAAGGCAGCATATAGCCTTCATACCAAGAAAGTAATTTATTGGCCATTATCTTATAAAAATTTAAACGCATTTCATCTCATACAAAAGACAATATTCAAGAAGAAATACAGACCGTTACAAACAGTTCCCATTGTATATAACGAACGACCTCATTTAGACCTGAGTCCACCAATCAAAATGAACTGCTAAGTCTTCCATCGGTACCTTCATGTTTTGTGTGACTTTTAAAATATTAGTCACATGTGAACATTTCTAAAAATGATTAAGCAAAAGATAAGACATGCTAGCAGAACGTCAAACAAATAGTTTGGATAAGCTTTAGTCTGTACATACACACAGAGCAATATGTAACTACACGTGTGAGAGGCCACAATGAGGCCGTAACAACACGTGTGAGAAGTTACAATCAGACTGTAACAACACGTGTGAGAAATCATACTCAGGTTGTGACAATACGTGTGAGGAGTTACAATGAGGCTGATTTGAAAGGGCCATTCTCATAAAGTTATTTTGCGCTTAATAGTAATCCAAGCTAAACTAAGTATCAAATCGATGGAATTTTAGCTGCTAATTCTGTGCTGATGTAAAGTTTCTGTCAAGTTTGACTTCCCAGCATCAAATATATTGTTTTGTAATGAACATTACACTTCATCAGCAGAATATCTTTGTGAAACAGGCCTCAAGTCGCTGTGTAAAAACTTCTGTGTCGTCTGCGCGATACATTTATCAGTGGCACAACTCACCATGTCTTGTCTTCTACCCGCGGGTAATTCATCCGGTATTTCTGGTTACCCCACGTCCAATGATCCGTGAAACAAACGTTTGAAGGTAACACTGCTACAGAGATAAAAAACACTTGGATCCAAACATTATTTCTCACCGCTTTAGAGCTATTTGGAATGTTTTTCTGTAATGCCGAGATAATATTCTAAATACACCGCATTAAACACTGAACGAACAATACAAAACTTTTCATTTATTTATAGCATTTTTTTCATCAAGTCTTAAAGGATCCTTTAAGTCTATCACTTTCATGGATCTGTAGGGTTAATACGGGAAGAAAACGAATAAATTACTGACAAAGTTTTGAAGTAAGCTATATAATTATGCATACAAGGAAATTGATTACTGATATTTATTACGTAGGCTGTCGAATAAATAATTTCTCATCCTAAAATAAGACTATCGCTATGTATCTCTGTAGGCATTGAACTCAATTTATCTCCACACGTGAGGCACAAATAAAAGGAGATCATCTGCCAAATACACGCCTGTCTGTGGGCATCTCTACGTAGGCCCTCCGTCAACACGGCAATGTGTAGAACATGGACGACAGTCTTTCACATACAAAGGAGACGCCATAATGTTAGAGGGCATGCACATAAATGTTCATGCTGTCAAAGAATACTTGTTCCAACATAATATTAAATATATTCATTGATGAGTAATATAAATATTTTTCTACCAATGTCATGCTTTTCAATAAATCCAGACGATGAAAAGTGGCAATGAGTTTTATTCCGTAGCCTGATAACATTTTGGGGCTAACATTGTCAGCCATGTTGTGGCACCATCTTTAGGGATTCTCCTCTTGTGGAAGTCTCGCGGTAAGAACTCATCCGGGAGCTCCATGTAAGCTGTCGGGGGTACGTTGGGGTGCGACAAAACTTGCCTCTAACCAGGCGCAAGAAGGTTTCGCGAAATTTTGCACCGGAACAAAAATAGAGGAAAAAGTTCACAGCGTGATTGGTATCCTCCAGGGTCTGTGCCATCTCCACGAAGAAGTAGTCCTCCACGAAGGATTCGGGGCCAGCCTTGCTGTAGTGTCTAAACAGGGTTAAGATGACCATCAGGAGTTCCAGAAGCAGGAATACAAACGCTGTGGTCAGCAGCATGGCCGTCATTCTGGACGGTGTGTGGTAACGGCCTCTTGTTCGGAAGCAGTTGACCTTAACTTGCTGCCCGAATCTCCGCGCTTTCCTCAATCCAATGATGATCAAGACGTTGGTGACAAGAATCAAGGCGAAAGGTAGGATGATATAGAGTATAGGATGAAGTTTCTTGAGCACGGCCCTGGCAGCTTCATATCTCATACGGATCACACAAACAGGACCATAGTGAGGGTGATCCAGTCGCGCGTATAACCAGAACGTCCAGGCACTAGGCCCTATCAAAACCAAGGCTCCGACCATCAGAAAAAGAGCTGCATGTCGTTTTGTTGAGACAAGGGATACGCGTAGCGGAAACCACACGGCAACAAAGCGTTCTAGTGATATAATGACGATCAACCAGCTAGCGGCGTACTGAGCGAAGAAGAACAGAAAGAGCATGAGTCCACAAGAGACCTCCTGGGGAAGAGAAGGGTACCTGACCAATTGGACTGCCAGAAGCTTAAATAGCAGGCACATGGTGTCCGTGACAGCCAAAGTAGCAATGTAAATGGATGTGGACGTGACGGGCCTCATGCTGCAGATGGTGACAAGAGCCACCGAGTTGCCCAATAGCGCTATCGCCGTCAGAATGTACGTAGAATAAGTGTCCAGCCATCTGGCGATCTTATAGATGGTAAAATGCTGTACAGCCAGAAAATCGTCGGTAGAATTTTGTATCGGCAGATTGTTTGTCGTGTTCTCCAACCAGAATGTGTCATAAGCGTTAAGGGTACTATTGTCCAAGTGGGACGCGTATGATTCATATGCTTCAGTCATATTCATTTCTGCGGTGGTCAGCAAGTGCCCAATCTTAAGAAATCCATGGCGTATTCAGATCAAGACGCACGAAGATCCGGAACGACGCTGATGTCTGGGGGACACCTATTATTCGCAAAGGTATCTCGTTTATCAGCCAGGGATAGAAAGCAAACACCTTCATCGATTAATACCTGCCAGCCTCATTGACAGTGGTGATAGGTCACCTGAAAAGAAAAATCAACCAGCTAAACAGCGTCTGATTTTGTTATTTCGGCTATCATACACAGTAAGTTAACCCTGTTTTCAAATGATATCCACCAACAGCAGGTCATGTATGCAAGTGGACTGGACCGAAACGGCTAACTAAATCTGCACTGTTAATAAAAAGTCATGCTGAAACAGATGTGTGACACAGGCACCCACATACATGCATATGCAGCAATATGCTGTCACTTGGCCATGTAACATACTCTGACTTAAAAAATGCTAACTTTTGTCCAGGGTGAAAAGACTTCATGTCGGTAACGGTATACCATAGGAAGTTGTCAGCGATGACAGACTACGCGCCATTTATTAGATGAGAGATGTATACAGCACTCAAAAACCAGCTGCGTGAAGTTCGGCTTTGAGGCACGGAGCCAAGTGACTGTATTCTTACCCGACAGTAGTTTACAGATGGTGGATGACGTGAGGCTAAAGCCACGTCGCGTACACTGTTTTCTTTCTTTCTGTTTTCCTAGAGCAAACACGGAATACATTGTTAAACAAGACATGGTGTACAAGCGACCACTGGCTTAAATGCCAAAATTAGTCAATTCACGATTAAATGATGTATAGCTTTAATATCCTACATCCATAAATTGTACCCAAAGTGTTGTCATAGTAACAAATGTCTGGAAACACTCTGTACATTTAAACAAATTTTTCCTTATTTTTGTTTCACAGAAAAATTTAAATAATGAATATCGCTCGCTAATCATATTTGACAGCAACATGTGCGAATATGATATTTGATAAGAATCTTTGCTGCAACGAGAAATCACACGGCATGCATTTCGGAAGGCCGTGGGACCAAAGCACGTAGGCAGTTTGGAGACAGTGGAACATTACGTAGACAACATTTTATTATTTTTTCCACACTTATTTGACTGGTATTTCTACGCCTTATTCAAGATCGGAGCAACGTCCAGACCCCGTTAAATCCACCGCAACGCGCCCCAGCTGGCAAAATACTGACGTAAAGCCACAGTCTAACTGACAGGATCTGGAATCGAATTGGAGACCTCACGGTACAAGCTCTAGAGAAACACGCTTGAGCATTTGCTAGACTGCATGGCCATTAAGGGCCTTAAATGATTGCCTATAACCGCTGCGTGCACAAAAACGTCCAGCACCTCTCCTTATACTAGCACGTGCATCAAAAATCGTAAAACAAATCGTAATATTGGGCATTATTAAGCATTTGCCACCGACCCCTATATACGTTGAAGAGTTTATAGCCTTGAACAAGTTACATCTGTATGAAAATATATTTAAGCACCTCTTAGAAACGTTATCGGCGTGAAGTAGAGCATTAATTGACTTAATAATCCATATGTCCACATGAAAGGCAAACATTATGCGCTAATGTATTAACACCATGCATGCAATGCGCAGTTTACCAGGCGTATTTTTGTATGAAAATTTATTTATTTGATTAATTTAATTGGTGTTTTACGCCGTACTCAAGAATGTTTCACTTATACGACCGCGGCCAGCATTATGGTGGGAGGAAACTAGGCACAGCCCGGCGGAAACCCACGACCATCCGCAAGTTGCTGGCAGACCTTCTAACGTACGGACGGAGAGGAAGTCAGCATGGGCTGGACTTGAACTCACAGCGACCGCATTGGCGGGAGGCTTTCTGGGTCATTGCGCTGCGATAGCGCGCTGACCGACTGAGCCACGGAGGCCCCTCCCCCTCTCCCCCATGAAATTAAATGTGGGCAAGCAGAAAGGTCAAATATTAAATCATGACATAATTTCACCCGGTTTCCGGTCGTTAGAGGACAACGTCAAATATACCACTTTCATTCTGTTAGGTAAAACGTCCAAAGGCTCGTGGATTTGTTTTTGACAAATTTCTATATGTGCAACGCGTTTTATTTGCTGCACAGTAATAGCTACTAACTTACAAATCTCCTCAAGGAAATCTCTCGTCCAGAAATCCTGTATATCTACTCAATGATTAATGGTACATATAAATCTTTATAAAAGCTAGAAGAAGTATGTGTAACATGATACACATGCGCTTCATAGGACGTCGTCGTTACACACGCCGACATCCCCGGGAACCACGCATAAATGTCTATACAACAAATAATATGTAGGGATGTTAATAGTGATTACCTTTACGATAAGCACGACAGCATACTGATACAGCACTCTTTCAGCGTTCCGATGTCCCTGCCGGAATGGTGGTAGTTTGCAACGTGATTATATATGGGCAACCAAAACGGCAGGTTTCTCGAAAAATTTCTATAACTCTGTGTTTTACTGAAGATTTCCAAATTAGGCCATACGTCTAATTGAAAATACAAGTATTTGAATTGAAACGAAGATATAAAGTTTTATTTGTCACTGCCAGGTGACAAATACGAATTTTCTATGTAGGCGATGAAACAGGACACAGCAGTAAGACCCTTTCTAGAAATAGAAATCACAGCTTAGGGCTGTTTTGAGTGAAGTTAATATTCCTTGTGGACAAAACTAAATAATACGCCTCATTTATATGCATCTACAACATATATGCAGCTACACCATTATTTTAGTATTTCACACTTAGAGTTCACGGCGAGTTAGTCATGCTACAGGCGTCATCTGTTCTGCATGAACACGGCGGATTCATTTCTGTATATTTTCATTAGAACACACAGACGTGTCAGTCTTACCTTGTAGGTGTTTCTGGAGCTGAGGCTTTTGATCTGTCCTACTGTCAGGTACGCAACGATTCTCTTACGTAAGACGTCTGTGTCTGTCCTTAAATACGGAATGGTACCGGCAAGGTGTGACACGGATATGTGTTTACCAGTTCAGGAGCATCGACATCCCGCTGTACCATTCACATGAAGCTCTGATCAACACGAATTAATAAAAATATAAGGCCTTTCTTTCCCCAAGGACAGACTCGGTCTGCACCAGTCAAGTCACAGCCTATTTTTTTTGCCACTGTTGATGCCGAGCTGAATTGCTGTGCCCTGTTCACTGTAATAAGTCATTCAGTGGTCCCTGGTGCATGGGCCCATAGTGTTAGGGCAGCAGTCGGCTCATCCACTGTTACCATTATACGCTCTGCTCTGGCATACTCGGCACTCTCCGGCGACATCAGTTTGCCGACCCTTTCACTCGCCAAACTGAGCTCCGACGGAGCGTATCGTGTAGCTGGTTCTCCCGAATAAAAAAGCCACCCTGCCACAATAATACGGCACTATTTTTTATGAACTCCCCACGACATCAACATTAAATACCTAACATTATTATTTTGTATGAATAGTACATTCAAACGCGAAAATTTAGCCCATTTATGACAAGCAGATCCATCGTATAACACAGCGAGACCGAGTTGAAAGGGTAGCGAATGCTGCATATATACATGCAAGTTAAGGAAACCGTAATTTAACTCATTTTCCTGTCATAATTGACATGCAATTACTACACCAGTTCCCGAAAGCGTCAGCCTAGCTTTCATGTCATTACAAACAACGCTCACTATGTGTCGAACTTGAAACACAATTATTAATTTCAACGGCTTGACACATTGTTTAGGGCCTGGTACGTTACCTTGCTCGTACAGTGTTGTTGTGTTATAGGCCCAACTATAAAGGGATTTGACGCGGCAAAAAAGATCTTATCTCAGCCTACGGAGGCGGTATAATAGATCTGAGTCTCATACCGAGGGAAGAGTGTGGCCAAACGTGACAAATTCTACAACATAACGTGGGTCGCCTGATAACGCACAAGGCACTGAAACATAAGTATCATTTCGTGATCTATCGCGCTCACGAACGTGGACAGACCATTAATTAAACAAGAGGGAGAGGCATATGATACACGGTTGTTTTCCCTAACATTGCATGCAAAACAATTCAGTGTACTGAGGCAATATATTTGTATTCAGAAGAATCGCTCAGGATACAACTTGTGGCACATCTGTTGCCACTGCGTGTTATACTGCTCCTGGTACGTGGTGATGTAATGTATGCGGTATAAAAGTTGTGCCATATCCTGCCATATCGTATAACAGCAGTTAAAGAACCGTATGAGTAATTTCATTTGAAGGATGACGAATTACCTTTCCGTCAGTGTAACGGATTAATCCGTTCCCGGTAGAGAATAATTTTGTTCCTGTTAACGAATTAATCCGTAATTAGCAGCGTATTAATCCGTTAGACCTACGGAAAGGCAATCCGTCATCCCCCAGATAACAGATTTAAAAGGTTAAGAGCTTCGTAATTTCAAGGGGAAGGTAAATTCAAAATACCTGTAGCTGCACATGCAATATGTTTGGAAAGTTTCCTACACCTTTCAGTAAAGATATTCAGAGCTTTAACGAAATGCACACGAGTCAGACAAATTTCATGTATAAGAAATCACCTGAAATTTCTCGATCATCACCAGAGTAAAACGAGATGTCAGAATATCTTACTTGAGCACGCATGAAAAATACGCGAGGCGTGAAGAAAAAAAAAGTGAATGAAAAAAATGGCGCGTAGTATACATATATACTCGCACGACTATTTTCGCTCTCACACGAGGGTTATCGGGTGTGAAAATTTGTCACGTGTCTGCTCGTGCTTCTGCGGCATCATTTGCGCGTGCACAGGTTCATTTCCCCCGTCCGGTTTCACATTTAGGTGCAATATTTTTAAGGGCGCACGACCATGCAATAAAAGTTTCATGCTTCTTAAAAAGCTTTTTTGATTCCATCGATTCATGACTCTCATCAAGACTTCAAGAACAATGAAAGAGGAGAAACTAGAAATTCACTGTGACAGTCCAAGGCCGGAAATTACTGAAGCTTAGCTGTATATTTGAACACTGACTAGTGCATGACTTAATACTATAAGCACAAGGAATAATTTCCTAACTGATTTGATTCTTTTATTTTGATATTTCTCGTATTTTTCTGGCACGAGGTTTATGGATGGATAAAGAATGATATATAAAGTAACAGGTTAACGGGCGAGACACGGGCAGTGTGCGCAGAAACATTGCAGTACACGCGACCTCACTGTCATATGTATAACACGATGCATCATATTACAGTGAGCTACTGTAATGACACGATGGATAGGTGTGTGAAGTCGATGGCAAATGGTCAATGTTACACGCTTGAACTCGCCAATAAACAATAAAAAATACCTGTGTAATTATTTCCCATAGCGTATACTTTCTCTGAGTAATTATAATAACGACGAGGATGGTTTGCAGAGACCCACATTTACATTTGGGTATACTCTGACATTTTCGTTAGTGTGACATTTTTAAATAAGTCTCCATGAGTAATTTAAGTTTAAGCTAAACGTGATGGTCTGAGCGAGCAAATTAAGCTTCCCACCAAGAAGATGCACAATCACAAAGCCCCAGCATACCACAGCAAGTCCCACCAGGAGCAAGAACACACTTCAGTGTATGCTGGATCACACTGTACCAAACTCCATCGCTTAAGCAGTATATATCAAAAGATGGAAACTGAGACAAACCAGCAAGGTAAACTCCTGAAAACGACCACCAAACCCACGCCACAAGTTATACGCATTTCCTGTCATTTATTTTGCATTGAAAATATTGTCAAAAATACCTGGGTATATTTATTGAATTGAAGATGTGGCGATTCTCACATATACTGCAAACATGTTGCAGTGCTACCTAGTGCCATGCTTAGGTCCATTCCACAAGGACTTTTCCCATTCAGTGCATGCTACTTCGAATACATCAAGTATCTACATGTGCTGTGATAAAAGGATGCTTAAGAGTACAGCTTTTAGCTGGAACCATTGTAGATCAAAGGGTTGAACCCATGAACTGTGGACCAGATAGCTGGAACCTCCCTGTGCCTAAGAGTGGACAACCTGGGTCAAAGAGAAGTAGCCATGCGTCGTGGATCAAAGAGTTGAAGCCACCATGTGCTGGTATCATCGAATGAGAGGGTTAGAGCCACAGTGGACCAAAGAACTGTGGCCACCATGGAACAACGTGTTTGGGGCCATCGTAATATAAGCGAAAGCCTTAAGAGACACAGTTGGCCAAAGAAACAGGGCTTCGTGGGTCAAACAGTTGGAGCCAACGAGTGGGTGAGTTGGAGCCATCGTCTGCCAGTGAGTTGGTGCCACAGGGTTAGAGCCACAATGGACCGAAGAGTTGGAGTTTTACGCCGTACTCAAGAATATTTCACTTATACGACGGCGGTCTGCATAATGATGAGAGGAAAGCGGACACAGCCCGGCGGAACCCACGACCATCCGCAGGTTGCTGGCAGACCTTCCTACTACGGTCGGAGAGGAAGCCAACATGAGCTGGGCTTGAACTCACAGCGACCGCATTGGTGGGAGGCTTCTGGGTCATTGCGCTGCGCTAGCGGGCTAACCGACTGAGCCATGCAGGCGGCCCCTGTGTACCAAAGAGTTGCAGCCATCATGTACCCAAAAGAAGGAGTGTTTTTAACATAAAAATTCGAGAAAAAGATGTTTTTGTATAACTATATCTGCCAAGCTCTACTTATTACTTACAAATAAGAAATATTTAAAACCAGCAGAATAAACTTCTCGAATATTAAATAAGACCACGTATATCCGAGTGAGAGGAAGGGGTAGCATTATCAACTGTAATGTAAAGGTTTCTAGGACACAGTCAACGGATAAAACGTAGAGTCGTGGCGAGACAGGCTCCAAGCACAATTCTCTTCGTTACGTTCCGGCGATGTGGTGAATGTAACAGAAAATAACTAAGAACTTCATTTTCCTCACATAGGCAAGAACATTTTTTTAACTTGAGGCCGAAATATGACTGTTCCCAGAATATTAAGAAACTTTAAAGAGTCCAAATGTAGATGAAACAACATTGATAAATACCTTCTTGAAATTTAATGCAGCAGATGAAGACCGAAAATCTTAATAAAAAACAAAATAAAACAAAAGGAATATTGGCTCGATTCAATTCAACCTAATCCTGAGTAGTCCGGAAGACTTAATTATTATCGTAAAATGAAAAGTGTTATGTTTATTCATTTGATTGTTGTCTAACATCACAATCAAGAATTTTTGCTTATACGATTGTGCGATCAGCTTATGGGTAACGGAAACTGGAATGTTCGGGGTAAACCACCGACCTTAGACAAATTACTTGCTAATTTCACCATGAATAACCTAGACATGCAAATCGTATTGCTGGAAAAGGAATGGTATTCAACTAACGTTAGACTGCGCTGATAAGCGTCAACGACGGTTTATTGCAAAGGTTTACTGTAAACAAGGCCAAACAAACATGAACTGGGAAGGGGTAGTCGTGTACAGGACTAAGCATATCTTTATTATTTTACGGGGAAAATCCTCTGTGGTGTAACTACAGATAAGATTAATGGTTTTTCGTATCTTGATGTTTCGTAAAAGTCGTTCAAGGCAGTATTCGAGTCAGTATCAGCTCATGAATTCTTGATTCATGGATAAGCTATTTTCTGTACTAAGAATCGTGGGGATTAAGTCTTAATCGAAACATCAGATACACGACTAATTTAGTGAACAATTCTGTACATGGACATCACAGCTGACGTGACTTGTCATTGATCGTGGACATGAAGTGATTTCCATCGACAACGACCGATCATAATTAAGTGAAACGAGATATTGTATATCGCTGAAGCGTTTAGTGCCGCTTGAACCAGTTCTAAAACGATGTATATACCTAGGATGCATCTCGGGAAAATAATGGCCGTCCATTTTTCCATCTTATCTATCTGGAGTATAGGAGGAAAAGTGCTGTTTGTAGTCTTACGTCTTCGAGCACTATAACACAATTACATCTTTATCTCGAGCCGGCTTTGAAGTGGCTTCTAATCAAAATCAATTAATTCCACTCCTTGCACCCCACTACACCGTTTCTTGGGATAATGAACACATAGATCTATTCTTTGTGTCCTGTATACACTTGTAATGACCAACGCGGCATACAGATCAAACGTTCGTCCCGTTATTTACCCCCACAAGTGTTAATAATTAAACACCACCCGGGGACACTCTTCCCATTACGTTTCCAATATTACCACTTAGGGGCTAACAAAGCAACAGTTAAACTCTAAAACACCCCCCATAATACATGCTTTAGCACGAGACAGTTTTTAACAAATGTGACAGATAAAGGTTGGTCTGTATGCTTGCCTGAAAGAACCAATACTCTGCAGGCTGTAGAATAAAGGATGGACCTAGAACTTGGCAAAGGCTGCAGGAGCTTGCAAAAGGTTACAGTTCAATGGCTTCATCATTTTGATTGAAGAGAATGACTACAGACACGGTTCATACTATACTTAGTTCATGTGATCGGATCCATCTTTCGAAAGATCGATAGCGGATACATGCGTATGCAGTATACTACACTGGTAATTTTACCTTGCAGATAGTACTTGACGCGGTTCATTGAACCGCCAGCGTGTACGACATATGGAAGGATTTCTTTCGTATGAACTATCTATCCAGAATTTCCCTTGAGCATATACGCTATACACCTTAAAACACGATAGCTTAAACGTGTATGGGAGAGGAATTATAAACAATATTGTTGATTTGAAGGCGGACAATGTTCTTGCTTCCTCAGTAAGCCTACGGATAATAGCTTACAAATGGCACCACATACAATCAAGATATGTCCGCCAGATTAGGCTTTCGACCACATGAAAACAAAGCAGCTTTAAATTATTTACAATTGACGTTAAGTGGGTAAGACCGTTTTTATACCTCCGTGCCTGATGGTATGGTAATGAAATGTTGTCCCCGTCTCTTTCGTTAAAAGCGCTCAACATGTAGCCTTTTACTTTGTGCTGTCTTTCTAGCTGACGTGTGTACAATTACCTGACCAATTACATCCCTGGAATACTCCACTCTATATCTGACATTCGAACCTCTCGCTAATTGGCGAGAAAAGTAATCCTTCTGGTCAAAAGTCTTCACACCGGAAACACAAGGCAGATCGCTCTCGGGAGCCTAGTTCTTCGAGAGGTGATTTGGCCAAGTGAGAGTTATTTCTTCCGACTTTGTCCTCATCAAAGTGCAGTGTTTACAGATTGGTGGTGGGCCATTCACGACGAGATGTCACAGCTGCTCAGCAATTACCGCACAAAATAAGTACGATACATAGGAGAAAAGTACATCCTGTGCGGCATATGTCGGCTAATCGAAAAGTTTGGTCCACGTGGAACACCGGCTCTACCTCAATGAACAATGATAATTTAGGTTCCCTTACAATCTCAAACAAAACTTAGTTCCGCCTCAGAATAAATTGTCTGTAGGCCTACAGTAAGTGGCATGACTCAGCACGCGCAGTATACATGCCTCCTTGAATTCTACCTGCTACTCCAGTTATAGCTTCCATTAAGCAAAATCTGTTCATTTTTTGACAGTTGAGTGTTGACCACGGACATTGGTAACAGCCTCCTCGTTCTTGTTCTTTAATGAAACATCAGAAACATGCACGACTTTCTGTGACCTTCGTGACATTACCGATACTCAATAAACTTTGCCAGTTCCCTGTGACTGTGTATTTAAGCAGCAAAATCTTTACAGCACTGGCGTCCTATGTCGGCGCTTGACATATCACAAAATGTACAGACCAACGACCATAGAGGAATGTAACCTATACTATTTAAAGGCCGGCACACATGGGCAATTAAACGGCATTTATTTGTACCATATGTCAACGATTTAACAACAGGGAATTTCAATGCTTAAAAGTAAAGAACACATTAATACAACCTATACCTTAAAAGAAAGAGCCTTACTTATGGTTGAATAAAATATCTCAATTTCCTGGCGGAAATGCTTGTTATTTGAGTATTTAATAGTTAAACATCCAACACTCCGAAGCCTTTTCAGGCTGCCATTTTAACAGATTGCTTACGTCATCGTGCTTAGCTTTGCAAAGTAGCTTTTGTCTTTGACGGTGAAAAAAGTCATGTAGATAACGTAATGGAGGGCTTCAATGGGGACTCCAGCTCTAGTTCTGATGATAGTGAATGTAACTTCGGCTTACAAGGCTATCAGTTTGAATCGCAGAGGAGTGAGGTTGAGAGCAGTAGTTCGACCACGCATCAAGCTCAAGTGAATGGGAACCGGGATTTCTGGCTTTGACAGGGGCAATCTGTGAAGCGACAGGTTGCGGTCTCTGCCTTCAGGACATCGCAATTCAGACACATTTTGGCAGCACGCAGCCACGCACGTAGGCATGATGTGGCCCTCTAGTACATCTCAACAGTAAACGGCAGTCTGGACCTGTTTGCTTGAGATTTATCACTGGTTTAGTATTTAAGCCACCTAAGGAGTTTAACGTAACGTAAGTGCTCCATGAACTCTGACACCGTTTCCAGTTCTGGTGATCCATGACTGAACAGTTTTGGATAACTACACAGATCGTATGCTAATGCTGCATACACGCTGACAACCATTAGGCACACCTACTCTATTGGGTAAATATGCTACACAATGTATGGAAAATATTGCCAATGGGTACAAAAGCACCTATCCTATTTAGGTACACCGATTGATGACCTCCTTCCGCCCTGTATGACCTTTGTACGTAATGCACTGACACCCCCTCTCCCTATGAACGTACGTACTTCGTGGACGGCCCCTTACACGTACCTCTTTTCTATAATTTTTTACACTAACTGGTATTTACCAGCTGCACATGGCTGATGGGAACAGATAAACACCATCTTGTGATCTGCGAATAAATAACCATTTACAGGCACATGAACATTTTGACAGGCACATGTGCAACAAACATACATGCATTACTGTTTACATTCCATTTCACCAGGAAAACCAGATGATGCTGAAATTCAATTGAATCCTCACATTTCAATCCTGTAGCCTGAAGGAACAATTACATAACAAATGTCTTCAGAAAGAGATGAGAAAAGAGTGATTTAAGTCTACTTTCTTTCCTGTTCAACAACATGCATGTACCAAACGGATTTCTGATTGTGCAAGGTTTCTGGGTAGAGGAAAACAGTCCCACGGCAAACCCCTGCCGCATGGCAAATTACTGGCAACTTTTCAATCTGTGACATACGTCCTGTAAACCGTACAAAAGGCAATTCGCACCAGTTGAAGGACACTGCACATCCATCATCATATCCATGCAACAATGGGAGTGAAAATTCCCTGCATGACAATGGGATTTAAGCCACGCCTTGGGAGACCATATTATTAAAAAGGCTAGCACCTTATCCACATTCTGCTTCTAAAAATGAACACTGAAGAATAACTTTATACCTTTATTTAAAACATTGCTTAAAAATGCTGAAGTAATAATACAATCTTTAAAAGTGTAAACAATTTAAAATATAAACTTGCTAAAAACCTGTCTTGTTCCTGTATACAATCCAAACCATCACCATGTTGTGCGTTTCAGTAAAAGAATTAACTCGATCTCTGATTCAAGAATTCACAATGTCTTTGTTTCACAGCAGGAATGATCTTGGACTCAACCTCAATTCCAGCGGCCATTTCTTCATTAGAAATGCTTACACATTCTTCATTCTGTCTGCTGACAAATAATACCTTCTGTTTTCTGCTGTCCAGAACATTGGCAATCACAAGCTGAGAAAACACAAAAGGAATACTTGCAAATTCAGTAATTTCATTTATATAAAAGACAGAAAACAAAAGTATGTAATATATTTCCAAGCATGTAATATTTCTAAAGAATGTATATAGGCACACACATATATGTAAAGGATATATGTGAAAATGTTCTTTTGTTCATGTACAAAAACAGAAATTATATTTAAAGGATGAAAATAAATTTACCTGATGTTGATATTTCATCAATGAGTCTTTTGATTTTTTCACAAGAATTTGTTCATCTGTTTCAAGCTACAATAAATGTATTACAAAATTACATTAATGTGGTATGCATATGCATAGCGAAACAATGAAATGTTACACTAAATGTTACACTAATAATGAAATGTTACACTGCATTTAATACACTTAATACTACCTTTGCAGTAATAATTTCGTAAAGCTTGCATTGTTATCTAATCTTAAAAGAAAAGAACACATTTATACAACCTACACCTTAAATGAAAGCGCTATACAAACTGTGTGGAATACTATTTTTTTTTACTTCTTTTAAAGGTTTTGTAAAAGGGACAAACTGTTTTAAACATCGTCATTTTTTACAAAATCCACCCATTCGGGGAACATAGAAAGTCCCGCCATATTTTAGGCTTGTCCAATGAAAATCCTCCTTTCCTCCTCTTGAACATTCATTGTTACGTCACTGCACTTAAGGTTTTACTCCTACCATTTAATTAACATTTCCAGTCTCAGCTAAATATGTTCGAACATCCTGATAATCGAGGATTTTAAGTTCTGTTAAAGTCACCTCTAAAAAGGAAGAGCTTGAGATGTACTAGAGGGCCACATCATGCCTACGTGTGTGACTGTAGGCTGCCAAAATGTGTCTGAATTGCGATGTCCTGAAGGCAGAGAGCACTACCTGTCCTTTCAAAAATTGCCCCTATCAAAGACAGAAATCCCGGTTCCCACTCACTTGAGCTTGATGCGTGGTCGGTCGAACTACTGCTCTCAGCCTCACTCCTCTGCGATTCAAACTATTGGCCTTGTAAGCTGAAGTTACATTCACTATCATCAGAACTAGAGCTGGACTCCCCATTGAAGCCCTCCATTACGTTATCTACATGACTTTTGTTTTTACCTTCAAAAACAGAAAAGCTACTTTGCAAAGCTAAGCACGATGACATAAGCAATCTGTTAAAATGGCAGCCTAAAAAGGCTCGTCAGTCTTGGATGTTTAACTATTAACTACTGAAATAACAAGGACTTCTGTCAGAAAATTTAGATTTTCATTTAATCATAAGTAAGGCTCTTTCTTTTAAGGTATAGGTTGTATAAATGTGTTCTTTTCTTTTAATCTTAAATCACTCAATGGAAACAAACTCAAAGCAAAGAGGGACGAAATAAAAATATAAGACATAGGTAAATGGACATCATGTCCTCCTTTCTGTACTGTACTGTACACGCAAATAACAGAAACAGAGTATTATTTGATAAAAAATTGTAGATCACAAACCAAATTCAAGCAAAAAAGTCCAATCAAGATCACATGTAAAGTAAAGTGTTACCTTAAATGAAACAACAAATGCATTGGGTACCCAGTCTTTGACCAGTGGCTTCAGCATTTTAGGGACTAGCTGCAGAGACAACTGCAGGGCGCCATCAGAGGACTGTATTTTATGCTCTGGCTGCAAAAACAAAAAACAGAAACCATCAATCTAAAGGCACAATTATGGTACTGATTTGTTGAGAGCCTATGTGAAGCACAAAGTATACCGGGGTAACCACATAAAGCTGACCTGATTAAGAGAAAACTATCTTAATAGGATTCATTAAACACAACGTTTTTTGTACTGCGTGTTTACCTTTTTGCACATTCTAAGTATGAGTAAAAGCAATCGCCTCAGTATTCATCTCAGGATTAAAATGGTTTTAGAACTGGACGTCTGACATTAACTGTGAATGCTTTCAAACTATTTATAAATGAGGGAGCACCGGCGAGATGCACGTAAGCGTACATGTACAAATGAATTGAAGCTATTCTCATCTCCAAGCATCACCTGGTCCCCCAACCAATTTTTATACATTTTCTTTATTTATATCATTTTTCTTTTTTATTTTTTTTTGTTTGGATTTTTTATACCATTTAATTATAACTATTGTGTTTTCATGCCATGTAAATCCATATTTACTGCAAATTTTCAACTTTTCCAATCATTAACACATTTTTTGAGGTCTACTGTATGCGTACCGTTACTGTAAAAATGAAGCTGAAAATGACTGCTTGTTTCACCACAGGCATAAGCTTCATAAAGCTATCACAATTATTTCTCTAGATCCTACCACTACAGTGGTGGTTTCAAAAGCTTGAAGAATTAAGATAGGTTTTATTTTTTATCGTCCACGTGAATTATAAATCATACCTTCATATAATAAATGAAACAGAGTATTTTAGTCTTGCAATTAAAACAATGTTTTCAAGAAAATCAGTACACTTACAAACAAAACAATAAAAAAAAATCCTGTTCAATTATGCCAGACAGTTGATAAAACTGTACAAAAACTACCTACAGGACAATTAAAATACAATGTCGCATTTTGATAATCAAACAGCATATCACACTTGTATACAGATATTCAGATGGTAAATATACAGAATGCTAAAGGGAAAGTATAAAGGGAAATAACTGAGTATTTTATGAGACAGTAGTTCTTCAGGTTGGGACAAAATTATGTATGTATAACGGACAATCAAATTAAAACTCAATGCTACGAAATATGTATCTTGATTCACTTGAACCAAGTTTTGTTGAAACCGGATAAAAACTGTAACACTAACTACATGTAGTAGCATTTTGAAAGATATGTTAACAATGCTGGATGAAGAGACAGACAGACAATAGATCATCGGAATGGAAAGTTGGTGCTATACACAAAAGTCTACCCTTCAACAAAGTTTCAACGAAATTGGACAAAAACAGTAAGAAGAGTAGCGTTTTGAAGGTACATGTATGTTAACATATACTGGATAAACAGGCAGACTGACAACTGATCATCGAAATGAAAAATGCATACTATGAATTCTGTATCTTGATTCGATCTGCACTTGAACAAGGTTTCGTTGAAATCAGACACAACCTGTACGAGGAGTAGCCTTTTGAAAGATACATGTACAATTTCTACTGGATACACAGGCAGACAACAAATCATCACAATGGAAAATCGATGCCATGAAGTATGTATCTGGATGCAGTCTACACTTCAACAAAGTTTCAATGAAATTGGACAAAAAGTGTCCGAGTAGTGGCATTTTGAAAGAGACTTGTATGTTGACATGTACTGGACAAAGAGACAGCCGGACAACCAATCACAGAAGTGGAAAATCAATACTACAAATTATGTATCTTGATGTAGTCTACACTTGAGTTAAGTTTTGTTGAAATCTGACAAAAACTGTAGGAGGAGTAGAATTCTGAAGGAAAAGTTAAGAGATGCCAGACAGACAGACAGACAGGCGGATGATGGACAACTTGCTTAAACATAACCTCTTCTGGTCTTCGATCAGTAGAGCTATAAATGAAGTCAGCTGCAGACAAAAGACCACTGAAAAGTGAATCTGAAAAAAATACATTATTTATTTATTTATTTCCTTAAATTTGTTTTCACTCAGGTAAATGTGGTGATTAGTTGGATTGTATAGTGGGCTTTAAGGACCATATGTTGATAACTTATGTCAACAATAATGCCCCACAACTTCTTCCACACCTTTATGTTCAGCTATGAATTATATCCATGTGAACTATACTTATGTACACGCAATGTGTGTATATGCATGAAAAAACAAGTCTAGAGAATAAATTCCTCTTTTAGGGCCATTTTTTAAATGTATTTTTCTGGAAAAAATAATGTCCATAAAGCCCACTATACAATCCAGATATTTGACTGCATTTAAAGGTGAACTATCTCGGTTAATCAATTTTTTGTGTAGAAGTGGTACAGTATAGAGGTATTTTAAGCACGGAGCAGAAGTAATTTTAAGAATAAATGTTTGGATCTGGTATACAGACTTAAAACGTAACGCCTCAAATCCGGAAATAGCACAAATACGCAATGCATATATGGAACCCCAACGCCATTGAAGGGGAGAAGAGTGATGTGCAACTTTCTTCTTGGAATTTTTGGTGTTGAATTGAATTTTTGCTTTCAACAAGTAAAAATACTCACCAGATGAACTTTTTACTTTGCATTCTTTTTTAGATCACAGTTATACCATTTAGTTTAAGTAAAGAAAAAAACTAAAACTAGGACAGTTCACATTAATTAAGTGAAAACAAAATCTACATAAATAAAATAGTGGTATTTTGATGATGCTTACTGTACACCACTTTCACAGTTTGTTTCTATTTAAATGTTCTGATAGTCTTCTTGTCAAGATGAAGTTCAATAGCCCAATTTATATCTCACCCTAAATAAGGATAAACATATATGGAGCTGGTTTACGAACTTAAGCTGAGCATCAACAAAGTAAAATTGTTCAAAAAGTACCAAATTCACACATTTTAAGCAGTTATTGCGCAAAACACAACTATCAATAACAATCAAGGAAACTGTTACACAGGTCAAAGCCAAATTTAATCATGGGTCCAGCTGGCTTTCAAACCTGATCCAGAGAAACCAAAAAATAAATCTAACCACAGAATTTTCCAAAATCAGAATACAGAAGGTTGTTCCTGCATAGAAACCAACAACAAATCAGTATCTAGGAAATGGCTGAATGTGCATACCTTCACAAAACTTTCAGGATTTCAAGCTTAATCTGAGGTTGCACTGTCAAAACAGACCCAAACACAAAATGTTCCTAAAAAATATGACAATATTTGGCATACATGTAGTCCCTAGTCAAGGCAAAGAAACCAACTACCAGTGAGAATCATTGAACTAACCATATAGGCCAAACTTATACAAGAAACTTATTTTCGAATCTTGAATTGAGATGTTAGATGCACGATATAATCTGTGAGTTTCTGGGTTCTCTGATTAGCTTTCATGATAAAAGCAAATCAGATCTTGGCAAATTTTTGGACACACAGATGGTTTGACATCAATTTGATAGTACTACTTCTGACCCCATGATGTACAGTATCGTGCGGTCCAAATATTAGTTATGGTGTATCCAAATTAGCCATGAGTAGGCCCCTAAGTCATGAGTAGGCCCCTAAGTCATGAGTAAGTCATGAGTAGGTCCCTAAGTCATGAGTAGGCCCCTAAGTCATGAGTAAGTCATGAGTAGGTCCCTAAGTCATGAGTAGGCCCCTAAGTCATGAGTAAGTCATGAGTAGGTCCCTAAGTCATGAGTAGGCCCCTAAGTCACCAATGGGCATTGCACTGTTATGAGCATATCACAGAAAAAATTATAATTACCCTCACCGAACCAAATGGACACACGTTTGACAGACATCAATGTGACAGACCAAAGTAGTGTCTGACATACTCACTGTAACACGTGAGATGTATGATTCTTCCTTAATCAGTCATTCAAAAGACATGAGCAAAGTTCAGAAAATGTGACCCACTAAGAAGTAATGTGTGTGTGTGGGTGTGGGTGTGTATATATATATATACTCTTTTAATAAGAGAAACATAGTTACAATACAAAGAGGAACAACTTGCCCTTTGGGAGTGCTGAATAAAATATACGTAAACCGGCATTGTATTTACAAGAGAAATTATGCCCCAAAAATGAAAAACTAAATTTACTTACTTTTTTTAATTTCGGAATTTTTGGACTAAATGCTGAACACTTACAATGAAAACTTCATGTTATTTCACTTATATTTCAGGAATCTTGAATGCAAGAAAACTGACACAGCAACTTGCAGCATCTGTCAAGGTGAGTTGCAGTGAAAACTTTATTTTAAAAAGGTGGCTTTATGTAAAAGTAACAGTGTATTTCCTGGGAAATTTTACAGCCATTCATAGTACAGGAGGGTTCATAACTCCATAATATGCCACTGAGTTTAAAGATATGAAGTTTTACTACCTTGCTGGTGCGGTGTACATTCTGCTTAACCTGCCCACCTACCATTTCATTTTTGGGAATGTAGAAGTCTGAGACCGCAGCCGCCAGGTACAGGAGAGCTTTTGGTCCTATGGAATGTAGAGCCTGACAGCTGGCCCTCAGAAGGTACAGGTAATCTGCTAGGGAGGTGAACTCCACACAGAGCAGGCTGCCTGAACGCTTCACGCTCTCATACACAGTGAGCTCCTTCATCAGCTTGGCTTGGTAACACTCTTTGACTGGAGAAGGATAAGATACATTTACAGTCAATCAAATACCTGTAAATAGTACACATGATCTAGGTGATATGGCACAGTATACAGACACCCAAGTTATGTTGACACCACAGTGTCATTTTCAGTTATGTTGGGAATACAATGTGATACAGGAAAAAACTGACGCCAGAGCTTGAAATAGGCTCTAATCCTTTTGTCTGGGGCTACAGGAATTGTCATAACGCCAGTAAAGTTAAACAGGCACTGTGATTTATCTCATGCCACTGGAAGTTTCACAGGGCCAGTAGAATTAAACAGGCACTGTCATTTATGTGAGGCTAGTGGTTGTATAATAGGGCCGGTATATTAAAACAGGTACTGTGATTTATTTGATCCCATTGGAAATTTCACAGGGTGACTAGAAGTTAAACAGGCACTGTGATTTATCTCTGGCAGGGTGACTAGAAGTTAAAATGGCACTGTGATTTACCTGAGGCCGGTGGAAGTTTCATAGGGCCAGTAGAGTTAAAGAACACATTTATACAACCTATACCTTAAAAGAAAGAGCCTTACTTATGGTTAAATAAAAAATCTCAACTTCCTGGAGGAAGTGCTTGTTATTTGAGTATTTAATAGTCAAACAGGCTGCCATTTTAACAGATTGCTTATGTCATCGTGCTTAGCTTTGCAAAGTAGCTTTTCTGTCTTTGAAGGTAAAAAAAGTCATGTAGATAACGTAATGGAGGGCTTCAATGGGGAGTCCAGCTCTAGTTCTGATGATAGTGAATGTAACTTCGGCTTACAAGGCTACCAGTTGAATCGCAGAGGAGTGAGGCTGAGAGCAGTAGTTCGACCGACCACGCATCAAGCTCAAGTGAGTGGGAACCGGGATTTCTGGCTGACAGGGGCAATCTGTGAAGCGACAGGTTGCGCTCTCTGCCTTCAGGACATCGCAATTCAGACACATTTTGGCAGCCTACAGCCACGCACGTAGGCATGATGTGGCCCTCTAGTACATCTCAACAGTAAACGGCAGTCTGGACCAGTTTGCTGCAGATTTATCACTGGTTTAGTATTTAAGCCACCTAAGGAGTTTAATGTAACGTAAGTGCTCCATGAACTCTGACACCGTTTCCAGTTCTGGTCATCCGTGACTGAACAGTTTTGGAGAACTACACAGATCGTATGCTAATGCTGCATACACGCTGACAACCATTAGGCTGACAACCTATTAGATGCCATACTGCCCCAGCTAACTAATATTGATGACAACTGGTAGATCTCAAAGGACACTGGTCAAACAGGCCAGTGACATTTTGTCAGCAATTTTGCAGAGAGGTACATCAAATGTAATTATGACTAGAGGCTGGCTTCTCCCACTGAGGGATTTACATGACTTGTTCTGCCTATCTGTTTTCTTTCATCTGCACATGGATATCTACCAAAAATGACCAGCCCTGCTGAAGCAGAATTAGACATATACATTTTTTTCACACAGGTCTGAATGCTTAATATTGTGGGATGCAGCAGCCTGTTTATACAATGAATTGTACATCTGCACACATGCCTGAGTCTCAGTATGTCAGTATTTGACAACAGGAAAAATCTGATAGATTTATTTATTTATTTATTTGATCGGTGGTTTACGCCGTACTCGAGAATGTTTTACTTACACGATGGCGGCCAGCATTAAGGTGGGAGGAAACGGGGCACAGCGCGGGGAAAACCCACGACCATCCGCAGGTTGCTGGCAGACCTTCCCACTTATGGTTGGTGAGGAAGCCAGCATGAACTGGACCTGAACTCACAGCGACCACGTTGGTGGGAGGCTTCGGGTCATTGTGCTGCGATACTGTACTAACCGACTTAGCCACGGAGGCCCCCAAAATCTGATAGAGGATTCCGGCACAGAGGTAACCTCTCTTCACATGGATTAGTAACATATGTCAGTGCATTACATGTAGCTGCATGTAGCTGTAAACTGGACAACCATCTGAATTAGAAGCTGATCATAGATACAATACAACAGACATATACATTACCTCACAAACATCAAAAACAGACTTAAAACAATAAATCACATGAACTAATCAGGTTTATACCTCCACTTATCAGCATCAGTCACTTGACAGCAAGGCCATCTGAATTTTATACTTCCTATGAAATCTATAATCTAGCCCTTTTGCTCTGACAGATGAATGGATTTTACAGTCCACACTTAAGCGGTAATGACCAGAATTAAATATCTAGGCATGGCTCATCTCTATCATTAACATCATCAACAAGGGCGAGCCATGACTAAAGCAATGAATTAAGTTGAGATTTGTGGACATAAATGTAGCAACAATCAACAGACATGAACTGAAATGAATTAAAAAAAATCCTCTTGGTCAATGATCAGGGTAAGGTACCAGCAACTGTTGTTTCTTTAAAAAGACTGTTCCAAAAAAATCCTATGGTCCAAAATTTATAGTCTTTTTTGCTTTCAAAGTAATGAACTGAAATATGATGTTGCCAAATTGTCAAGCTTCTAGAGGCCTTACATTTGCTCTAAATAATACCTAATTTTTTTATTACAACATTTGATTAATTCTTCAGAATATCTAGGACTCCACTAAAACATTTGTGGATGCAAACTGTGGATATGAACGAGTTTGAAATGCCAATCGAACACGTAAGATATACGTTATTGTGAAAAGAACGTTCTACTGACACACAGAAAACACTCGATACCTCTCAATGTATCCGGGTGACCATCTGTGGAGCCGATCTCAATCAAGTCTAGGACAGAGAGTCGGGAGAAATGACGAGAAAAGGGCTTCAGGGAACGACACCGGTGCAGAAACAAAACAGCGTAGCCATGCTGTAGGAAATATCTGTTCAACTATCAAGGGAATGTTCAGAAGGGCTTTTGTCTTGTTGCTGAGGTCCTTCTTCATACAACTATGTATATATGTCACCTAAAACAATTCCTAATTGTATGAGGGTATTAAAATGGACCCTTCAATTGCCTCTCTGAGGCAAAGACTTTCATTTACTGGAACTGCTGTTCCAAAACTTTACTAAATCTGTTCTTCATTTCATCATGTTCAGAGTTTCATAAAAAGGATATTCTGCTGATGAAGAGCCTCGTGTACCTACACTGAAGTTGTCGATGAAACGAACTGTTCGGCTTTCTAATGGTACTGTGGTCCCTCCAGACTGTGAATAAAATTCAACAAAACTTCATCAAATTTACATGAATTCAACATCTGAAAAGAAAAAAATGTCTATGAAAGAATTAAAGTAAACATAGTGAGCCCACAAACTAATGGGTCTAATAAATATCACCACTGAGAAGGGCCTTCACTCTTTTATCACTCAGCGGAGATCAACAATGATGGAGCAATGTCATGTGATCATGCAGGTTCTCTAACTGATAACAAGACGACAACTGATATGCAATGGAAATTCAAGACAGCACAGTACTATATGGTGATGACAGTAGCTAGGGGGAAGAATGACATGAATGAGGTTGTAGCAGTAAAAAGAGCTGGAAGGGTCAAGACTATGTAGCAATCTGTTCTGTGAATGTTCAAAGGAGTAACATGTAACATGGATCTAACAACTGAGGATCGGTGCGGCTGAGCTGGGTTTAAAGAAAAGGTGATGGAATAAGACCACATTTAAACAAAGTACGCATCTTCTAAAAGGCCATTTTGTGCTGATTCCAAACAAGTCTTTTAGTTATTTTTTAGGGCTTTTTTACTGTGAATAAAATAGAAATAAAGACTGACGTGTTGACTCTTCACATATGTTTTAATCACCAGAAAAAAAAATGCCAGGAAATCATTGGATTTGATACAATTGCAAGATAGGAGATAGTCCTGCGCCATGGCTCTGGGCATACATAACAAGATACGAAAATACCCCAGAATCATGGCGCAGGGCTAGGAAGGAGAGAGTTTCTCAGCACACGTACGGCAAGGATACACATCAGGGGAGATGTACATGTAGGTTGCATAACTGTAACATGTAACTGACTTGACTTGGTGAGAATCGAGTTAGACAGTCGGGATCAAAACATTATTTCCCAGACCGACAACGATTGCAGCTTACCGTTACAAGAACTACATCTTTACCCAATACTTTATGTGAGTTGATAAAGGAATTAATACGAGATTTCGTCTCTTCAAACTGTTCCGGCACAGCGATTCTGTTAAATATATCGCCCCACTTGTCATTTTCTGCCATCTCTGATGTACCGCCTGGGCCACACGTGCGATCATACTTAACGTGGTTTTCAATACAGAAGAGCTCCATGGTTGTCCATGCTGAGTGTCTGAAAGGGTAATGTCATATGATTTAAGGTCGTCGTGGGGGTTAATCGATGCTATTTTTCACCTTAGATCATTAGGTAGGCCTAATGCTTGTTCATAGCCCCATATCAATGTTTGACATGAGTTGATGGGCTGTTTTGAAATCTTGACTTTCATCATTATGTGTAGTGAGACTGCGAATATGTCAGAGTTTTAAGGCAACACAGATTCCGTCTTGATAGACCACTTAAAATAGCATTGCGGCATCGTAACCAGGCCTTGATCGGGCCATTAACAACTGATTAAGCAAATTACATAAATGTATAGGGCGTATGGGCAAGTATGTGTATATATATATACAGGGGTTGGTATAGTGGTATAATATGCCCTAATCAGACTAATGTCATATTAAAGTGTGGTGTCAACCATAGAATTCGCTGAAATAACATTTCATTGGGTTAAATGACTAGTGTAGTCTTCATGGACAGAAAAAATTGAAATAGGTGCATCTGGCATTTGAAGACTGTATGAAAACCAAATGTATCTGGTGGTTAAAATCTTCATATACATGTATGTCACTTCTTAAGTTCTTGTAAAAGAAGTAAGTGTTTCAAAGTCACTGAAAGTCACAAAATAACGAAAGAGAAACATTTAGCTTCTTTGATTTATGTGGGGGTGGTGGTGGTGATCATGATTATTGCAGAGGGCCCAGGGACCATCTAAACGCTTTTTGGACAGGTGAGAGTATATAAACAGATGTGAACGTCTAATACTTGAAAATTATTAAAATCACGTAAGTTCAAGTGGAACTCAAAACACTTATGGGGCACCCATGGCTGAGTGGTTATAACATGGTTGGGCAGCACTGTTACTCAGATCCTCTCACCAGTGTGGTCACTGTAGGTCAAGTCCATCTCATGCTGCTCCTTCTCTGGTGGTGAGTGGGAAGGTCTGTGAATGGTAGTGGGTTTTCCCCCAGGCTCTGCCCGTCGTGCTGGTCGTATAAGTGAAAGATGCTTGAGTATGGCATGAATGACTATACAAGTAAATAAATAAATAATGCCACCTATGTGTGAACAGGTGGGCAATGGATAGGGGATGCGAGGGGGGGGGGTAAATGCACTCTCTTGCTATGAACCTGGTATCAGGAGGATGCGATAAGGCCTTCTGTGATCCAGTTCCTGTAATTATGTGCCATTATGAAATGAGGTCATGTATACTTACCACAAAAATGTATTGCTCGTCACCAGAGCTGGCCTATGAAACAACCATAACTTACCTGATTTCCTTCCTCTATTTATGAGCTGGCCAGTAAACATGGTGAAAATAAATATGCGCTCTGCAGCTGGTAATAGTTGTAAGTCATTATCATTTTGCTGGTAGATGGGCTGAGTTCAGTGAGCTCTTCAGTGGGATGCACCAACCCTCTGGAGAAGCAATTGTTGTAGTCCACTCCTGTGAAAACAGTGTGCCCAGCCTGTCAAAATAACAACATCAGCTATATGGTTATTCATAACCTTATGTTGGTACTGGAATCACTGGTATTTAAGCGGGTATAGGCCACTACTCTGCACTGCTCTATGGTCTAAAAGATTTGCTTCCCTTTTTTTTTTTTACAAACAGAGAATGATAAGGTGGCAAAGTGAGCTGTAGAGGGCAAAATAAAGATGCACATTTAACAGTGAGCATATTATATTGTACACTAAATTGCATGCGTTCCTCATTGGGAAATATGACAAATTGATATGATTTCTTACAATAACACACTGACCGAATCTCACCCTAGGTAATATTTTTAAAGAAATAATTTATCAATTTAGAAAGTCATATCTGTTACATGTAAGTTAGTGTAATTTGAGTTTCTGGGTATGTCATAGGTTTTTTGCATGCTTCATGCCTTATTTACTTCAGGTACTCTTGAGATCTCGAATTGGGCCATCCTGAAGGAAACTTTTTATTGGGCGTAATCTGACCTTATTAGAAATAATAGCGTGAGTTGGTGGGGAATTCTTTTCTTTTATTCTGGCTCTTGAAAAACATAAGGACTTCAAAGAAATTACCCTGGAGACAAAAATCCAAATATCAATAAAAACTTTTTATTAGGTCCGTTAGAATGATCGGTCAGGTTACGCCCAACAAACATAATTTTAAGGATGGCCTTGTACTACACGTGATACTTTTGTTCAGTAATTCTGTAGTAATTGTATGAGCACTGTAGGTACAGTAATATATTGTAAAGCAAATGGCATATAGTGCCTTTGCAACAGAACAAGGTACCAGAGTACCTGAAGACCCGCCCAACAATACATGTAGCGGATGGTCTTCAGTAAAATATAGAGGCCTCTGTGGCTCAGTCGGTTAACGAGCCAGCGCAGCGCAATGACCGAAGCCTCCCACCAATGCGGTCGGTGTGAGTTCAAGCCCAGATCATGCTGTCTTCCTTTCCGGCTGTACGTGGGAAGATCTGCCAGCAACCTGCGGATGGTCATGGGTTTCCCCCGGGCTCTGCCCGGTTTCCTCCCACCATAATGCTGGCCGCCATCGTATAAGTGAAATATTCTTGAGTACGGCGTAAAACACCAATCAAATAAATAAATCAATAAAATATATATGTACCTTAATTGCTGATGTTACCATAATGGACGATAAAAGGTCTGCACATTAACAGATGAAAAAATAACAGAATTAAACATCATGATGACTCGGTTTTGTCTGTGTTGCAGTTCAGAGGTGCAAGTCGTAGTGCTCCAGTTCCAGTATGCTTCACAGGTATGTGTTGATTTTATGTCACAGCCCACTTCCATGGCGTGTCTCTTTGGTACTCAAGACTATGTCCATTCTAATCAGATGGTACAGATGATATGATGTTATGGTGATATTTATGTTTTTGTGCCCATATTGTGAGATGATATTATCCATATCAGTATTTTAGCTACAGATCCACTGTGTTTTGGCAAGCTACACACCTTTACAAAGTTCTAAATTAAAACAAGACCAGGTGTTCAACATTTTCCTAGAATGTCTTTATTGGCTTTACACATGAAACAATGATCAATGTTGAGATCCTGGGAGTCAAAACTGAGATTGAAAATTTTCTCATCTTGATTCTCAAGACTCTCAAAGAGCGTTGAGTAGGGCAGTTTTTTTGTGGGTGTGGGGTGGATGAGTGATTTGTAGGGTTACACCCAATCAACATATTTTTAATTATTTTCTTGTTTAAATTGTCTCATTGGAGCCTTGCAGTTTCTAAACAACATCCCCTCCCACTACTTCCCACCATAACAAAAAGGAAAAACGGTTCATAGGAGAGCCAAAAATGGTTTTTCATTTCTGGCATTCGTGTAACTAATCTGAGAGGTTCCGTTCATATGATTTGTTTATCTATTTTTTTTTTAATGGTGTTATATGCTATACTCACAAATATTTCACTTGTATCATACTGGCAATGCAGGAGCCCTTGCAAAATCTGTGACCAACTGCAGGTTGCTATCAAACCTTCCCTTGTCCCATTTTCATTTCAAATATTACACCTATGTCTGCAATACTAGATCATGTGAAGACTTCTTTATTGCTGCTAAATACCTAATATCTACTATGTACTTAGCCAGTGCATGACATATTGACATTCATATCAGCATTATTGAACTTGAGTGCTTTTGAATGATGGATTCTGTTATCCAGATCAGAGACACAGCCTCTTTGCACCTCTGTCTTGCCTTCTTACCATCAACCTGACGATGTGGAATAATACATGTTCCTTTTTGATTGGTTATATCCTAGGTCATTGGAACGAGCCAGGGTAGTTCTGCGGCACATTGTAAGTATACATTTGAATTTCTTGTCAGATGATTGGTGAGCTTTATGATGAAGAATTCTGAGTAAGCATCTCATCTATTGATATATGCATTCTTATTAACACTATAGCCATTAATGTACCTCTCTTTGAAGCTTTCTGGAAATACATCTGTACATAAAGGAATGATATCATTATTAAAGGTTTAGGTTGATTTTGGTGAATACCTAGCTGAAGGTTTACTCGTTGTTTGTGTTACCGTGTGTTTAAACTTGTCAACTTCTTTCCCCAGCTGGCTTCTGCCAAGATGTCCACAGAGGCAGAATCAGAAGAGGTCATCTCTCAGACTGTGGGAAGTAAAGGGGTGATAACTCTGAACAGACCAAAAGCATTGAATGCTCTCAACCTGACAATGATAAGGAAAATGTATCCACAACTGTTGGTGAGTCATGTTGTGCAAGTATGGAAAAGATGTAACATGTCTGTTATATCATCATGTTATCCCAGAAACACGAATCCATTTTATCATTAGGTTTGCTCTGATGTCCCTCATGCTGATATATACGACATGAGCTGATTTAGGCCATCAAGTTGTATTGGCAAATGTTGTTTTTATTTGCCTGCATTTTCTTCACTTACATGTATCATCCTGATTATTGTCGTCATTTACATGTAATAGTCAAGATAGTGCAATGAACCACAAATTTGTAAATGTCACATTTAGAAGTACAACTGAGAATTTTTAATAATGATATTTTTGCATGTGTGCCTCATTGCACACTGAACTGTGATTGACTTCAATATGTTTTATACTAGCTCATTAAGATGTTTGCCCCCATTGGCCAGTTTTACACTTGTATGACCTCTGTGTTCTGTATATTGCACAATTTTGAACCTGTGAAAGAGTTGTCGAAATAATTTTAATATTATATGTTTGTTAGATGTGGGAAAACAGCCCAGAAGTCAGCCTGGTGATAGTCAAAGGGACAGGGAATAAGGCGTTTTGTGCAGGAGGTGATGTGAGAGGTAAGGTGGTGCACCTGGGCATTGATTCAAAAGTCCAGTAGAAACAGTTATGTGTGCCACCATAATGGCATACTGAGACTTCTCAAGCATCCACTAGCGGCTTGGTGTGAGGTGGTCAGTTGGAATGCGTACATAATGTAGCTTATATGCTGCTTTATATTCACATCTTACAGGATATGCTAGACTCAGATTAGTTCACAACTAAACCTGACTATGGGCAGGTTTTTAAAGTCTTGGTTCAGAAGATGTCATTAAAAATAAAAATTTTTCATGGCTTTCAGCATAAATAGGTTAAAAAGTTGATTTTGCTTTTATGTTGAGGTATTTAAAATGTTTTTACCTCAAAGACTTGAATTGGACTTGTTGTTTGTGTGTCTTGTAATTAGAGCTGCACATCTTACCAATGTTTCAACTTACACTACCTGGCCCATGATGATATCAGCATTGCCAGTTCTGGCTTGCTGTAGTCCTTTGGAAATATACAGTGGTTGTGTAAGATATATTACTGTGATGTGTATAAAGCATAATAATTTATACTAATAGTATTTAGGATGTTCCAGGTTTTATTATCAAACAAATACAATTTACCGTCGCTTTCTTGCGTGCACATGCATTTGAAATTAGCCATGTTTAGCCATGTTGTTTTCCAGCACTTTATGAAGCCGGCAAGGTTGGAGACCATTTAAGACAGGACTTCTTTAGAGAAGAATACATGCTAAACTATAAAATAGGTAGGTGTTGTTGTGCATGGAGTGCATTTGTATGTCCTGTCCTTCTGTACTACACGACTACATTGTATATACTGTAAACTGCATTTAGTTTAGGCTTTATGCAAACTCCTGACCACATTCAGGGTGATACCAGTCCTTTTTCAAGGCTTATGGAAAAGATAATGTAGTCTTTCATGTCTGGTTTTTCTTCTCTCTGTTGGTCTGTAGAATTCCAGGCTAGGAGTAGTTCCTGAACTCTCCAAGGCTGACTGTGTGCAAGTGCAAACCTCACTCATGAACTGTTTCTAGGGTTGAGACATTGTTCTGCTGTTTTCTACGTGTTTTATGCTGTGTTTACAATAACCATTAAAGCCATTTCTTGGATACACTATACCTCCTGAAAAAAAAACACAGTACGCAACAGTAACCAGGCACGTGATTTTGGTGAGAATATTTTCATTCTTTGTTGTGTACAGGAACCTTTAAGAAGCCTTATGTTGCAATCATTGATGGAGTTACAATGGGAGGGGTGAGTTGTCAGATATACACACATTCACTTGGTGCCGAAATCATGAAACCGTGTAACAGATTTAAGAGGGGGAAAAACATGTGAATGACGAAAGGCAGCCATTACACAAATTATAAGTTATATGAGTTCTGTAATGTCATCTTTGACATGCTAAAATCTGTAATACGGTTACCTCTGATAGTTGCATAACTTTATTAAAAGGTACCCCATGCCAAATATATATATGACTGAATTATTCTTCAAACGTGTTACCTGTAGTTAGTTGAATGAACGCGCTATGGTTTAACACCCCACCAGCCATATTTCAGCCATGTCTTGGTAGTATTAGTTATTTCTATCTGCTTCAGGGTGTTGGTTTGTCTGTACATGGGAAGTACCGGGTAGCCACAGAGAGGTCGCTGTTTGCCATGCCAGAGACTGCAATAGGTGAGCTATATTCTGTACATGTAATCAGTATCATTAGCCCTGTAGGATGTAGAAGTGTTTATCCCACACTGTGGGACACTGCTCTCCACTTGCTCTGGGTGCCACATGGCCATTCCCATTTGCAGTGTATGTGTGTCCGTGTTAAAGCATATTATATTAGGTGCACTGAACAAATATTTGCGTCAAGGAAAATGCAACTTAACAGATAGCATGTGCTTCTATTTCACTACATACATAGATGGTAACTTTTCCAGTGTTTGGACATAGAAAATGTAAGGGACACTGCTGCAGTTGTATCGCATTATGATCAAAGTTACTGGAAAGAAAACTTAACATGTGACAGTAGTGATACACATTCTCAAGGTTTATACTGTAAATAGCATGTGATATATATAATACATTAAATGGTGTGAACTTGACTGGATGGGAAGTTTTTCACAGTGCCATTCCTTCTCATTGACCAATCAACACCATTCTTCAGAATTCTATGTCTGCCTAAAATTTAGAATCACAAATATGAACATTTAACATAACCTGTCCATGCAAGCCCTGGGTGTGAACTGCTTGCCCTGAGTTGTGTCCCCTTGATCAGTAAACGTGATTCTCAAGCCTGTTTTAACAGTGCACTAAGTAAGTGTTCTTTTTGTGTGGTTTATTACAGGTTTATTTACGGATGTAGGAGGAGGTTACTTCTTGTCGCGACTGAGGGATAAGCTGGGGGTGTACCTGGCCCTCACTGGGTTTAGACTGAAGGGCAGGGATGTCCACCATGCTGGGGTGGCCACTCACTTTGTAGATTCTGACAAGGTAACACTGTCACAAAATGAAGAGGGAGAGTTGTTCATTAATTAAAAAAAATATGAAACATCAACTGTAACATAGAGCTGTCATTTAATAGGTTAATATTCATGGATTAATGATTTTCTCTCAGGTGAAATATTATTTTATTTTTCTCTGAAAAATTTTTCTTTTAGATGGGTAAATAATACTTTTAACCGTGAAACTAAAACTTTGCTTAAGACCATTTGGTAATTGGGAAAAGTGTTCAGGTGCTGGATGGATGTCAGTTTGGTGGTGATAATTTTTTTTTCTTAATATGTGTAATTGTTTTTGAAGAGCTTTTACAAATCCTCAAACTTTGATATTTACATGCATGTCACCGCTGAGATCTACTGGAATGTAACTTCTTTGATGTTTCTTTAATTACAGTTAGAGGCCCTTGAAGGAAGTCTGCTGAGTTTAAAATCCACCTCGGATAATGATGTATCAAAGGTTCTGGCAGACTATCATGAGCAGGTAGGCTTTGTTTTCTATGTTTACCGTACAATAGACACATTAATGGTGTTTAGTGTGTCCTCTGGTTTGATGATAACTCTGCTGACTGTCACCAAAAAACCCTTAAAATTGGGCATGTTTTTTTGGGGGGGGGTTAATTTGGTTAATGCCTCGGAGCCTCAGTTAGATGGCAACATCATTTGTCCATTCAAACCCATGATAGAAATAAGGTCTAGCACAGTCATCAGGTGCGTGACTCGCAAATGCCCGCTGTATGTGGGATTTCAATCCTGGCCTGGGACAGTGAATCTCTGAATTGCTCTGCTCTCATTGTTTATTGAGCCTTGCTCAAAATAAGTGTGTATCTGCAAAGTGTGGCCTTCAGATTTTCAATCTTCATTTGTCCAGTTAATACCACTTCAGGTTTGGGCAGTTTCCTCCCCTCATAAACACACCACCATCATACAAGGGGAAGATTCTTAATTACTGCATTAAACAAAAGTTGTATCAGCAAACGGGAAATAAATAAATAAATAAACACGTCAGAAATGGATGATGGCTGTTTTGTCGAAGCATCACACCGCCATCATTTGTAGTTTGCAAGTATAATCCTGTCATGGTCTGTCCAGGTGCATTGTATTTTCTTGATCTCGTTTATGTGATGATTTAAGTTATGTTCACATTATTCCATGAAGAGTAGCAGAAAGTTGTTGGAGTAGTCTGTTGTTCATTTGCAAGACGTTGCTGTCTCTTGAACATGTCTTGCGTAAATTTTCCTGTCTGATTAAGTCACAATATTTTGCATGAAATGTCACTCAGCCTCTCAATTTTTGTCAGTGTCGGATGTTAGTGTACACTCTTAAAATAATATTTCTCACATTACTCGCAACGTTTTATGGGTTCTTGACTACATGGAGTTTTTCTTGGTGACAGTCTTCTGTTTACTGGCTGTCTATGTCTCACTGTGTGTTGTGTCCTCATCTCTGCAGAGTACCTCGGGCAAAAGTGCAGAGTTTGCATTAGAACGCCACATGGATCAAATCAACACGCTGTTTGCAGGGGAATCGCTGGAGGAGATATTTGACAGGCTGAAGAAGGATGGGTCAGAATGGGCAATGCATCAGCTTGAAACATTGAAGAAAATGGTGAGAAGTTTCTTATTGTTTCTAGTTATTGGAAATTTGTGCTCCATTATATCAGAGAAGTTTGATAGATTAAAATTAGGAATTGTTGGAACCAACAAATGTTTTATCCAGAAAGGCGACTACTGGTAGTTATAGACAAATGAAGTAAGCTGTTCGAATCCAGTATCTGGTCATTTTCAAGAGAGAGGTGCAATGGTGTACTTTAGTCTGTCCAAGTCTCCACTAATGGGCCTCACCTCTGTCATCTTAAATTCTCAAGTGCATGGGAAACAACCAACAGTCTAAAAAAAAATTGTTGAAAAATATTCTGTTGAGTTTTGTGTTTCAGTGTGGTCTATTGCCTGTATTTCTGTCCCGTCTATTTCCAGTCACCTACCTCCATGAAGGTGTGTTTGCGCCAGGTGTTAGAAGGCGGCAAGCTGAGTCTGGAGGAATGTCTCAAGGTGGACTATAGGCTTGCACAACACTGCATGATGGATAAGGACTTCTTTGAAGGCGTTAGAGCAGGTAGGAGAAGAACTGTTCTTCTGGAGTTTTTATGGGTCTGTTGGTGAGAATCACCAGAGACCCATTATGGATCCATGTAAAAATGTGGAGAAATTTCCAGAAGTAGTTTCTCCTAAGTACTCAGTGGGGTTTAATGAAATAGACTGTGTGTCATGGTCAAATATTGGCTTCCTTTTGTGATGTTTTTTTCATAGTTTTGTTGGGATTTTTATTGGGATACAATGAACAATCATTGCATAAAACTTTTAATATCTGGAGTGGTGATTTCATTTATTATCTTTTCAGTTTTATGTCCTGAAAGGTCATCGAAGGCAGTAGCGCTGTTTTGAGGCTGGTAATGGTAAATGTCACATACCAGTTGGTATCTTGACTTCTCATGGTAGGGTATGTAGCGAAAACATTTACATCATCCAAGATAGCTTACATGGATGTATTTAAAACAGCTCCTAATTGTATTTAGGCTTGCCTTGTGGCAAAGAGCGCTTGGGTAGCCATAAAAATGGTGGAAATAAAGAATAATGCGGAAGTTAATTATCAGATGGCGGGTATGCCATTTTACCTGAATCCCTCCCTTACTGCCCAAGAATAACGCACTGGACTACAGTAAAAACTGGAATAGAGGGGGTGCTAGTCCATCTAGGTGAACTAAGAGTGTTAGTTTGTAATTTTGACATTCGTTGCAACCCTGCGTCCGTCACCTGTTCTCAATGAAAATCGCTGCAGATCTTGAACTTGAAGTCGATAGAACTGCTTTTGATACGGTCCGTGCATTTGACCTGGCACAGTGGGTCAGACAGGTATCTTACCTGTCACATTTACAACCTGTGCAAATTTCCAGGCAATGTACAAGTCACACAGGAAGTGTTGCTCATGGTTGGAAAACATGCAAGTATTGTAAGAGAAGAAGATTAAATAATCAAATTTGTCACATGAACTAGAGTATTGTCATCGAAATGATAAGCACAAGATATAGCACAGAGGCAAAAGTGTGTGATGAGGCTTTTGCAGTGACAAACTCAAAGGTACAAGCTTTCTCTTTCGAAAGAGTAAACAACAACAACGCCATATTAATTTTTATTTTCTAATCAGCTTTAGTAGATGGCAGTTTTGCCACCCACAACTGCCAAAAATCGTCAACTGCTGGCTACTTCCCTGATATACTGCACATAAACTTTTGTTTCTCAGCAATCACATCAAAAATGAGCTTTATAGGGTGAATAAATGGGATAATAGGATAAGAACATATTCAACTTCATTTGATAAATATTACAAAAAAGTACATAGGTTATGCTTTCATGGTTTCCTAGCAAAGCACACGTGCAATTTTTGGCCTTTCTATATTTTTGCATCCTGCTTCAGGGTAACTTAAACAGTGGTTCTGTGCATGTGAGTGCCTGCAAGCATTTGTGTTTGTTGTTATAGAAATTTAATGAGCATATTAATAAACAAATATCCTGAAACATTTGCAGCTTTGTGGACAGTCTTAATTCTGTATTGAAAAAATGTGTTGCCCAGCTTCATATGATTTTAAATGTTGAGCGTTAAAGAAATATGTGATTTTCGGTTCATTTATGGATTTATTTCTTTGCTGTTTTACGCGGTACTCAAAAGTATTTCAATTATATGAAGGCAGCCGGCATTATGGTGGAAGGAAACCGGACAGAGCCTGAGTTCTCTCAAGGTCTGTCCGCAGACCATCCGCAGCTTGCTGGATTTTCGGTTTAGTATACATGTATATGCTTCTTGAAAATGCCACTTCCCCATCCTGTCAAATCAAGTATCTGATTCAAATATGACATACAAAATAACTGTTAATTGATGAATCTGTAAACTTCTTGGAACATTTTATTTCATTTCATTTTAAGAGTTATTACATGCGCATTTTGTATAACTGCACTACATTTGTTGACCAGTTGTTTTCTATGGGGCTTTGTGCATAACAATGAATTTCCATGACATTGGTGTTAGCAGTTGAATGATACTGTGCAGGGTCTCATGTCAGCTGACAGTCATTAAACCACAATCAAGTGGTGCCAGTTTTCAGTTGACATAATACATTTTGCTGGTGCCCCTCACCAGTTACAAGTAGTGGTGGTGGTATATGCGAAGGATTCAAAGCCTCCAGCTAGCATCTTGTCAATACACATGATACAAGCTTGACAAAAATTTATAATGAACATGTATTATGATGTGTTGTCTTGATCTGTTGCTACGTGCAGCAGTGGTACAAGTAATGAAGATATTTTGGACCTAGTTGGTGCTCACACTAACCATACAAATCGAAATGGTAAGGGCTTATTTGCAAAATTTTGACAAGGAAAATGTCTTCAGTGTTACAGTATATCACAATACGATGTTCTAGTGCAATGTATTCAGTTTAAAGTAATGTCATGAGCTAGGTAAGAAAAGATCTATATAAAAAGGTGCTAAGTACTGCTGCCGGGTCCCCATTACGGACACAGTAATGGATAGGCACTTTGTGAGCAGAGAACGAATTGTACTGGGAGAAAACTGGTCACATGTTACAAGAAGAATAAAGTTAGAAGAAGAGCAATAGACCCATTTCACAGCCTTTGGGCTCTGGTTTACTTACCAGAGACATACATATCTTTTAGATTTTGTGCAAAGCCACAGTATCCACTGTCTTTCTCCAGGGTCGTTAGGCATCATGGGTTTACACAGACACCTTTCTCACCCATAAATTGGCAGGTATAAAGCTTAGTATTTCAGTGTAAATCAGCTTTCTCTTTTCCTCATGTTTGCAATTTCTGATTTGTATTTAAAGGGACATTGATGCCCAAGTAATAGGTATTTTCAAGTTATTACAGAATGACATGAGTATTAGGTATTTTTCTCAAGAAGTAAAAGTTGTAAGCTTTTCATTAATCCCACCACCAGCGTTTTACATTAAGTGAGTGTTTGAAAATAACAAATCAAAAGTCTGCTAGAATATTTAAATGAAGCCTGATAGTTCATGGGGAAGGGAGTATGTGCACAGCGCGCGATGAACTTCATATGTAAATAGATGTGGCTGATGACACATGTAAAAGAAGGATTGACGGCTCTTTTGTATCAGGATTGGCCAAAAAGAGGCAAGTCTAGAGTTGTAATTGCTGGCTAGATGTCGCAAAACAGCTATTTGATACGTGGGTGCAAATGCTGTTGTTGTTGTTGTGGCGGTGTTAAGTATCAAACAGACACACGATTCTGACTCATGGTTTGTGTAGCCAATATCGACTGATCCTGAACGCCAGCAGATAGGCCTACATGCATGCACAGGGTCATTTCTGTTGAATATTAATGAGGCAAAATGGCCTGCCCTTTGTTTAGAAATCCAAATTTTGGCAGACCCTGTCTCTGTAAAGTAACATACTTGATTTTCCTTGTTTTCTTTTTCAGTGCTAGTTGACAAAGACAACAGTCCAAAGTGGGATCCTCCATCAGTAGAAGGTGTCACAAAGGAGAAAATAGACTGGTACTTTTCTCACTTACCACCAGAACAAGAACTCAAATTGTGATCTTTAATTCAGGGTGGTACATGAGATGGACTACATACTTCAGTAGGATCATTACAGATGCTTGGATTCCCATCACATCGAAGCCCGAGACCGTGGTCTAAAGGTGTCTTATATTGTCTGATACACGGCGGACTGCTAGCCACCCTTAGCCCGAGGGCTATGTGGACCCGATTTAGGTATAATGTTTGTAAGGTGCTACCCCGGCGTTCAATTCTGCTGCATATGAGTTAGATTCTTCCCATAAATACACATAAAGTACCTTAATTCCCAAAGTTGAAATATTTGTGCACATTTTGCCACTATCGCTACTTGGCATTACCTCACCCTTCTCAAGTAAACCTTCGCCGAAGCAGGCGATACGGCTAGCCTTCACATGCTGCCATGCTTCTTAAATCTGTGTTACTGATGTGCGGATCATGTTCATCACGGGTTGACCTTTCTGTGACATCATGTATGGAAATTTACATCCATACTAAACAAATCTACACCTTCAATCAATTTGCATAAAGGTCAACCAGAGATGGGCATGCATGGGGAGCAGCAACACGGTTTATAGGTCAAGTTGTCGACAACGCAAGTGAGCGTAACTCAGTAATGTGAATCATCCTGGGCTTATTGGTGGTTAATTCTGCAGGATTTGACAACATTTGGCAGAAGAACAAGGAATGGTGAACATAGTTTATCTCAGTTTTACTGGGTTCGTGCATGTGTTGGTTCATTTTGCACGGATTTTAACCCAGTGCTGAGCTATTTTCACATACCAGTATTTTAACCTGCATAGCTCCTAGGCTGTGTGCTATGCCTAACCCCATATTGAAAGATTATAACCAAGATCCTTGGCTAATCATCTCGGAGAAAGTGGTTTTCAGTGAAGGCCCAAATGTAGTTTTGAATGGTAGAAGAATAATGATGTGCCATATAGTTACATATATACAAAGAATGAGAGTGTAGTGGGCATTGACTTAATTTCCTGACGAGGACCCCTTACCCCTAATCTGGGTTGGATCAAACTGTCAGAACATCAGTAGCATCTGTCCATGATTCTCTCAATTGTACAAAGGAGTGTGTTCAATGTCAAAACAGTTTGAGACTCCAAGCTGGTTTACACTACATGTATATCTGCTGGATTATCTCCCCTGGTGGGCACTCACATGTTAGAAGAGGTTTTCAGCTGCAAAGATGGAGAGATGTGCAGCATAAGTTGAGAGAATAATTCTTGACCTGAAAACAACTGTGTTGTGACACATTGATTGTCTCATTTGTGATCTTCTGCAACTATCTCATGTTGAGAACAGCAGAAATGTGTCAATGCCAGCACTAAAACTATGTACATGTTCTTTCGGTTTGTTAATAAAAATGTGTATCTCGTGGCCTTTATATCCCTACAGCATGATCACTCAAAGGTAGCCATGTATTACACTTTGTTCTCAAGCCCTGTCTGTTGAAATTCGCACAACTTGTATTGACATTAGCTGTTCATCAGAGAATCCTAATCCTTCAAATCGAAGACTGACTGATTTTTCGTTGGAAGGGAATTGTTCATACATATTTTCTTACTTATTTTCATCTGCACAAATGCTCAGTGGTAGATGTCTGTTTAAATTTGTATAGTCTTAATTATTTAAAATAATTGGTGTTTTTCACCATAATTAAGAATATTTCACTTGTACATGTGTGAGGGTGTAATATGTCGGCAGGAGCCCAGCAGAGTCCAGGGGAACCCACGACCATCTGCAGTTAAAAGAATGTGGCAACACATAAGATATACATGGAAATAAATCTCTGGCTGTCTGTAATTTCGAAACTCAAAAACTATGCATGCCAGGGCAAGGAAAATTCAAAACAAGGAAATCCCGTAAAAATCGTATATTTTTTCATTGTTGTTTAATACCATACTCTAGAATTTTACACTTATACTATATCGGTGAGTGAGGGGGTAGGGGAAGAGGAGGCCTCCGTGGTCGAAAAGGTTAGAGTGCCAGTGCAACGTAATGACTCATGTGCCTCTCACCAATGCGATCATTGTGAGCTCAAGTCCAGCACATGCAGGCTTCCTCTCCAGGCGTATGTGGCAAGGTCTGCAATCACCATGCAGTTGGTACCCCCTCCCCCCCCCAGATTTCTGCCCGATTTCTTCTCGGCATAATGCTGGCTGTCGTCATATAAGTGAAACATTCTTGAGTACAGTATAAAACACCAATCAAACAAATAAATACCAGCGATTACATGTATGACCAGTGGAAGAACCAGAGCTCTCAAGGTAAACCACCAAAGTTTGTCAAGCTGCTGATGAACTTTCTCACATCTGCTTTATAGAAATACACAAAATATTGGAAGACATGGTCATACATAAACGTTAGACTACACTTGCAGCCACATAAGCATTGTTAAATGTTGGTTTTCACCTAGCCAACGCCCAACGTAACTTTCAACATTGACATATTTGTCCTCCAGATGTCCCTTGATGATAATTCGATCGACTAGTTGCTTGGAACGAGATGATATCAGTTGTGGCCTAAAAGTGCTGTAACACACGTGGTATTAAGGGGCATAACACAACTTAAGGTTCTTTTAATCACAATTCTGCAGCAAATTAGAAACAAGAAACTAAATATGACTGTGAATGTGTAAATGTTTATTAGGTGCTGGTAAATCCTAAGTATCAAGACTTGGACAGTGAGCTTGTACATGCTCTCCAAGAGAGATCACCACATTAAGTCAGACAAAACAATGCTTTAACAATGAATATACCAAACTTCACAGAATTTAATTTCACTGATAGTTTTGATACAAGTATGGGTCTACACTTGAAATTACACCTGTTTTCGTACATGTATATATACTTACCATGATGACATCTTGCTGTCAGTATCATTTCAATAACACATACATGGACACATCAGCAAAACGAGTAATAAAATCTTCAGAGCACTAACAGAACCACCCATCATTTTTATTGTATCGAACTGGTTTAGTAAATATACATAAATATCTGCATCTGCATTTAAAGAAGCTTTCAGCTTAAATCTCTATAACTGTTGTAAGTGCGAATTACTTACATTTATAAATCTGTAAGAGGCCTTGTTATTTAAGGAGGGAAGCATCACTGGCACATGATACTGTTGGTATACCCATATTTATTTGACAGTTGCTTAAAACCATCCAGGGGCTCTGTGGGAGTGGTTACATGCCAGCTCAACACGACTGCGGAATCTCTCACCAATGCAGTCGCTATGAATTAAAGTGCAGCTCTTTCTGGAGTCTTCTCCAGTTGTACATGGGGTGATGGAAGATGGTTTCTGTGAGAAACCTGTGGATGGATGTGGGTTTGGTTTCCTCGGACAATAATGCTGTATAAGTGAAATGTTTTTGAGTATGATGAAAAACACCAGCCAAATAAATAAACCCACCTATGGCCACACAAGTATTGTCAACTGCTGACTTAACACAGCCTCAAGCCAGGAAAGCAGAAGAACCTAAAAATTTCCTGTGCCAATTCAGTTTTGAACCTGCAAAACCAAGCACTTTTAACAGCTAGCCCACAGCTCGCTCCCCTATGTACAAGTATGTTATCACCTTGATAAGTGTCCTTAAATGAGAAGGCCTGATTTTGGAAATAAAAGACACAAAGAAATACAATACCAAACTCTTGGTTGTGGAATTCCTGTCCATAATAAAACAGATAAAAAAGATATATTTAAAAAAAATGCAGGATAAAATTTGGAAATGTAACTCAATTCATCATTATATCTTTGCGTCAACTAATACCTGAAAGCTGTTCATAAAATCACTAACTTTAATTTATATTTGATAAAGGCATGACAGCAGATGGCATAGGTAGTAGAGCAGTAATGCATTTTTACTGATATTACTCATTTTCAAGTTACAGAAAAAGTTTACATCTGTTAACAGTAGAAAAGCATTTGTGTAAATAAATAATAAGCATGTAATTGCCAAAAATTGGAACAGTCAACATGCGATATCACAACAAAATCAAACTGATTACATAACAATGGAAATTTTAGAGTAACATCACAACAACCACAGTATTAAAACTGTCATCTACGTGTTGCTAGCAGCTATTTAACTTCCAGTTTTCACTCCGTTTATAACAGGTTACAGCCACCAAAGATGAGCAGTACCTTTTAACTGCTATGTGTATGTGATCTTCCCTAACATCCACAAAGCTGCTTGGTGCTGTATACTGTTTTCAGTACCAACTATAATCACTCCAAATGTTGATGCTCCTCTCTCCCATGATGTGTACGCCATGTTGAGAAAACAGCCACACTAAAGAGAAAAGTAATGCCCACTAATGAGAACGTAGTCATGGCATTAAAGTACTGTCTGTAGGCGAAACGGAGATACCAAATCGTGGCCAGAAAGACTGCAAACAGGGGAAACATGAAGATCCCTATGTCCAGGTCATTCCTATTGTCCGCAGGTGGAGGGGTTGGCCGCTGCTGGGCCTCAGTGACCAGACAGTGGACTGTACAGTTATCCCGAATGTTGTACGACTGAAGAGTTGAAGTGTCATTCTGTAGGCACTGACCATTGAAGATGAGACGCACCAGTTTGTTATCTGCCAGCTCGGGGCCAAAGTGGGTCCTGTCAACAGGATGCAGGGTACAAGTGAATTAACACACAGTACTGTGGCTGAAAACTTCTGCTCGTAAAATGTATGATTAGTACTCAAAATAAATGCATTGTTTTGACATTGCTATCCTGGCTCACAGAAACTTGAGCCCTTTATGTAGAATTTATTACACAGACATGTGGACCGTCAAATATTTATTAAACAATATTGCTCATTTAAATGCAGAATACTGCCCTTCTAAAACAAGGCGATCCAAGCGAAATACTGTTTTGTTCTTTTCTGTAATATGCCACTGTTTCTGGACAGTTTTGTTCGCAAAGATGTACATGTATGGTGGCTCAGAACTGAAATACACCAATAAAGCAGCAGGCAATGGTGTGTTTTTGCAAAGACTAGGACCAAACTGACTGAGCAGGAATTGTTCCTCATTGAGTAAAACATGAGAACGGAACCTGTGATATATACTGTGATATGTAATGCTTCTTCTTCCTCTTGGATAACCAGAGGAACATTAGACTTGACTACCTGAAATGAAACCTGACTTATCGGTAGTTGCAGAAAGTGACACTGATCATATGGTAAACAGGACAAACACTGTACCAGCATGTTTGGTTTCCCATAATTCCTGTAGGACAACACCATCTGTTACAAATGAATAGTTCTGTTCCTGACAAATTACTCATGCTAAAGATGCACAAAATAGAAAGCGAAAATACAAGTATGGACTTGAATCCATTAGATTTCAAGTCACACGTTAGATATAGGGCCTAGTAGTATCCATATAAAGGACACACAGATGAAATACGTTCTCAATAATTTTCAAAGATTCGTTGGACCTACTGGCTAATAAGAACACATATTTTGGGATCTTACCCCCTGGGCTCCTGTGGAAAAGTTCGAATTTACAGTGTATGTGTACTTATATACAAGTTTTCTCCGTGCACAGTATGCAGGGTGATGTCTACAAACCTTTTAAACTGGCCAATGGTTTCAAGTGGACTAGTCTGTACCAGCCGCTGATCATCATTCAAATATTTTAGCTTCACCCTTATATTTCCATCACTGAGAGCAATTTCTTGTAGTACTGAACGATCAGTTGAAGGTTCTTCATTCTCACTTCTCTGTGGACCATGAGGGCTTGTTTCGGAATTATCAGCATGTGTTCCAGTGCCATCATTGATATCACTGCTCTGCAGAGTAATGGTGGTTTCACCTGATGAGTCCTGGGCAGCCGAGTCTTTTTCTTTGGACAAGAAAGCTAGACGCCTTTGTCGAATCGTTTCTTGATCAACTGAACTTTTGCTAGACTCCCTCTGATCATTGCTCGATGACAATAAAACTGAAGCACTGCCAGTTGGGTGCAGAGGAATGTCAGACCTGCTTACCTCCCTTGCAGCTGTTACTGGCTTGTCTCCAGTTTGTCTATCATTGTTTCCTTCCTCATATTGCTCACCACCATTGGCCCCACCAACCTCACCTGTCTCTGTGCTTGGGTTCTCTGCCACCACATTTCTGTCATTCGGCTCAGAGTTGGCACTGACAGGTGTGTGCGCAGTTCTTCTGTGCCTAGTAAGCTCTACAATGAGAAGGCTGAAGAAGCGTATATCCCTTGTGTGCGTGGACAGCCATGCACACACAACTACAACGACAACCAGTAGGGCAGCAAATACAAACGTAACTTCATCTCCTACTCCTTCAATAAGTGGCATCTTCTGGAAATTATGTGCCTGGCATCTGGCGAGAAAGAGACAACAGCATCATCAGTTTACAGCTGTATTATATGTATGCCTTTATTTACATGTCTGTACTTTCACCATGACCAAGGAAGTCGGCCAAATTCAGTTCTTGTCATTTGATGAACTTTTGATAAGTCAACAGAACATGCAACTACACATGGTCTCATAATTGTCCTGGCTGGGTTGCTGTTGAAAAATGGTTTTCCGGTCCTATTTTTACAAACCAGTTGACTCAATGAATCGGCCCATACCAAATGTAAGGAAGGGTTCAAGTTATTATTTGTGGTGAAATTTTCACCGTGGACTTCTATGGGACGGGTGCTACAGTAACGTACGTAAGCGACCAGCTAGCTGTTCTATAACGTTGAGTAACTAAAAACACTAGTAAAACTAGGGAAGAACTTCACCCTATGTTTATGTCATAGATGCCCATGCAACCATCACCCACCAGCCAGGACTTTCCGTATGATGTAATGCACAAGTGAAGACATGCAGTCGACGTAGTCTTGCCGATATCAGTCAGGGGTCAATTTTCATGACGTCGTCCAGTAACAAGCGTGTCTCAACCATACCGGTCGTTTCACACAAATTTGTTATTTGTTAGCAGAGGCAAGACTGTAAAATTACCCACCGGTGAACACGGCGCATAAATTCAACACTAATACTGTAAAATCTGGGACTGGGGTTCTTACCTACTATCTGTCACTTCTGTCCACTTTCTCCAAGTAACATTTTCAGCTACGTCATCAAAAGAAGTGTGGCAATCAACCTGCTTGCCGCAACACATTGCAGGCCTCCCGACTCTGCAAGGGTCGAGTTCACTACGAATCCGATGGACATGTTTTCTCTCACAAAACACAAGGGTAATGTGAGGTATTTGTGCTATATTTGTTTGTTTGAGTGTGAAGTGTCCATTGGATGGTTTCGTATGGGCTGAATTAATACATTCGATATTCAGTGCGTGGTTGCGTTTCCTCACGAGGTAGGTGTCGTGTGAGGAGATTGCCTCGGTGCACGTGATCTGACATTCCATTTCAAAATGGCGGGGTTGTCGAAAGTGAAGGCTGGCCGGCTCATGGCTGTCATCGGTGATGAGGTAAAATTGGCTTTCGTTTTGCTATTTTTTGCCCCCTGGTGATACACAGCAACTTTAAACTAAAACAATTCTGTTTTATGGTGAGGATAAACTAAAAACACTTTGGGACCAGCGACCTGTAGCTAGAGAAGAGATCACGGTGTCCAAATTCCGAAGTTGCTATCCTCAGTCCTGCCAGCCCTCTCTAGAACTCTCGGGATTTGTAAGGAATAGGTTGAGCAATTGTTCGTCGCTGACCCACTTTTCCGATGTTCATTGAGAAAAGGACATTTTTAAATGAATTGACGTCACGCACCATGTGATATCACCCTCATCCTTACTGCTGCCCTGTCATGTCTTCAGGGCATTCAATTGTGGAGCAGATTTAGGTTGACGGCTTTGACACCACAACTGAACTATTTAAGTGCCTCTCTGATCAGGATACGAATTGCGTTGAAATATTACAATGATGTGAAAGACATCCTGTGCCCATGTTTTCAAAAGGTTTTTGATGAATAACCCATATTTAACCCATATAAATGAAGATTCCTTGAAAAACAAAATCTTTGGCTGTGTCCGTAAAATTTTCCTGATGTGACATGATAATATTCCTTGTATGACATTGGAATCAGGCAGATGTGACGTTGAGTAAGGCATTTATGCTGGAATGATGTCAAAGAGTGTTTGAAAGGGCAGCGTTATTTGTGGATACACGTCAGTGATTGGTGATGTCATGTGTTCATGGCTGACATCACACCAGGCAAAGTGGAAGGGACAGAAATATTTTGTGTCCGTATACTGTGACGAAATGTACAATATTGGTTTTAATATGCTGCATTAATTTCACAATTTAGGAAAGCAATTCAGACTATTCCAGTCTTTATGGCACAGATGTTTTGACACCAAAGTTGCTTTTTAAAGACAACTACTTTGCGACCTCTTACCTTCAGTAAGTAATTTAACGAAAAGAAAAAGTGATTAAGGAATGGGGATTGTGAGGTTGAACAAATAATTTCTTTGTTTATATTGACATGAAGGCAAAGTTATGATGAATTTTGTGAAGTTTATGATTATTAAATTATACAGATCACCGATTTTTGTGAGGAGATATTACTTTTTTATTAGAAGTTAAAAGAAAACAGGGAATTCTTGGCCTTGATGTGATAAGTTGGAATATGTCTGTTTCAGGACACGTGCACTGGGTTTCTACTGGGAGGAATAGGTGAGCTGAACAAAAGTCGACAACCTAACTTTCTGGTGGTTGATAAAAGTAAGTGCATTCTTTACATTCATTTGGTTTGTGAAGTGTTAGTTTTGCTGTAGAATAAGGTTTTCTAAAAATGTGACAACATCATGCTACACATTCTTATTTAACCTTCTAATATGATGAACCAAGATTTTGAAGTTATATTTGTGGTTTCGTTTCACAACACGATAGAAAGAGTCAAGAGTAATGAAGCACCATACAGGGATTAACTTGGGTCATATGACTTGGTTGTAGCTATCCCTGGCTCTCTTTTTGTTACATGGACAATGCCAACTCAACAAGTTGGTAATCAGGGACTGTAAGGCTCAAGAATTTTGTGCACAATTTTCCAGGCAAAAAAGGCCAAGTTTATGACTTGTGTGTTAGGCAAATGGGCAATTACATCTATGAACTTACATGACAGAAGTTATTAAAGGAATTATTTGGATGGCTGTATGTAATCACAAACATGTGGGCATGCCTGATCTTCAAAGGGAATGCTGATTGGTGTTGAACGCTAAGCTCAAGAATTTTTCACTCCTATGAAGACTGCCCTCTTTATTGGGTGGAAAGTACCAGAGTGCCCTCAATAAACCACAAACCTTAGTCATACGATAGAGTATGGTTCTTATCAAAAGTGGCAGCTGAAGTTTATGCTTCCAACCTGTTCAGCATTTCCTTTAAATGCAGAGTCCACTATTTTCACAAATACAATACATGTACTTTTCTCTCTTACTTCCTAGATACAAGTGTGAGTGAGATAGAAGAGAGCTTCAAATCTTTCCTCAGACGAAATGATATTGCCATAATACTGATCAGTCAGAATGTGAGTATCCCCTGATGTGATCAAAAATTTTTCTTCCTGTTGCAAGCACATGGTTTTTGTGTTATGTAATGTAAAGTGTTCTGTGTTCCACTCGTGGTTTTGATCTTACAAGATTCACATTTTAGTAGATGGTATGTTGTACTACTTCAATTTGGTAGAAGTGAAGTTTGTCAGAACAGATTATGTATAAGCTGACCCCGTGTTAAGCATGTGCGTATTTCATATTTTAAACAAATGAAAGGATCCTTGCTGACGCTGTCCAAAGCGTTCCCCCTGCAGAGGTTGCCACTCTTGCTGGTTGCCACAGCAACAGGTTGCCAGCTTCTGACATCCTTCATCCTCACAGCCTTACTGTATGTGCATATAAAATAAAAATTTTTAAGTATGGCAGTAAATACATATTTCAAAAATAAATTTGGAGATATATATATTTCCAGGTTAATCAGGCTATAGTTTGTGTCATTACCAGATAGCGGAGATGATTCGACATGTGATTGACAACCATCTGGAGCCTATCCCAGCAGTGCTAGAGATCCCCAGCAAAGATCACCCGTATGACTCCAGCAAAGACTCCATTCTCAGGAGGGCCAAGGTGGGACAACCTATTTATACATTCACTCTTCTGCATGGGTTATTGAATTACTTGGTTTAATTTGTCCATGTGGTGTATCTCCAAATGTTCCTCCAGGGTAGACAAATGAACAAGACAAAAATGCCCCTCTTGGCAACCAGTAACCACTCAGTTGTTTGTGGTCATAATTTTGTTGAAACAATGATGAGCCTTGCTTTTCAGTGATCAACACAGGGATTATTAATTATTTTGTTTTGTGTTGTTATTTTGCAGGGAATGTTCTCAGCTGAAGATTTCAGATAGATGTTGATGTTGGTGTAGCCAGACTGGGATGACATTCCAGGAGTAAGACATACAGATGACGAGTAAACCAAGAGTAGTTAGGAGCAGACCGGGAACAAGTTAGGAGTAAGCTAAGAGTGGGTCAGGAATAGACATAGAGTTCAGTACATTTAGAGTTCAGGATCAAGATTACACTATAACCACATCTATATACCTTCTATAACAGTGTTACCTAACAAGCAGCAGCCAGTGCTTCTTTACAGAATCAAAGCAAATAAACATTAAAACGTTCTGTGCATAATGTCAGATTTACATATTTATTAGGGGTGATGACCCTTGGCACTCTTGTTTGAACTCCTCTCTGAATCCTTGGCAATCTCCCAAAACTGAATCATTGAGTGTATGTAGAAGTTAGAAGTGATTGTATTTATACATTTTATTTGGTGCTGTACAGGGTATCTCCCAGGTTTTGTTGAATTATTTATCAGATCTTTGAAGCATTGCAATGTTATATGTGTATAGTTTGTACATATATGATTGTTTTCCATGTCAGCATCTCATTTTCTGTATAATGTGGCTGCAGATTGGAAGGGGATTAAAATATATTAAGTGTGTAAATTGACTCTGATTTCTGTGGTTCTGTTCTAGTTCATTCTGTTTTGTGTCTTCTTAGCGTATTCAAAATATTGCAGTGTATTGTTCACTCTTAATCATGTGTGAGAATTGCTCGTACTATTTATTGAATATTGTGGGTAAAAAAATGTACCATTTGCCACAACTGAATCTTGCTCAAATAATGCAGATCAAAATTCCGAAGGAAATTTCTCAAGTTAGCCAGGAATTGTCAGTTGGGGGTGTACTGAAATTCTCTACGTCGTTACAGGAGACTACATGTATAGGGTCAAGTGAATTGTCACCTTATCCAATCAACACAAAACTTGATACGTAAAACAATCTGTTATGTCAGTAAGTAGCAGGACTGTTAACAAGCAGCTACTTCCCTTTTTCACTATAATATGTAAATTTGCAAAAGCAGCATACCGTCATGTTTACATGTTATATAACACTTTGGGGGAACGCGTGCAGGCTGTTTGGTTAAGGTGCATGGTAGCCTTTTGATTACTGAGACACAGGAGGAGAGGGAATTTGTGAATTTCCTTTCGCTCACTGTTCGCTAGAACTTAGTGACAGTAAGTGGTCGACGACACTCGTGGCATTTGGAGAATTCATTGAAGACCAATTGTAAGTTGCAGGAGGGAAATTAGGTCAGTGGCTTGCCAAAGGTGTGTGGTTACCCATCTTGCTTTCAAAGGGAAAGGTTGATTTTTGTGATCTCTTGAGTGAGTGCTTGGGGTTTAACGTCGTACTTAACAATGTTTCAGTCATATGACGACGAGGAGTCCTGGTGTGTACTTATCGTGTGTCTTCTTGTGGCAGGACGAGTCCATGCCGCCAAATTGCTGCCGCCACTGGAACATCATGCCAAAGACACCAGACATAACACCAACCCATTGTCACATTAAACTGACACCGGCCGACCAGTCCTGTTTCCTTGCTCTAACCTCTCAATGCTGAGCGCCAAGTGAGGCACCAACAAGTTCCATTTTTAAAGTCTTTGGTATGACTCGACCCAGGCTTAAGCCTGGATCTCCCGGCCTCCAAGCGGACTCTCTAACCACTAGACCACCGAGGCGGCCCGTGATCTCTTGATGTTGGACGTCGTGAACTTGTCCAGTTTCCTCTTACCATAAACTGAACACCATCGTCTGTAGGTGCTGGAGTATGGCGTTACTCAAAATCTTCAATCTTTTCATTAATTAAAGCCGTTTGTAAAGAGTATTGTAATCATATATTTATTGTAAAAATATTATCGCCACAGATATAAAACTAAGAGAATTGTTTTTCTAGAACCTAAAGTTCTCCAAGAAAATACTAAAATATTGCTTTATCGTCGGTTGAAAAAGTTGAAGACTTAAGGTAATGTTCAACAATCACGAGAATAAATAAACGTGATCTGTTGGCTTTTCTAGTTTTATGATGACATCCAGTTTAATATTCTAGCAGAACAGTATCGGTAAAAAAGGTCACATCAACATGGCCATCAAAAACATTCGTTTTTCAAAAACAGTTATAAGCATTTCGTAGTCTTCGATACCTTTTTGCCAGAAACTCTGATGGAAGCCCATGTGACGTTACCACGTGTTTTTGCAACTGTATGTTGCCACATTGTCACGCCTTGATGACAACAGGTCTACATTTAAGACCATTGGTTGTATAGTTGACAATCGGCTTTTGTCTCTGTGTAATCTACTCACCCTGTAATTGAATAACGGTATTTCATGGTCCAATTAAGCTGCGGGTGTTTTGGCTGCTACTTTTGTCTCCATCAAGTTTTATAGTCCTAAATGACTAAAAAACTTTTCATGATCTAGCCCACCTATTGATGCTTTGTCTGGTAAGTCTGCCTCCACTTAGATCACTGGCCCTTATTGGCTAATGGCATTTCATGATCCAGTCCAGCTAGGGTGTTTTATCTGGTGCTTTTCTCTCCACTTTGACCTCTGGCCCCAATTGACTAATGACATGTCATTGTTTTGGCTGGCGCTTTCGTCTCCATCAACAAGTGAAGGAAGACGCGTAGTGAAGATAAGAAAAGAACCCATGGTGATTAATGAAAAAGTATCTGCTGCAACCATTGCATTATAAGGGATATGTAGTAACGTTATTCATGTATTACATTGTGACAAAAATTGGTAGTTGTGTCGCATAGGACAACACTGGTTATGCTCCAGGCAGAACACCCTGTTTGTAATTACTCTGACAGACGTGTAGACTTAGCCTGCCTAAGTGTGAATAGGATGATGGTCCACATTTCGGAGCCAAAGCTCTGTTGGAAATGCTGTTCATATTATCCTGAAGCTTCGCTGAGGAATTTTAGAAGATAGAAGCAGAGAGACCGAACAAGGAATGCAATAAGGCCTTCATAGGGACAATGGAAAGTGAATGTGCGTGTCTGTCAGATTTTTCTTACCAAGAACGTTGCAGCTAAATGTTCAGATTGTAAAGTGGGCTTCACGCGCCATATTTTGGGACATGTGTGAAATCTGTGAATCTGATTTTGTACAGATTACGATAAAATATCATACAATGAAAAACCAAAGTAATGACCATCTTGTCATCTATTTAGACCATTCATCTTTGCATGCCTACTGAATGTGCTTGAATCATTTTTGGGGATTTCGTTTGATGGTTTATTTTATATTGACAACACACTTCAACAAATTACTGACACATGTATTTATTTAAAGTGAACATATAGTCTACCACTATGTATAGAAATTCAATAAAGCTTTAAAAGCCGAGAAGGCGGATAGTAAGCATTGGCGAGGTTTCAATGGCGAACAATTAACTCCAAGAAGCCATGTTGTAGAAACCTTGAAGGACTTGACTGATCACTATAAAGGCTTCTAACACACGGTGTGACTGCTGATCCTGCTGAGTGCCGGATAGCAGGAACATTGACGCGGTCCGCTCTTCATGCACACAACGATCCGGGCTGGTGAAGCTGGCGAAATTCGCCAGCGATCCTGATCCAGTGTTCGTGCGGTGCGAATTTGGATCTGCTCCCGGATAGTGTCACATGATACATTGGCAGCCACGCCACATCACTTAGCAGCTCTTGGCTGATATTACGATTTCTTCATCATAATTGTCATTAGAATCTGCTCCATATGAGAAGGCATTGCTGTGTTCGGTACATTCCCCGATGTCTCCAGCCAGCTGGTGCTGACACCCGTATGCAGGCGTAGAAGACGACGAAAGGAACCCTAAATTTTGTCCGTTTGGTAACGGGCGTTTTAAACTTTTTTGTTTAATTTTTTCCATCAAATTTCATCCACATACATGCACATTTACTTTTGGACTCGAGGCATTGTTTAATGGTCCACCGATGGACCATGCAGGGGTGATGCGAAGTGGTGTGACGTCAACCAGTAAGGCTAGCATGGCAAAATGGAGTCACAAAATGAGTGGTTGGGCTGTAGTAACGGCCACTTGCTATATATGCCGTTGAAAGGCCTTATTGTAGTTTAACAATACTTCCAAAACTTCTCTGGAAAACCTCTTTGGCAATCAATTCAAATTTAAGTTGAGTTGTCAATTAATGTCCGACCAACCTATCAATGCATGAACAATCGATACCGTTTTACTTCAGAAAACTAGAAATTTATTTCAAGATATATGTACATCACATAATTATGACACATGGATGCAATAAAAGGATTGTGAAATAATAAATCACTATCGGAATTCAAAATAAAACATGTATCTACAAAAACAATATTCCCACGAAATTACAAAACAAGACCACTATAATAATTCCCTCTCACGAAACTTTGAATGATTAAGGAGGTGAACTTTCGGGTTCTCTCCAATTCATTAACGAACTACAGGTGTGCTCCTCCAGAGGATTGCGTGAAACAAAATCTTTTGAAGCTTACATCTCCCCATCTGAAATCTGAAAACAAAGAGCTGGAAGGCATGAATAGGAGATACGCGCAGGAATGGCATATATTTTTGTGACTTAACATACTACATTATATATTCATTAACCGGTTGCTTCAACAAAACCCCTATTTTGTGGTACGTAATGTTGAAAGCGGGCGACAAAATCTTGAAGTATACATGTATATTCTCTGGAAGTAGAGAGGTTGTCACAGGACACTGCTGACACAATTAACGATTGATAAAAGGAACAAGTGTGCGAGATTCTGCATTCTCGAACACAATTTGTACACAATGAGTCATATCAGATAATATAACCTCGGCTCCGGCTGGCTAACATGAATAAAGTAGCAATTAATGTATCAATAAATACTTCCATGAAGCACATGCATATAATCTGTAGTAAAAAATTAGGAACAATCTGCACGATGACTTGATCATACATCAATGCCGATAGAGTATTCCACAATTGAGTAGTCGACTAGAAAATGGTAAATATCATTGTCTGTAGGCGTGGATCTGTAGGGATTTTCTAAGATCAGCCATGGTGATAAAGTGGGCACAACTGTATGCTGTTGTATACTCTACTCTCACTCTGTGACTTCTGGGTGTTGCAGTCACGGCAGTGACAAAGACTATACATACTGCATCTATCCAGACACATATGGATATCTGTTCATCCAAGACTGTACCGGCTGGTTGCAATACCTGCTCGTACGTTAAAAGTACTTTTGAAGAAGTTGAAATATTCATAGCAACACATGAGCACCCATGTGGTATCCGTTTTCTTGTTGGGAAAGTCATACAAGGGTGTTGTCTTTGTCATGCGCAGTTAAGACGAGTACCCACTGAGTAGGCCCACTTGATCTTTGTCCATAAATAAGAAGCATAAATGTTCATTGGAAATTTGCCCAGTTTTCAAATATGTCGCATTCTCTGTTACGGTATTATGCATATTGCGTGCAATCCCTGCCATGGATTTTTAAGGCTTTTTTATTTTCTAAAGGGCAAGTAAATCACCGGCAAAAATTCCAGTCGTGTGTGGCATCTACACAAGCGGATGATCGTGAATAATGAATAATGTTGAAATGGTAGTAACATCCCTGGCGTTGCAAGTGTCTTTCGTGAGGATAGATAGGTATCGAATACTGGTGTCTGGAATAACGCTCCATTATTGAGCAGTCAGAGGCTCTGTTGGGGATTCCTCGGGGGCGGCACCATGGTCTTGTTGTTGGGGATCCTACAACATCAACGTCGACAGAGTCACAGAGGGCTGGTCATCCAAGTTTCAGAATACTTTGCACAATGGTGATACACGTTTGACGGAGTCTTCAGTGATGTAACACGTGTTTAAATTTGACAGTGTCATGATTATCTTCATAAACTAGGAGTCAACATTGTTGCATCTATGACAACTATAGTTAAACACTCCATGGCATACAGACATACAGACATATGTATTTTGTACGGTAGCTCTCTGATCGGTTGGCCAGCAGGAAAGCAGAGTAGGAGAGAATGAAATACATGTATCTCAGATCGAAACTGTAACATTTCATGAAGTCCCAGAGAAAACAGTAGAACGATTACGTGCTCTGGATTCTGTATTGGAAGAAATTTTTGTTATGTAGCGTTGCTTGAGCTACGCGTTACATGAGGTTTTGCTTTACCTGGTAAGGTTCTGTGGGCTCCAACTCAACCACTGGTCTGGGTATATGGGGCTGAAACACCAAGGCATATGTCAATGAATTACAGGTGTGACTGGTCCCTTTACAGTAAATATTAATTAAATGTGAGCATTTACATGAACAATTACGTTATAATTCTAGCTGAGGCACATTGATAAGGCCGGATTTTATCGGTTATGTGTGGCCGTTAGCACACCATCACACCACCACTATCGCTGCATCTTCCAGTTTACTCTATATCCTTTAGTTTTTGTATCTGAACTGGCTACAAGAAACAGGTGCTCGACAGAAACATCAGATAAACCGTCATAAAACCAAATTTAAGCTGCTAATAGGGCAGACAGCATAGGTTTAGCTGACAAATATAATGAGCCTTTTAATTTTGCGATGGCAAAAATGATAAATATAGGTTCACTTACATCACGTCCTAACAACTGATGGAAAAGTTCTGCCGATGACAGGGGTTCTTCACCTGAACCAGAAACCGAGAATTACCGTATAAGAGGCATGTGGCCAAACATTATAGGGAGGTCTGTTACACAAACCTGTTTCTACCTAAAGTATAAAACTTTAACCTTCTTCGCAATATATATATAGCTGGATAGCTGGGTAAACTTTGCCGAAGCTGTACGTCATTTTTGTCTATGGGTCTGTCAGACTTCTGACATCCCATCTGTTAACATTGTTCATTCACTTAAGAAAGGACCTGAGGTCAAGACGATATTTTGCGGGATGCTGTAAGTAATTGATAATGTGCATTTTTTACATTCACTTCAGTTACTTAACTCCGTGGCTCAGTCGGTTAGCACGCTAACGCAGCTCAATGACCGAAGCCTCCCACCAATGTGGTCGATGTGAGTTCAAGCCCAGCTCATGCTGGCTTCCTCTCCGGCAGTACGTGGGAAGGTCTGCAAGCAACCTGCGGATGGTCGTGGGATTCCCCCGGGCTGTGCCCGGTTTCCTCTCACAATAATGGTGGCCGCCGTCGTATAAGTGAAACATTCTGGAGTATGGCGTAAAACACCAATCAAATAAATAAATAAATAAATTTTAGTCTGACAACCGATTATTATACGTCAAGTGAAAACATCCTTCAAAGGGCAAGAGTTCTTTCAATTGGTCATTAGCCCTGACGTGGCGTGTTGGAATTCTGAGGCTTAAGTCAAAAAAAAAAGCAAAAACAAACTGTGCAAATACAAATTCGTAAACTTTTCTACCATATCACGTTATAGTCGTTTCCGAAGAAGAGAAAGAAAAACGGCGCTCGACAAAACTTATTTGTAGTGTTTCATGAACGTAGCATTAGTCCTCTCAGGTGCATCACTTGAATACACGGTTGTACGCGGCATCTGTCCTTACCCGAAGGATCGACGCGCAGAGACATAGCACTATTCAGACTCCCCTCCTCGTGTGCTGACAACATGACGTGTGGTAGAGGAGAGCGATGGTAGATGTCGATATTCTCGTCCGTCATCACATCTGTTGACAGGGTATCGTCCGTTTCACTGCTGACATCGGAGCGGTGGACAAATTCCCTCCAGTTGGGCGGGTAGGAGAGGAATAGGCTTCGAGGGATACGGAAGGTTCCGGTGAAATACCCTCTGCAAGGAATAATACACAGGGTTGGTGGCGCAGTACATATGCCCAAGGCTGACCGAGAATGTGTTAAAAAAATACTGTTGTTTTATTGGTATTGTTGCGAAACATTTATGGATCTGTGAAAGCGGTTGTCGCCGGTCGTCTCTTACTTACTTCAAAACTATTTTTGCATACCGGCATCAAAGTGTGTTTTGATAAATATGTGAACACTCATTTCCAATAAATATGATAACAACAAAGGTAATCCGAGATAAAAATACGGCAAGGAAAGTTTGAAGAATGTTGCAATTCTTTGTTTATGTAGAACACAACACGACTTCACATTAAATCTGGGGAAATCTTACACGTATTATGTTATGACATAAATGCATATCACATTTTGAACTTCTATGACCGTCAACTACGCCACATAATGAAGTCCTACAAGTTTGAATTAAATCATTTCATACTTGATATTAGGTATTTCCACGCCACGCTGTGGTGAGTAGCGGGAATGTCGAGACAACCGGCATATATGTGGAGACTAACTCACCCAGGCGTGTTACTGTCCTCTTCTTTCTTCTTTTTCTTCCGTCGCTTGGCAGCAACAATGGCATACCAGGTACAGCAGAGAGCCAGGGAGAGGCCGACGACCAGAGGTACCATGATTGCTACCCACACCATGGGGTCCCAGGACTGTGCTCCCGAGTAATGGCAATACTCGCCACGGTAGTCAGGCTGACAGCTGGAATTAAGCCAGTATAAACACTGTCAACAGAATTGCTAATAAATCAGACCTGTTCCTCTATTAGCCTTATGCTCGGCGTCTGGTTTTCATTCAGCATATGTGTATACGTGTTTTCTTTTATTATTTGCCTAACAAGAAGTTTAACTGTATTTAAATTAGCATTTGCCATTGCCAGCATTGAAAACCTGAGGTGACTTTATTTAAGTGCCTCGTAATGAGTAGCATGCTGCGTAAACATTTTGAGTTACTGGTGTAAGTTAATCCTGACAGTGCCGAGGTGTATGGAGTTAAGGCTACTCTATGACACCTGATCTCACCTGCAGGCGGGGTATCCGTTAATGTCCACGTAACACCTGCCTCCATTCTCACAGGCCTGTTTCACGTCATACAGGTAACACACGTACCACTCCCGCTCCAGTAACGGCACTACAATACATGTAAGGTCAACAGATGTGACAAATGACGATTAACACACATGCATGTTGTGTATTTCAAAGAAAGGATTGCTTTTACTGATTTTAATACATCAGACAAAATACAAGTTAAACACAACCGCGCATATCTATTCGGAGTATTCGTATAGATGGTTTTGTTTATGTTTTCATAAATATAATACGACAAGAATCAAGAAGCAATTAAGACGTCATGCATGAAAGAGTTCATTCTCACCTTCTCCAAGAACGGTACCGTCACGAGCGTCTACAGGTATGTAAGTTGCGTTAACTATAGATCTGTTAAGTGAGCGCCACTCTAAGTACAACCGAGAATTGACGTAATCTTTAAGAATAACAGCCGTGTCCCACTCAGTCCGGGGGGTAGCGGGACTTGTGTACAGTACTTTGTGGTAAACCACTGCTTGTCCGTCGGTATTTCTGTAACGGCGAGCAAAAGAAAATGAGGATCAACACAGTGTGTCGATTAATGGCCATTTAGTACTGAGTAGAAGTGTCTGTGTCATGACTTTCCAGGTCGGCCAAATTGCCCTCATCAGTAAAGATTTTTTTAATGATACCATATGTACAGTCACTGAAAATAATCCACGTGTACATGAATACTTAATTGCGGATATTTGTAACATGCTACGTAAGCTATATCCATTACGTCGCGATTCTACACGTCTGAGTCAAAATGTAAACTTTGATGTAAAGGATTAATTTTGGACTGTAAGAATTAAAATTAGGAAAAAGACAAAAACAGGTTAGAGTAAGGTAGGTGCATCACGATCAGAACTTTTAAATCCGTGAAGTATACATCATAGACGGAATTATTAAACTTTGGATTTAAATCATTTCTCACGTGATGTTAAGTATTTCCACCCCACTGCTATCTGGCACTGGTTCGTACAGATCACGGAACTGCAAAAAGAAGGCCAAACAGCATACTGTTATGTGTTTTTTTTGTTACTAGGGATTATTTAACTTGTAACGCATGCACTGATGCAAAACCTGCTCAATACAGATAACAAGCACAGATCAGCCCGGTGCTATCAGATACAACCATGTCATCTTCGTCGGGATTGAACAGAGTTGACTTGGTTTTGCATGCAATACACACATAGAGAGTGGCACTACAAATCCCAAGGGAAAACTTCCAAAAGAAATCCACTGTCAAGGAGATGAAAAATAAATGGACCCGTGAACTTAATAACTACTTCAGTGTTTGTTTAATAACTTACCCGGCTATATATGTATCTTATAATGCTAGTTAGTATTACACTCATGTCAGATCGGTCAAAATAGTATGAGAAGAGAGTTGAGAAAGAGGCCTGGTTTTACAAAACTCCCTAAATTCAGTATATTGTTTAAGTCCAACGTGGTTGTTTGTCGATAAAATCGAAGTCAAAGATTAGGAGTGCATAAATATGGGACTATGTTGCTTTTCGTCTACAGCAAAAATTCTTCTATAGAACATTTCGTGATACCGGACCCTGAGCTGAGTTTGCAACTTACAAACAACAGTAGATCTTGGTTCTCCTGGGCGTTATCAGTAGAGATTGCACCTGCTAAGGTCAGTGTCATCAGAGACTCGGACGGGTAGACTGTGCCTGTAACACCGTGACACTATATCACACAAAAACTTAAAAAAAACGACTTAACGAAACTCCAACTATAAGTAATCGACACTGAGAATAGGGCACCGGTATTCTTATTTCAGGAATTACCCTTTGTGGGGTGTTACTCCTAAAGAAGATAATACCGTTACTTAAAATTCCCTCTTTAAAACCTGTCTATCAGTCTGAATGGAAATGACGGACGTACACCGTTTGGTATGAATACGACAATGAACACATCGTTTACAATGAAAGTGGACACTAAATTTTCTTGAAATAAAAGACTAAAACATGCAGTTTACAACTAGAAACAGCAACGACGACAGTGTGATAGATGATAAGTGATGGCATAAATAGTAACTTGGAGTACCCCGCCCTCCACAAAGGGCCTTGGGGTAAATTTGGGGTAAAAACAAAATGCTGTGGCGTTAATAGCAATATGTTTAACGTCAGCGACCCAAAATGATTACGAAACAATTACGAAACAATACAGCATGACATACCTGGAATACGCATGACTCCATTGCCAAATGGCGTGGTCGTGGTGATTTCGTTACTAGAAGGTGAGCTCGCTGTGACATCAGCTGCAATAAGCAAAATTAAAACTGAAATTAGAATAATTTACTAAGGTGATATATGTTCTAACCCGTTCTCTGGAACATCACAAATAGCAAGGGGTAGCCTGTTACTTCTTATGATAGGGAACATATAGGTTCGAGGGTAATATGTAATCTGGGTCTTCACACGAATGAACAAAATAAACTGATGTTAACGAAATATATTTTGATGGCATGGGTGTTATACGGCTTCATCATATATAATGACCGCTAAATACGTTAGGTTAAATAATGCCAACCCTCAAAAATTCACTGTACGCCTAAAAAGGAGATGCCCGTTTGGAGAGTGCACACGTATATATTTTTAGCCTTACTTGGACAACGACCGATGGAATTCTGTAACTGGCATACACAAGAGTAGCCTCCAGCATAATTAATGCACGTCTCGTCCGAGGAGCACTCGTGAGTTCCTAAATCACACTCATTGATCTCCACTTCACAGTAAGTGCCTGTCCAGCCCGGATTACACACACAGCCTTCCGTCTTACTGCAGGTGCGTGCGCCGATGCTACAGTCACAGCTGTTCATACAGTCTTCGCCCCACATTGTAGGCAAACAATCTGCAGTTGCCATAAAAATGGTGTAATGTCACAAATACTGCCCCCGTAAAGTTAACGAGGTGTATGTCAAAGAATAAGCAATACGAACAGCGTTGTATTTTCTGTGTTGTCAACAATAAAAAGTTTGTCACTTGCATCTGTCAAGGTTGGCAGGTTCTTCAAATCCATTCTCTCCAACTTTTAGTGAATACATATTTGCGAATGTTGGGCAATATTTTACACAAAAGATTTCGGAAGTAGATTCACTAACTGTCTTTTTTGAGGTCAAACTAATTTCAGCTGCTCTATTAATCCATCATCTTATATGATTCAGGGTCTGCAAGCAACCTGCGGATGGCCGTGGGTTTCCCCCGGGCTCTGCCCGGTTTCCTCTCACCATAACGCTGGCCGCCGTCGTATAAGTGAAATATTCTTAAGTACGGCGTAAAACACCAATCAAATAAATAAATAAATACATGATACAGAGTCGCAATGCAAGTGGCTGCTCAGACTTTCCTCTAAAATTTCGAGCACTCTGGGATGACCGATTTGACCATGGATCTATCGAGTAAGTAACAAGGTTACGGAATGTGCTATATTACATTTCCTGAGACTACAGATCACCAATGAACAAACCTAGTGTCTTGTTGTTTGAAGCAAGCATATACCTTGGCATTCCAGTTGGTTGTAATAAACGGCCTTGCCGATGGGACATGCGCAGTTGTACCCTCCCGGAGTATTCTGACATGTGCTCGGTGAGATACAGCCATGGAGGGATGGATCCGAGCATTCGTCAATATCTGCAGAGTGCGAAAATATGCGCGGGAAATGTTAACCTATATTATTAATAATGGGGAATCTTAAGACAGTAAATTAATTACGATAAACAAAAAACACTCAGCGAAGCCAGTAACTTGCGATCCAAACTGAGCAGGCTATTAATGTTTTTCTTAAAATAATACGGAAAGGAATTTTTGAAACAACATGCAGTATTTTTCTTTGCGCGGGACTTTGGTAAGTCTTTTGGATAAGGGATCGAAATACATAAACAAACAATTGAATCCATATTCAACGGACAAGAAAATTAATCTAAACAAATTGATTAACGCAATGGGTTACGTCTGAGATTCAGGTATATAAACTGCCGAAAAGGTTAGCGTCCAGTAAACTTGTCTTGATTTGCGCTGTTCGTGATGCCGAAGCGTGTATGATGGCTCTCTAACAGAGTCTTACATTTCATAGATGCATGGATATAATTGTCATACCAGAACAGGTGTTGTCTTTTTCTAACTGCCAGCCCCTGTCACAGAAACACCCGGCTTTTCCGGTAGCGTTGTGTTTGTGACACCCGTGAGGACAGGACACGTTTGCGCAGTCAGCGACGGTTGCTGCCGGGGAGAAATATCAATTTAAGTCAAATTTTCCAGTTTCGCTAGAAAGCAGAATTATTCAGATACGTAAAATAGGCCTTTAACTGCATAATTTTCAATAAGGTTTAAATAAATACACAAGCGAGTCAGTGACAACGCGATCTTTTACGCTTCGCACCGGATCTGAAGGCATGACTTCCGGTATTAACAGGAATGTGAAGGTCTTTAGCCAACTACACGTACCTTGGAACCTAAATGGCAAAACCTCTTAAAAGGAATTCAGATTAACTGTGTAAAATAGATGATAACTACACAAAAGCTGGAAGAACTGTTGTTACCTGTGTGTATGCAACTATGGCCGTCGATGTGAAGCGAGTATCCGCTATAGCAGTAGCACTGGTAGGAGCCGATCTGGTTGGTACAGCCCTGACTACAGCCGTCTATTGCAGCTTTGCATTCGTCAATATCTGTCAGGGCAGAAAAACATCGCGACAAAGTTGGCGCAGTATTTTCAAATGCGGATAACGGTAAACAAGCTGTAGGCCTACATCTACAATAAGTTTGGAGTATGGTTACTTTTAATTACTTGACTGTATATATCTAGGTGTACATTTTCCATACCTGAGCAAGTCTTCTGGTCGGCTTCCAGTCTAAATCCCTTATCACATCGGCAAGAGTAGTCTCCCAGTGTGTTTCGGCACGTGTGCTCCCCACACAAGTCAGGGTTGAGTAAACATTCGTCTATATCTATTAAGAAATCAACAATTTGATGGGAATAAAGAGAATTACGCATTACTACAAAGTACCACATATGCGTCTCTAAACTGTACACTTACGGAGAGTCTTTATTTTAAAAGGGAAAAAGGCAAATGTTTACGAGAAAATTATCAATCTCAGTAAAGTGCTACAAAATGATGCAATTGGATGGCCATCATTGCCGTGGGTCCCAAGAATGTACGCGTATTTATACTTTGCAAGTCTGACAAGCCTACCATAGCATCCTCCATGGGCATCCGTGTAGCCGGCCGGGCAGTCCGTACAGTTGTATGGCCATTTTCGGCTACCGTGCTCGTGGGGCGGGAGATCCACACATGTGGAATTCACATGAGCACATGGCTCCATGTAGCAACCGTTATAGTCCAATTCACAGTGGTAACCTGCAGTTAAACCAACGCTTCTATGAGGCTTTGGTAACTAAAGTGCTAAAAGTTGCGCCACTTATCCCGATGCCTGTGATTTCAGAAGTTTTAACTTCAAATTTGTACGTTGCAGACTTCTGCAGTTTTATTAACTGCATACGATTCGAATATAAATAACTTTAAAAAAGGTCTCATTTGCATAGGAAACGCTGTTTTGCGGATGAAAAATAATTAGCCCACAATTTGATATACCTTCCGCCTTTTTTATTTTATTTTATTTTATTTTATTATTTTTTTTTTTAACACATTTTTACCTGTCCAGCCTACATGGCAGTCACACGTGGCTATCTTGAAAGACAAGTCCGAAGGGTTTGGATGTCGGACAGCCCGGAAATCACAGCGTCCGTGATCGGAGCAGTGGCACAGCCTTATCACGATTCTATGTTCCGCTGAAAGACCACCATTTTCATCCGTGACACGAAACCTGTAGCATGAAATACACGACAACAATACAGGTCCACGTGATAACCTGAGAATCTTAGATTTGGCTCTATAACGCTTGTTAGGTCACCAAAAGGGGAACTTAAACATCATTTATCGACTAAAATGAAGTTTCGCGTTTTAGAAAAGCATTATATGTTTTGCACATCCCAGGTTCAATAAACGGTTCAAATTCTCATTAAGTGATGATGAATCTCATAACTTTCGTATACCCTTGAACACTTCACCAGAGGAAGGGCGACCATGAGAGTGTTCAAGAAAAACAGAACAATACGCCCAGTGGGACTGTATAATTACACTCTTACAAAAATAAAGTGACGCACAGGTGGTATGTGGTGCTGACACAAGATTTAGAGAAGAGGATCCGGTTGTGATCTTGTGTCAGCGCTCAATCTACTAACACTGCTTATTACTACTGTTCTTGCTTTCTCACTATACTACTATGGCTAAAACTGACGGTGTATTAAATTAATTATTTTGCTTGGAATCAAAGCAGATTTATCTTACATATGTGTTCCTTAATTAGGAACCTGTATATACTGTCTTTTGTTCTTGTCTATATAGTACCATGCAGGGGGGGGGGGGTGGAGCTTTCGTGGCTGTGAGTTCAAGTCCAGCACATGCTGGTTTCCTCTCCGGCCGTACGTAGGAAGGTCTCTGCAGTAACCTGCGGATGGCCATGGGTTTCACCCGGGCTCTGCCCGATTTTCTTTCAAAAGATGGTCGCCGTCGTATAAATGAAATGCTCTTGAGTACGGCGTAAAACACCAATGGAATAAATAAATAAATAATTAAATAAATATAGAGTACCAGTGATAGAAATTGTTATTTTCACAGTTTGAACTCTACACACTGCATATACAAGCCTGTTATTGGACTCGCAGCTGAACAGTAGTGCTCATACCTCATGTGGACAGTGTCCAGATCGGTGGGTGTCCACCTCACTGTGGCTATGTCTGAAGTTCGTCTCTCCACATGGGCGTCGGTGGGAATTTCGTAAGTCAAGTTCAGGTTTTGGTTCTCCCCGTCCGGATCGTTAAACGTTAGGTTGAAGGCATTGGTTTCGTTCACGGTCGCGTTCAGGTACGTGATTCCGTAAATAAGAGGTGGCTTGTTACCTGTCATAAGGAGTTAAGGCACATGTAAGTATTATAGTATGATTAGTCCATAGCAGATTTTCGCTAAGTTTACAACGGAAGTCATGGTTACTTAATAGCTTATAGATCTCATTCCGTATTTGTACATTATATCAAAACGATACCGTTCAACTATTAGGCCCAACAGTGTCAATATACATGAAGCAGAGTGCGTACTTACCGACAATACGGGTTAGAGTGGTCAAGTCCTGATACCTCAGTTGGCCATCGAGAGCGGCCTGTGTGCCCTTTGTAAGACTATCATACTGACAGACCTTGTTGTCTTCGCACAGTTTGTAAATCTCACTGAGCTGTTGTGGTGTGGAGCTATTCGTCAGATCGTCCAGTAAGACAGGCACATGACTCACGTCACTGTAGTGCGTTGTGCTCAGTCCCTCCGGGTAACGTAAGATCGATTCATCGTCGATGATTTGCCCTGTGATTTGGAAGTACATGTGTCGTATGAAATGTTGTGATGGGTCTAATGAAGAGTCGTGTCACAAGAAGTACCGCGTCAAATGTAACGTATTAAACTATTTAAAAGTACGTACAGGTACTTCTTGAAATGTGGTACAGTGTCAAGGGAAGTAGCATGTCAGCTGAGTAGGGCGTCAAACGTGTCACAGAAATACCGTGTCAAATCTGGTACAGTAACATAGGACGTGGCGTGTCACAGAAATACCGTATGAAATCTAGTAGAGTAACAACGGAAGTCACAGGAATACCATGTGAAATGTATTACAGTAACAATAGGCGTTACATTTCTCAGAAATACCGTGTCAAATGAAGTACACCAACAAGGGAAGTCACTGGAAGTCCTTTGTTACAGTAACAAAGGAAATAATGCGCCACAGAAACACCTTGTCAATGAAAGACAGTAACAATGGAAGTCACAGGAATACGGTGTGAAATGTATTACAGTAACAAACGTTGTGAAGTATCACAGAAATACCATGTCAAATGTAGTACAGTATCAAAGTACACGACGTATTACAGAAAAACCGTATCAAATGTAGTACAGTAAGTCACAAGTGGCAAGAGATTCAGCGTTAAATGTCAAAGTGTACAGATGAAATGGAAGCGCCGTCTCAGAGAAGAGTCACTACATTCAATAGCCATATCGCTAGTATTACGTTAGAAATGTTTATGTACCGGTGGTGCTTATTTCACAACACCTTACTCTTGATATGTCATTGCAAACGGGCGAAAAGTCGCTCGAATTAGCGACATGTTTATAGAAATTATGTATAAATATTGTGTGTTATGCGAAATAATGTATTAAGTGGATCCTTTTTTCTCGCTTTTAGTACAAATTACCTACAAAGCGTTGAACTGTACGTTTAAGCACGTATGTTGTATGTCATTGAATAATTTCTACCACTGGGAACGCAAAGAATCATTTCTTCAAAACTCACATTCTTTCATTGTATCGTAAATGAGTCGATCATCGGACAAGACAGGGATCGTGTGTTTCATCGGAGTCATCAGATCATCGTTCAGGTCACCATTCATGTTGCCAAGAAGTCCTGAGGTCGTATTGGCGTAACGTCCTGGGCCAAGTATGAGGCCCTGCATCTCTCCGTTCACCAGAGTAAAGTTTAACGTAAAACCTTAGACAAAGAAGATGGTACAGAATTAGATCACTCAGTTATTGCAGAATCCCCGTAATTATTTGTCACCAATGCTGGATGGTTACGTGGTTATGACCATTTGCCATCTATAACATTGACGTTGCTGCTGTCGCTGCTCCAGCTATCTCTCTTTCATGTAATGTTTTGTATCAAAGAATTCAAACTCACTTTCAAACCCCAAAAGCGAAAGCATAGTGTTCGTGTTCCAGGTGTGGAAGTGAAAAAGTTGTTCAATTTGGAAATACTTGTATGTTTTATTTTAGTTATGAAATGTAGCTGTAAATATAATTACACAATTGTTGCCACAGAATTAGGTGTGAGTCTTCAGTTTTTTGATGAAAGATTCTGCCGCTTGCATAGACTGGAGCCTAAATCTTGCATATATTATATATATATATGGTGTATAAATAAACATGCATTTTCTAAATACGTCCACACTAGCACAAGACAACAATTGAAATAAAGGCAGATTATACAGGTACCTGAGGTAAATCCGGCAATAATGTGTTGCCCTTCTCGGAAAACTTTCAAGTCTCCTGTTGACAGGTTGTACGCTTCGCTGTTAAAATCCACGGTCTTGTTTTCGTCATTGACAAAAATTATCATTCCTGTTAAGAGAAAGCATTGCCAATGATTTCAACACAAATCAACAGCATAGTGTAGTCCTTTCCGTATTAATTTAGTGTCCCAAATTTACTTTAGAATACTTAATCTTCTATGTCATTTTACTTTTTATAGCTCATTGCTATACAAGTGATGTCTAGTATGGCTGATGTGAGAGTTTGTATTATAAACTTCGAGCAGACACAGAGACCAGTGTGATTTTATGTAAAGGTAAGACCTTTACCTTTGGTTATCGGATCTATTTCCACCTGGAACGAGGAATTTTGTCCCTTGGCAGCGAAGGCAGTAAATGTGGAACCTGAGGAGTTGTCAGGTACCTCCATTCTACCTTGCAGGGTAAGATCACCACTGGCGTTGACAAGAGTAAACTCCCCTTGACTGGGGAAGTGATAGTTAAGCCCGTCAAATGTGTGGATGTGCGGTCCACCTTTGAAAAACGCTGAAACGGAAGAAAAAGTTTAAGCATAGTATACCGAAGTTAGTCTATCACGTGCTCTAAACAGACAAGAAATACTTAGATGCCATTTGCTAAACGCCAAAAATATCGCTTGATATGCATGTCATACTACAGCATGCACACATAATCCTGTAGGTTCTTTATTATTCTTCTGCTAATTGGACTTACCTGCTGCTGGGGGGAGGTAGTTCTCACAGGTGTCTACAGGCCTGTATTGTCTGTACTGCTCACACATATCCGTCTGCAAGCAGCAGCTGTTGAAGGCCTCGCCGTCTCCAGACCCGGAGACGCTAACTATAGTCATTCCATAGATGTCCTTCTGTAAGCTATTGTAGAAGACGCTGTCCGGTTCGTTGTTGTAACAGCAATGCTAAGGAAGAGAGTTCTCATCAGTACTTGCATTTGTGTATTGTATTTTTTTTACCTGGGCTCTGCCCGGTTTCCTCCCACCATAATGCTGGTCCCCGTCGGATAAATGAAGTATTCTTGAGTACGGCGTAAAACATCAATCGAATAAATAAATAAAAGTGTGCAACCATGCTAGACATAGATCAGGTGCGAATGTATGTAACGTTTAAGTGCGGTAGGATAGGTGGGAATAAACCCGCTTTCCATAATAGTATCACGTTGTATTGCAGATGATAGGGCTCCATGCAGAGATGACTCTTGTATATTACTGCAATATAGGTCAGATCGAGCCAGACGGCTGAGCAGCCATACACAGCTTCTGTATCCAGTGAATTCTTATGGTTCGCGGACGAGGTTTCCGAAAATATTGCAATGGCTTGTGCTTTATAGCAAGAGGTGAGAATAACAACAATGAAGTCATGACTTACCAGAGTTATGCCTGAGTCGTAGGCAAACCTGCTGTCAGCACAGTGAGAATCCCGGTCAAGCTGGTATTCCGGGTCTACCGAGGCTTGCTGATAGTTACAAGGGCACCTGCCCGCAAGCTTTGCCAACCTGGCTCTTTCCAATACCTTTTCCTTCAGCAACCAGTCTTGGCATAGTTTCTGATGATTATTTCCCACATCCGCTGGCTTTTCAAGCTCAATCACCCACCGGCCCAGAGTGCCTGAAATTACGTGGAGACAAATGCGTGGAAGTATAAGAATAGCTTAAAAGAAAAGATCACATTTATAGAAAGTACGCATCATCTGAAAAGCAATTTCGTGCTGATTCCATATTTTTTGGGCATTTTTTGACAGTGATTAAAGCGGAAATAAAGACTGAGGCGCTGTGATAAACTTTTTCAGATCTTAATGAAGCACAGCGACGTCGCAGATTCATTTGAGCTGCAACACATTCTCTGATTGCTATATGGCTACGATCTACGTGAATATATATGTGGTACAACACTTGTATCTGTATTTAATTTGGAAACATAACAGTTACAGCATGTTTAACTGCCAAAAAAAAGAAGAGAATCAATCTCTTCACCTCAATCTTTATTTTACTCACTTTATGTTTTTCACTCATTTTTATTTTAATCAATGTAAAAAAATCCAAAAATACTGAGGACCATATTTGGAATTAGTACGAAATTGCCTTTCAGACGGTGTTTACTTTCTAAAAAAATGTGGTGTGTGCTTTTACGTAATTCCGAGGTGATGAAAACGTGGTTTTTGATCTGTTTATTGTGGTTCCGAAGTTGTACGTCGAAGTATGTGAACCGATTTCACTTGTGTGTGGATATGTGTGTTTAAAGCTACTGAAAGTACTGTTTTCGATTAAAATCTCACTGTATCACGTATATACATCCAAGAGTATGACAGATTTATGACTTTAAGCCCCCTACCCCTCTAACTTACAACTCGCTGCCCAAACCGTCTAAATAAATTAATTAAAAGAAAATTGTAGGCGGAAGAAGTAAGATACCACTAAACTAAACTGAATAAGTAAATAAAGAGTTGTCTTTCTAATATGGTACCGGATATGTTCTTGGTCTTACCCAAATTGCCCTTAGTTGAAGGAATGTCGAAAGCGGCTGGTTTGCCTGATGGGTACAGATTGTAAGAAGTATTTCCACCAGAGTAACCTATGTAGATGTCCCTATTCACATTCTCCTCCCAACCCGCTTCATTTCCATCATAGTTAAAGTATAAAAGCGTTCGGTCCCCATCTGTTATTATGGACAACTGGAATGTCATGGTCTGCGAAGGAATAAAAATCAGAACAGTGTCAATGAAAACCAGTGAGAAGTAGTGGGAACGTGCTGTCGACACCGTGTCTTTGTAAAATTATTGGGGCGTATTATGTGGTTATCGTCATAATATTTGGAACTTCAAATCACGAGAAACTGAGCTGTAAATTTGTTCATACATCGCGTGTGGTCTTTGATTCTGATGAAAAACAAACATGCACGTATCAACAGATATAAAACGTCGTAAATTTGGCATACGCCGGCAACATTGTACGTAAGGCAGGCGTAAGACAAACGTTAAAAGGCAAGGGGTTTTAAACTTATAGGTATACCTACTACATTAAGCGATTAAGTGAATTTTGTATGAGAATTTTGAAGGAATTTCAGCTTATTCCCAAACATAAGAACCACGCCTACTGAAATCAGTTTTGCTTTCAAAACGGAGGTGACGCTTGTAGGCCTAGTGCACGTAGGCAGTGCAACAACTGGTATGTAGATGAGGATATAAGATATATGACACGACAGAAATCCGAGTGGCATGGCTCTTGATAAAAATGGAATGACATCATCATTCATGTACTAGAGTCATTTTTACAGTTATTGATGAATATCCTTGCATCGAGACTTTTCTATAAACCTTTCAAGTATGTATCAGAATAACCTAATTTCTCTTTCGCTCATGGTGCATTTTTTAGGTTACCATTACGTTTCTATTAGACTGAAAGGTAAGAAATATAGGAAGAGGGTTACCTCATTGGTAAGATTTGCTGCCAATGTGTATGGAGGAACTGAATCCCAGGTAACAACGAGCGCCCAGGTGGCTTGGAAGTCCGTCTTATTTGCGGTATTGATCGACGTCTGACCTTGTATAGAGTTAACCTCAGAAGACAACGTATTAAGGTACTTGTCTTCCGGTTCCCCTGCGTTTTTCTCGTACTGGTGGTAGTATACAGTAGACTTGTTCCAAGCAGTCGTACCCACGTCGCTCCAGAAAGGAGCTAGTATGGCTGTACCCTCTATGTCCAGTGGAAAGGCTTGAGGAAAATAACCACTGGTCTTATTCCCAAAGGATAAGAGACCATTTTCACTGATCTGAAGAGAATATGCGAAGAGTTATCAGCAGCAGATAGATATCTCTATTGATCGTCCTAGTTTGAGGCTTCAAGCAGTATCCCGAATGTTAATTACAGAAAATGTACGGCACATAGAGTTACATCACAGAGGACCCGACCGTCTTATAATTCAGCTGTGGTCACATAACACTAGAATTTGCGGTAGGTTCTGTCATTTTACCTGTCACGGGTATTTACCATAATTTTTATACTATGGTACTAGGCGTGCTTGGACAGAATTAGGCATTAGAAAGAGTAATACGCAACGAGGTGGGATTGGCGTTTTACTTTGCGACAAATGCTGTGTACAGTTAAGACTTACGTGAAAAAAGTCGTATGTCTCCCCAAAAAGCGATACTTCCGAAGACGTGTATATCCTTTCCGAAACGCCGTCGTCCGAGACTGAAACGTTGTTATCCCCAAAGTCATTCCCGTACGAAAACAGCGGAGATTCTGTGGAATAAAAATATGTTATTAATGAACACCTTATTCAAAATTCAGTGCTCATGTGAAGAAGAAGTACTCATAGGGATGAACTGTTTAATAGAATCCTATATTTGGTATATCCCTGAAGGCGACAGTCCAAAAGGGGAGATCAAGGTGTAGTGGAACGGAGATTTACAAGTTAAGGGTCATTTTAAAGTGAAGGCCCTGTTTAAAAACCCGATGTTTAAATAGGAAATTAAGATCTTAAGACTGGGCATAACAAATAGGATATTGACTTCGATGTGGATAGGTATAATTTTTCATTGTACCAACAGTTTCTGATGACTTACTTCTGTTGGTGATTGCTTAGTAATGTTGATGCGTAGTACTTAAAAGTATTTCAGTAACACCTCGAAATTCAAGTTTAGTCGTTGTGAGAGCAAGAGCGAGGTGAATACCACTGTCATTTACAGATGCCTGACAAACTGCCTAAAACCGTATATCAACACAACCTGAAGTGAACTTTCAATGAATGAATCTCAATTAATGATGTAAAAGTGAGTGGGTTATAAAATTTATTAAGTATAGTTTTACGTTAATTACCTGCTACTTGAACAATAACTGTGTTCTGGGAAAAACCTATAGTTGTAATTTCTCCACTGGAGGTAGTGCTAAGGAAACCGGTCGTGTTGTCTTCAGCTGAGTGATTGCTTAAGGGAATTGATCCAGACAGCTGAGTAGTTGATGTTCCGGATGTCCTGGTAACTACATGTGGAGTCTTCGTGCGATCTGAACCTCTGAATCCCGACGAGAGGCTGGCCGTGGATAAACCTGGAACGACTGTTGTAGCCGACGACATTTTTGTTGTCGATCTGGTTCCAGGTGTGCTCAACGTAAGAGCATCAATTGACGAAATGTCGAAAAATGAGGAGTTTATTATTAGTGATGAAGTTATTGGTGTCATCCTAAGGCCCTTTGTAGTACTAAAGTTTCCATTTCCTGAAGAAGGCGAAGACAATGTTTGGATAATGTTTGAGACTGAAGACTCTGTGTTCCTCGATGAACTTCTTCTCAGGTGAAAGGTAGTGTGAACTGTCGTGCTGACAGCAGTTGATTGTGCTGAACTGGATGTTTGTGCTGTGGTCGCCTGAGCCATTGTCGGCCTATGAGCACTTCTCGTTGTGACGGACTTACTACTTGTTACGTCTTCACTAGTTCTTGTTTGCGATTGACTACCACCTGCTGACGACGTGTCTGTATTTTGAACAGTAGATGTTACTGTTGGAGTACCGGATTCAGCAGTGGATGTGAGAATTGTGGCGGATGTAGTTGCCGGTGATGTTAAATCGGTTTGTGAGCCGCTAGTCAGTGTTGTGGATACGGCATTTGTGGTTGGTGTGGACGGCGAAGCATCTGATGTATCTCTTGAAGTTGTCGAGTCCGTGACCTGTCTGGAGATTGTTGACTCTGTAGATGGCACATCGGAAGAAACTGTAGATTGCGTGGTGGCAGCGGAAGAGAGTGAAGCTGTCTGGGACGAAGTAGTTGTGAAAGTTGTTGATGGTGCAGAACTGGTTGTTTGCTTTGTGGTCGTCTGAGCCGTTGTAGTCTCTTGAGCAGTTGCCGTTTTCAAGGACTGAGGACCTGTTACGTCTTCACTGGTTGTCGGTTGCGATGGACTACTACCTGATGTCGACGTATCTGTATTTTGAACAGTAGATGTTACTGTTGGAGTGGTGGATTCAGCAGTGGATGTGAGAATTGTGGCGGATGTAGTTGCTCGTGATGTTAAATCGGTTTGTGAGCTGCTAGTCTGTGATGTGGATACGGCCTTTTTGGTTGGTGTGGACGGCGAAGCATCTGATGTATCACTTGAAATTGTCGAGTCCGTGGCCTGACTGGGGATTGTTGATTCTGTAGCTGGCACATCGGAAGAAACTGTAGATTGTGTGGTGGCAGCGGAAGAGAGTGAAGTTGTCTGGGACGAAGTCGTTGTGAAAGTTGTTGATGGTGGAGAACTGGTTGTTTGCGTTGTGGTCGTCTGAGCCGTTGTAGTCTCTTGAGCAGTTGCCGTTTTTAAGGACAGACGACTTGTTACGTCTTCACTGGTTGTTGGTTGCGATGGACTACTACCTGATGTCGCCGTGTCTGTATTTTGAACAGCAGATGTTACTGTTGGAGTACCGGATTCAGCGGAAGGTGTGAGAATTGTGGCGGATGTAGTTGCCGCTGATGTTAAATCGCTTTGTGAGCTGCTAGTCCGTGACGTGGAAACGGCCTTTATTGTTGGTGTGGACGGCGAAGCATCTGATGTATCAATTGAAATTGTCGAGTCCGTGGCCTGTCTCGAAATTGTTGAGACTGTAGCTGGCATATCGGAAGAAACTGTAGATTGCGTGGTGGCAGCTGAAGAGAGAGAATTTGTCTGGGACGAAGTAGTTGTGAAAGTTGTTGATGGTGCAGAACTGGTTGTTTGCTTTGTGGTCGTCTGAGCCGTTGTAGTCTCTTGAGCACTTGCCGTTCTTAAGGACTGAGGACCTGTTACGTCTTCACTGGTTGTCGGTTGCGATGGACTACTACCTGATGTCGACGTGTCTGTATTTTGAACAGTAGATGTTGCTCTTGGAGTAGGGGATTCAGTAGTTGGAGTAGTGGATGTGAAAATTGTGGCGGATGTAGTTGCACTTGGTGTTATATCGCTTTGTGAGCCGCTAGTCAGTGTTGTGGAAGCCACCTTTCTGGTTGGTGTGGACGACGAAGCATCTGATGTATCACTTGAAATTGTCGAGTCCGTGGCCTGACTGGAGATTGTTGAATCTGTAGTTGGCACATCGGCAGAAATTGTAGATTGAGTGATGGGAGCGGAAGAGAGGGAAGTTGCCTTCGAAGTTTTAACTGTGAAAGTTGTTGATGGTGCAGAACTGGTTGTTTGCTTTGTGGTCGTCTCAGTCGTTGTGGTTTCTTCAGGACTTGTCGTTACGGGCTGAGGACTTGTTGTGTCTTCACTGCCTGTTGGTTGCGATGAACTAGTACCTGATGTCGACGCGTCTGTATTTTGAACAGTAGATGTTACTTCTGAAGTAGCGGATTCAGCAGTGGATGCGAGAATTGTGGTGGATGTAGTTGCCGGTGATGTTAAATCGGTTTGTGGGCGGCTAGTCTGTGATGTGGAAACGGCATTTGTGGTTGGTGTGAACGGTGAATCATCTGATGTATCTCTTGAAATTGTCGAGTCAGTGGTCTGTCTGGAAATTGTTGAATCTGTAGTTGGCACATCGGCAGAAATTGTAGATTGCGTAGTGGCAGCCGAAGAGAGTGACGTTTTTTGGGACGATGTAATTATGAACGTTGTTGATGGTGCAGAACTGGTTGTTTGCGTTGTGATCGTCTGAGCCGTTGTGGTCTCTTGAGCAGTTGTCGTTTTTAAGGGCTGACGACTTGTTATGTCTTCACTGGTTGTTGGTTTCGATGGATTATTACCTGATGTCGACGTGTCCGTATTTTGAACAGTAGATGTTACTCTTGGAGTAGCGGATTGAACAGTGGATGTGAGAATTGTGGCGGATGTAGTTGCCGGTGATGTTAAATCGGTTTGTGAGCCGCTAGTCAGTGTTGTGGAAACGGGCTTTGTGGTTGGTGTGGACCGCGAAGCATCTGATATATCAATTGTACTTGTCGAGTCCGTGGCCTGACTGGAGATTGTTAAATCTGTAGCTGGGAGATCGGCAGAAACTGTCGATTGAGTGATGGCAGCTGAAGATAGAGAAGTCAGCTGGGGCGAAGTAATTCTGAAAGTTGTTGATGGTGCAGAACTGGTTGTTTGCGTTGTGGTCGTGTCTGCCGTTGTGGTCTCTTCAGGACTTGTCGTTGTTAGGGACTGACGAGTTGTTACGCCTTCACTGGTTGTTGGTTGCGATGGACTACTGCCTGATGTCGACGTGTGTGTATTTTGAACAGTAGATGTTACTTTTGGAGTAGCGGATTTAGTAGTTGGAGTAGTGGATGTGAAAATTGTGGCGGATGCAGTTGCCGGTGGTGTTAAATCGGTTCCTGAGCCGCTAGTCAACGTTGTGGAAAGGGGCTTTGTGGTTGGTGTGGACGACGAAGCATCTGATGTATCGCTTGAAATTGTCGAGTCCGTGGCCTGACTGGAGATTGTTGAATCTGTAGTTGGCACATCGGCAGAAATTGTAGATTGAGTGATGGGAGCGGAAGAGAGGGAAGTTGCCTTCGAAGTTTTAACTGTGAAAGTTGTTGATGGTGCAGAACTGGTTGTTTGCTTTGTGGTCGTCTCAGTCGTTGTGGTTTCTTCAGGACTTGTCGTTACGGGCTGAGGACTTGTTGTGTCTTCACTGCCTGTTGGTTGCGATGAACTAGTACCTGATGTCGACGCGTCTGTATTTTGAACAGTAGATGTTACTTCTGAAGTAGCGGATTCAGCAGTGGATGCGAGAATTGTGGTGGATGTAGTTGCCGGTGATGTTAAATCGGTTTGTGGGCGGCTAGTCTGTGATGTGGAAACGGCATTTGTGGTTGGTGTGGACGGTGAATCATCTGATGTATCTCTTGAAATTGTCGAGTCAGTGGTCTGTCTGGAAATTGTTGAATCTGTAGTTGGCACATCGGCAGAAATTGTAGATTGCGTAGTGGCAGCCGAAGAGAGTGACGTTTTTTGGGACGATGTAATTATGAACGTTGTTGATGGTGCAGAACTGGTTGATTGCGTTGTGGTCGTCTGAGCCGTTGTGGTCTCTTGAGCAGTTGTCGTTTTTAAGGAATGAGGGCTTGTCACGTCTTCACTGGTTGTTGGTTGCGATGGATTATTACCGGATGTCGACGTGTCTGTATTTTGAACGGTAGTTGTTACTGCTGGAGTGGCCGATTCAGCAGTGGATGTGAGAATTGTGGCCGATGTAATTGCCGGTGATATTAAATCGGTTTGTAAGCCGCTAGTCAGTGTTGTGGATACGGTCTTTGTGGTAGGTGTGGACGGCGAAGCATCAGATGTATCACTTGAAGTTGTCGAATTCGTGGCCTGTCTGGAGATTGTTGAATCTGTAGCTGGCACATTGGCAGAAACTGTAGATTGTGTGGGAGAAGAGGAAGAGAGTGAACTGGCCTGGGACGCAGTAGGTCTGAAAGTTGTTGATGGTGCAGAACTGGTTGTTTGCGTTGTGATCGTCTGAGCCGTTGTAGTCTCTTGAGGACTTGTTGTGTCTTCACTGGCTGTTGGTTGCGATGAACTAGTACCTGATGTATACGTGTCTGTATTTTGAACAGTAGATGTTACCGCTGGAGTGGCCGATTCAGAAGTGGATGTGAGAATTGTGGCGGATGTAGTTGCCGGTGATGTTAAATCGGTTTGTAAGCGGCCAGTCTGTGATGTGGAAACGGCCTTTGTGGTTGGTATGGATGGCGAAGCATCTGATGTATCACTTGAAATTGTCGAGTCTGTGTCCTCTCTGGAGATTGTTGAATCTGTAGCTGGCACATCGGCAGAAACTGTAGATTGTGTGGTAGCAGAGGAAGAGAGTGAACTTGCCTGGGACGCAGTAGGTCTGAAAGTTGTTGATGGTGGAGAACTGGTTGTTTGCGTTGTGATCGTCAGAGCCGTTGTAGTCTCTTGAACAGTTGTCGTTGTTAGGGACTGACGACTTGTTACGCCTTCACTGGTTGTTGGTTGCGATGGACTACTACCTGATGTCGACGTGGCTGTATTTTGAACAGTAATTGTTATCTTTGGAGTGGCGGATTTAGTAGTTGGAGTAGTGGATGTGAAAATTGTGGCCGATGGAGTTGCCGGTGGTGTTAAATCGGTTTGTGAGCCGCTAGTCAGTGTTGTAGAAGCCACCTTTGTGGTTGGTGTGGACGACGAAGCATCTGATGTATCACTTGTACTTGTCGAGTCCGTGGCCGGACTGGAGATTGTTGAATCTGTAGCTGGCACATCGGGAGAAACTGTAGATTGAGTGATGGCAGCTGGAGAGAGTGAAGTCAGCTGGGACGAAGTAGTTCTGAGAGTTGGTGATGGTGCAGAACTGGTTGTTTGCGTTGTGGTCGTGTCTGCCGTTGTGGCCTCTTGAGGACTTGTCGTTGTTAGGGACTGACGACTTGTTACGCCTTCAATGGTTGTTGGTTCCGATGGACTACTACGTGATGTCGACGTGTCTGTATTTTGAAGAGTAGATGTTACTTTTGGAGTAGGGGATTCAGTAGTTGGAGTAGTGAAAATTGTGGTGAATGTAGTTGCCGGTGGTGTTAAATCGGTTTGTGAGCCACTAATCAGTGTTGTAGAAGCCACCTTTGTGGTTGGTGTGGACGACGAAGCATCTGATGTATCACTTGTACTTGTCAAGTCCGTGGCCGGACTGGAGATTGTTGAATCTGTAGCTGGCACATCGGCAGAATCTGTAGATTGAGTGATGGCAGCTGGAGAGAGTGAAGTTGCCTTGGACGATTTAATTGTGAAAGTTGTTGATGGTGCAGAATTGGTTGTTTGCTTTGTGGTCGTCTCAGCCGTTGTGGGTTCTTCAGGACTTGTCGTTACGAACTGAGGACTTGTTGTGTCTTCACTGGTTGTTGGTTGCGATGGATTATTACCTGATGTCGACGTGGCTGTATTTTGAACAGTAGATGTTACCTTTGGAGTGGCGGATTTAGTATTTGGAGTAGTGGATGTGAAAATTGTGGCGGATGTAGTTGCCGGTGGTGTTAAATCGGTTTGTGAGCGGCTAGTCAATGTTGTGGATACTGCCTTTGTGGTTGGTGTGGACTGCGAAGCATCTGATGTATCACTTGAAATTGTCGAGTCCGTGGCCTGTCTGGAGATTGTTGAATCTGTAGCTGGTACATCGGCAGAAACTGTAGATTGCGTGGTGGCAGCTGAAGAGAGTGAACTGGCCTGGGACGCAGTAGGTCTGAAAGTTGTTGATGGTGCAGAACTGGTTGTTTGCTTTGTGGTCGTGTCTGCCGTTGTGGTCTCTGCAGGACTTGTCGTTGTTAGGGACTGACGACTTGTTACGCCTTCACTGGTTGTTGGTTGCGGTGGACTACTACCTGATGTCGACGTGGCTGTATTTTGAAGAGTAGATCTTACTTTTGGAGTAGCGGATTCAGTAGTTAGAGTAGTGGATGTGAAAAAAGGGGCGGATGTAGTTGCCGGTGGTGTGAAATCGGTTTGTGAGCCGCTAGTCAATGTTGTGGAAGCCACCTTTGTGGTTGGTGTGGACGACGAAGCATCTGATGTATCACTTGTGGTTGTCGAGTCCGTGGCCGGACTGGAGATTGTTGAATCTGTAGATGGCACATCGGCAGAAACTGTAGATTGAGTGGTGGCAGCGGAAGAGAGTGAATTTGCCTTGGACGATTTAATTGTGAAAGTTGTTGATGGTGCAGAACTGGTTGTTTGCGTTGTGGTCGTCTCAGCCGTTGTGGTCTCTTTAACAGTTGTCGTTTTTGAGGACTGAGGGCTTGTCACGTCTTCACTGGTTGTTGGTTGCGATGGATTATTACCTGATGTCGACGTGTCTGTACTTTGAACAGTTGATGTTACCGCTGGAGTGGCCGATTTAGCAGTGGATCTGAGAATTGTGGTGGATGTAGTTGCCGCTGATGTTAAATCGGTTTGTGAGCGGCTACTCTGTGATGTGGATACGGCCTTTGTGGTTGGTGTGGACGGCGAAGCATCTGATGTATCACTTGAAATTGTATAGTCCGTGGCCGGAGTGGAGATTGTTGAATCTGTAGATGGCACATCGGCAGAAACTGTAGATTGAGTGGTGGCAGCGGAAGAGAGTGAAGTTGCGTTGGACGATTTAATTGTGAAAGTTGTTGATGGCGCAGAACTGGTTGTTTGCTTTGTGGTCGTCTCAGCCGTTGTGGTTTCTTCAGGACTTGTCGTTACGGACTGAGGACCTGTTGTGTCTTCACTGGCTGTTGGTTGCGATGAACCTGATGTTGACGTGTCTGTATTTTGAACAGTAGATGTTACTTCTGAAGTAGCGGATTCAGAAGTCGATGTGAGAATTGTGGTGGATGTAGTTGCCGCTGATGGTAAATCGGTTTGACGACTAGTAGTTGGAGTAGTGGATGTGAAAATTGTGGCGGATGTAGTTGCCGGTGGTGTGAAATCGGTTTGTGAGCCGCTAGTCAGTGTTGTAGAAGCCACCTTTGTGGTTGGTGTGGACGACGAAGCATCTGATGTATCTCTTGAAATTGTCGAGTCAGTGGTCTGTCTGGAAATTGTTGAATCTGTAGTTGGCACATCGGCAAATATTGTAGATTGCGTGGTGGGAGCTGAAGAGAGTGAAGTTGCCTGGGGCGCAGTAGGTCTGAAAGTTGTTGATGGTGCAGAACTGGTTGTTTGCTTTGTGGTCGTGTCTGCCGTTGTGGCCTCTTGAGCACTTGTCGTTGTTAGGGACTGACGACTTGTTACGCCTTCACTGGTTGTTGGTTGCGATGGACTACTACCTGATGTCGACGTGGCTGTATTTTGAACAGTAGATGTTACTTTTGGAGTAGCGGATTCAGTAGTTGGAGTAGTGGATGTGAAAATAGGGGCGGATGTAGTTGCCGGTGGTGTTAAATCGGTTTGTGAGCCGCTAGTCAATGTTGTGGAAGCCACCTTTGTGGTTGGTGTGGACGACGAAGCATCTGATGTATCACTTGTGGTTGTCGAGTCCGTGGCCGGAGTGGAGATTGTTGAATCTGTAGATGGCACATCGGCAGAAACTGTAGATTGAGTGGTGGCAGCGGAAGAGAGTGAAGTTGCCTTGGACGATTTAATTGTGAAAGTTGTTGATGGTGCAGAACTGGTTGTTTGCTTTGTGGTCGTCTCAGCCGTTGTGGTTTCTTCAGGACTTGTCGTTACGGGCTGAGGACTTGTTGTGTCTTCACTGGCTGTTGGTTGCGATGAACCTGATGTTGACGTGTCTGTATTTTGAACAGTAGATGTAACTTCTGAAGTAGCGGATTCAGAAGTCGATGTGAGAATTGTGGTGGATGTAGTTGCCGCTGATGGTAAATCGGTTTGTGAGCCGCTAGTCTGTGATGTGGAAACGGCCTTTGTGGTTGGTGTGGACGGCGAAGCATCTGATGTATCTCTTGAAATTGTCGAGTCAGTGGCCTGTCTGGAGATTGTTGAATCTGTAGCTGGCACATCGGCAGAAACTGTAGATTGTGTGGTAGCAGAGGAAGAGAGTGAACTGCCCTGGGACGCAGTAGGTCTGAAAGTTGTTGATGGTGCAGAACTGGTTGTTTGCGTGATCGTCTGAGCGGTTGTGGTCTCCTGAGCAGATGTCGTTGTTAGGGACTGACGACTTGTTACGTCTTCACTGGTTGTTGGTTGCGATGGACTACTACCTGATGTCGACGTGGCTGTATTTTGAACAGTAGATGTTACCGCTGGAGTGGCGGATTTAGTAGTTGGAGTAGTGGATGTGAAAATTGTGGCGGATGTAGTTGCCGGTGGTGTTAAATCGGTTTGTGAGCCGCTAGTCAGTGTTGTAGAAGCCACCTTTGTGGTTGGTGTGGACGACGAAGCATCTGATGTATCTCTTGAAATTGTCGAGTCAGTGGTCTGTCTGGAAATTGTTGAATCTGTAGTTGGCACATCGGCAAAAATTGTAGATTGCGTGGTGGGAGCTGAAGAGAGTGAAGTTGCCTGGGGCGCAGTAGGTCTGAAAGTTGTTGATGGTGCAGAACTGGTTGTTTGCTTTGTGGTCGTGTCTGCCGTTGTGGCCTCTTGAGCACTTGTCGTTGTTAGGGACTGACGACTTGTTACGCCTTCACTGGTTGTTGGTTGCGATGGACTACTACCTGATGTCGACGTGGCTGTATTTTGAAGAGTAGATGTTACTTTTGGAGTAGCGGATTCAGTAGTTGGAGTAGTGGATGTGAAAATAGGGGCGGATGTAGTTGCCGGTGGTGTTAAATCGGTTTGTGAGCCGCTAGTCAATGTTGTGGAAGCCACCTTTGTGGTTGGTGTGGACGACGAAGCATCTGATGTATCACTTGTGGTTGTCGAGTCCGTGGCCGGAGTGGAGATTGTTGAATCTGTAGATGGCACATCGGCAGAAACTGTAGATTGAGTGGTGGCAGCGGAAGAGAGTGAAGTTGCCTTGGACGATTTAATTGTGAAAGTTGTTGATGGTGCAGAACTGGTTGTTTGCTTTGTGGTCGTCTCAGCCGTTGTGGTTTCTTCAGGACTTGTCGTTACGGGCTGAGGACTTGTTGTGTCTTCACTGGCTGTTGGTTGCGATGAACCTGATGTTGACGTGTCTGTATTTTGAACAGTAGATGTAACTTCTGAAGTAGCGGATTCAGAAGTCGATGTGAGAATTGTGGTGGATGTAGTTGCCGCTGATGGTAAATCGGTTTGTGAGCCGCTAGTCTGTGATGTGGAAACGACCTTTGTGGTTGGTGTGGACGGCGAAGCATCTGATGTATCTCTTGAAATTGTCGAGTCAGTGGCCTGTCTGGAGATTGTTGAATCTGTAGCTGGCACATCGGCAGAAACTGTAGATTGTGTGGTAGCAGAGGAAGAGAGTGAACTGCCCTGGGACGCAGTAGGTCTGAAAGTTGTTGATGGTGCAGAACTGGTTGTTTGCGTGATCGTCTGAGCGGTTGTGGTCTCCTGAGCAGATGTCGTTGTTAGGGACTGACGACTTGTTACGTCTTCACTGGTTGTTGGTTGCGATGGACTACTACCTGATGTCGACGTGGCTGTATTTTGAACAGTAGATGTTACCGCTGGAGTGGCGGATTTAGTAGTTGGAGTAGTGGATGTGAAAATTGTGGCGGATGTAGTTGCCGGTGGTGTTAAATCGGTTTGTGAGCCGCTAGTCAGTGTTGTAGAAGCCACCTTTGTGGTTGGTGTGGACGACGAAGCATCTGATGTATCTCTTGAAATTGTCGAGTCAGTGGTCTGTCTGGAAATTGTTGAATCTGTAGTTGGCACATCGGCAAAAATTGTAGATTGCGTGGTGGGAGCTGAAGAGAGTGAAGTTGCCTGGGGCGCAGTAGGTCTGAAAGTTGTTGATGGTGCAGAACTGGTTGTTTGCTTTGTGGTCGTGTCTGCCGTTGTGGCCTCTTGAGCACTTGTCGTTGTTAGGGACTGACGACTTGTTACGCCTTCACTGGTTGTTGGTTGCGATGGACTACTACCTGATGTCGACGTGGCTGTATTTTGAAGAGTGGATGTTACTTTTGGAGTAGCGGATTCAGTAGTTGGAGTAGTGGATGTGAAAATAGGGGCGGATGTAGTTGCCGGTGGTGTTAAATCGGTTTGTGAGCCGCTAGTCAATGTTGTGGAAGCCACCTTTGTGGTTGGTGTGGACGAGGAAGCATCTGATGTATCACTTGTGGTTGTCGAATCCGTGGCCGGAGTGGAGATTGTTGAATCTGTAGATGGCACATCGGCAGAAACTGTAGATTGAGTGGTGGCAGCGGAAGAGAGTGAAGTTGCCTTAGACGATTTAATTGTGAAAGTTGTTGATGGTGCAGAATTGGTTGTTTGCTTTGTGGTCGTCTCAGCCGTTGTGGTTTCTTCAGGACTTGTCGTTACGGACTGAGGACTTGTTGTGTCTTCACTGGCTGTTGGTTGCGATGAACCTGATGTTGACGTGTCTGTATTTTGAACAGTAGATGTAACTTCTGAAGTAGCGGATTCAGAAGTCGACGTGAGAATTGTGGTGGATGGAGTTGCCGCTGATGGTAAATCGGTTTGTGAGCCGCTAGTCTGTGATGTGGAAACGGCCATTGTGGTTGGTGTGGACGGCGAAGCATCTGATGTATCTCTTGAAATTGTCGAGTCAGTGGCCTGTCTGGAGATTGTTGAATCTGTAGCTGGCACATCGTCAGAAACTGTAGATTGTGTGGTAGCAGAGGAAGAGAGTGAACTGCCCTGGGACGCAGTAGGTCTGAAAGTTGTTGATGGTGCAGAACTGGTTGTTTGCGTGATCGTCTGAGCGGTTGTGGTCTCCTGAGCAGATGTCGTTGTTAGGGACTGACGACTTGTTACGTCTTCACTGGTTGTTGGTTGCGATGGACTACTACCTGATATCAACGTGGCTGCATTTCGAACAGTAGATGTTACCGCTGGAGTGGCGGATTTAGTAGTTGGAGTAGTGGATGTGAAAATTGTGGCGGATGTAGTTGCCGGTGGTGTTAAATCGGTTTGTGAACCGCTAGTCAGTGTTGTAGAAGCCACCTTTGTGGTTGGTGTGGACGACGAAGCATCTGATGTATCTCTTGAAATTGTCGAGTCAGTGGTCTGTCTGGAAATTGTTGAATCTGTAGTTGGCACATCGGCAAAAATTGTAGATTGCGTGGTGGGAGCCAAAGAGAGTGAAGTTGCCTGGGGCGCAGTAGGTCTGAAAGTTGTTGATGGTGCAGAACTGGTTGTTTGCTTTGTGGTCGTGTCTGCCGTTGTGGCCTCTTGAGCACTTGTCGTTGTTAGGGACTGACGACTTGTTACGCCTTCACTGGTTGTTGGTTGCGATGGACTACTACCTGATGTCGACGTGGCTGTATTTTGAACAGTAGATGTTACTTTTGGAGTAGCGGATTCAGTAGTTGGAGTAGTGGATGTAAAAATAGGGGCGGATGTAGTTGCCGGTGGTGTTAAGTCGGTTTGTGAGCCGCTAGTCAATGTTGTGGAAGCCACCTTTGTGGTTGGTGTGGACGACGAAGCATCTGATGTATCACTTGTGGTTGTGGAGTCCGTGGCCGGAGTGGAGATTGTTGAATCTGTAGCTGGCACATCGGCAGAAACTGTAGATTGTGTGGTAGCAGAGGAAGAGAGTGAACTGGCCTTGGACGCAGTAGGTTTGAAAGTTGTTGATGGTGCAGAACTGGTTGTTTGCGTGATCGTCTGAGCGGTTGTGGTCTCTTGAGGAGTGGTCGTTGTTAGGGACTGACGACTTGTTACGCCTTCACTGGTTGTTGGTTGCGATGGACTACTACCTGATGTCGACGTGGCTGTATTTTGAACAGTAGATGTTACCGCTGGAGTGGCGGAATCAGTAGTTGGAGTAGTGGATGTGAAAATAGGGGCGGATGTAGTTGCCGGTGGTGTTAAATCGGTTTGTGAGCCGCTAGTCAATGTTGTGGAAGCCACCTTTGTGGTTGGTGTGGACGACGAAGCATCTGATGTATCAGTTGTGGTTGTGGAGTCCGTGGCCGGACTGGAGATTGTTGAATCTGTAAATGGCACATCGGCAGAAACTGTAGATTGAGTGGTGGCAGCGGAAGAGAGTGAAGTTGCCTTGGACGATTTAATTGTGAAAGGTGTTGATGGTGCAGAATTGGTTGTTTGCTTTGTGGTCGTCTCAGCCGTTGTGGTTTCTTCAGGACTTGTCGTTACGGGCTGAGGACTTGTTGTGTCTTCACTGGCTGTTGGTTGCGATGAACCTGATGTTGACGTGTCTGTATTTTGAACAGTAGATGTTACTTCTGAAGTAGCGGATTCAGAAGTGGGTGTGAGAATTGTGGTGGATGTAGTTGCCGCTGAGGTTAAATCGGTTTGTGAGCCGCTAGTCTGTGATGTGGAAACGGCCTTTGTGGTTGGTGTGGACGGCGAAGCATCTGATGTATCTCTTGAAATTGTCGAGTCAGTGGCCTGTCTGGAGATTGTTGAATCTGTAGCTGGCACATCGGCAGAAACTGTAGATTGTGTGGTAGCAGAGGAAGAGAGTGAACTGCCCTGGGACGCAGTAGGTCTGAAAGTTGTTGATGGTGCAGAACTGGTTGTTTGCGTGATCGTCTGAGCGGTTGTGGTCTCCTGAGGAGTTGTCGTTGTTAGGGACTGACGACTTGTTACGCCTTCACTGGTTGATGGTTGCGATGGACTACTACCTGATGTCGACGTGGCTGTATTTTGAACAGTAGATGTTACCGCTGGAGTGGCGGATTCAGTAGTTGGAGTAGTGGATGTAAAAATAGGGGCGGATGTAGTTGCCGGTGGTGTTAAATCGGTTTGTGAGCCGCTAGTCAGTGTTGTAGAAGCCACCTTTGTGGTTGGTGTGGACGACGAAGCATCTGATGTATCTCTTGAAATTGTCGAGTCAGTGGTCTGTCTGGAAATTGTTGAATCTGTAGTTGGCACATCGGCAGAAATTGTAGATTGCGTGGTAGCAGAGGAAGAGAGTGAACTGGCCTGGGACGCAGTAGGTCTGAAAGTTCTTGATGGTGCAGAACTGGTTGTTTGCTTTGTGGTCGTGTCTGCCGTTGTGGTCTCCTGAGGAGTTGTCGTTAGGGACTGACGACTTGTAACGCCTTCACTGGTTGTTGGTTGCGATGGACTACTACCTGATGTCGACGTGGCTGTATGTTGAACAGTAGATGCTATTTTGGGAGTAGCGGATTCACTAGTTGGAGTAGTGGATGTGAAAATTGTGGCGGATGTAGTTGCCGGTGGTGTTAAATCGGTTTGTGAGCCGCTAGTCAATGTTGTGGAAGCCACCTTTGTGGCTGGTGTGGACGACGAAGCATCTGATGTATCAGTTGTGGTTGTGGAGTCCGTGGCCGGAGTGGAGATTGTTGCATCTGTAGATGGCACATCGGCAGAAACTGTAGATTGAGTGGTGGCAGCAGAAGAGAGTGAAGTTGCCTTGGACGATTTAATTGTGAAAGTTGTTGATGGTGCAGAACTGGTTGTTTGCTTTGTGGTCGTCTCAGCCGTTGTGGTTTCTTCGGGACTTGTCGTTACGGGCTGAGGACTTGTTGTGTCTTCACTGGCTGTTGGTTGCGATGAACCTGATGTTGACGTGTCTGTATTTTGAACAGTAGATGTTACTTCTGAAGTAGCATATTCAGAAGTGGGTGTGAGAATTGTGGTGGATGTAGTTGCCGCTGATGGTAAATCGGTTTGTGAGCCGCTAGTCTGTGATGTGGAAACGGCCTTTGTGGTTGGTGTGGACGGCGAAGCATCTGATGTATCTCTTGAAATTGTCGAGTCAGTGGCCTGTCTGGAGATTGTTGAATCTGTAGCTGGCACATCGGCAGAAACTGTAGATTGTGTGGTAGCAGAGGAAGAGAGTGAACTGCCCTGGGACGCAGTAGGTCTGAAAGTTGTTGATGGTGCAGAACTGGTTGTTTGCGTGATCGTCTGAGCGGTTGTGGTCTCCTGAGCAGATGTCGTTGTTAGGGACTGACGACTTGTTACGCCTTCACTGGTTGTTGGTTGCGATGGACTACTACCTGATGTCGACGTGGCTGTATTTTGAACAGTAGATGTTACTTTTGGAGTAGCGGATTCAGTAGTTGGAGTAGTGGATGTGAAAATAGGGGCGGATGTAGTTGCCGGTGGTGTTAAATCGGTTTGTGAGCCGCTAGTCAATGTTGTGGAAGCCACCTTTGTGGTTGGTGTGGACGACGAAGCATCTGATGTATCAGTTGTGGTTGTGGAGTCCGTGGCCGGACTGGAGATTGTTGAATCTGTAAATGGCACATCGGCAAAAACTGTAGATTGAGTGGTGGCAGCGGAAGAGAGTGAAGTTGCCTTGGACGATTTAATTGTGAAAGTTGTTGATGGTGCAGAATTGGTTGTTTGCTTTGTGGTCGTCTCAGCCGTTGTGGTTTCTTCAGGACTTGTCGTTACGGGCTGAGGACTTGTTGTGTCTTCACTGGCTGTTGGTTGCGATGAACCTGATGTTGACGTGTCTGTATTTTGAACAGTAGATGTTACTTCTGAAGTAGCGGATTCAGAAGTGGGTGTGAGAATTGTGGTGGATGTAGTTGCCGCTGAGGTTAAATCGGTTTGTGAGCCGCTAGTCTGTGATGTGGAAACGGCCATTGTGGTTGGTGTGGACGGCGAAGCATCTGATGTATCTCTTGAAATTGTCGAGTCAGTGGCCTGTCTGGAGATTGTTGAATCTGTAGCTGGCACATCGGCAGAAACTGTAGATTGTGTGGTAGCAGAGGAAGAGAGTGAACTGCCCTGGGACGCAGTAGGTCTGAAAGTTGTTGATGGTGCAGAACTGGTTGTTTGCGTGATCGTCTGAGCGGTTGTGGTCTCCTGAGCAGTTGTCGTTGTTAGGGACTGACGACTTGTTACGCCTTCACTGGTTGATGGTTGCGATGGACTACTACCTGATGTCGACGTGGCTGTATTTTGAACAGTAGATGTTACCGCTGGAGTGGCGGATTCAGTAGTTGGAGTAGTGGATGTGAAAATAGGGGCGGATGTAGTTGCCGGTGGTGTTAAATCGGTTTGTGAGCCGCTAGTCAGTGTTGTGGAAGCCACCTTTGTGGTTGATGTGGACGACGAAGCATCTGATGTATCTCTTGAAATTGTCGAGTCAGTGGTCTGTCTGGAAATTGTTGAATCTGTAGTTGGCACATCGGCAGAAATTGTAGATTGCGTGGTAGCAGAGGAAGAGAGTGAACTGGCCTGGGACGCAGTAGGTCTGAAAGTTGTTGATGGTGCAGAACTGGTTGTTTGCTTTGTGGTCGTGTCTGCCGTTGTGGTCTCCTGAGGAGTTGTCGTTAGGGACTGACGACTTGTTACGCCTTCACTGGTTGTTGGTTGCGATGGACTACTACCTGATGTCGACGTGGCTGTATGTTGAACAGTAGATGCTATTTTGGGAGTAGCGGATTCAGTAGTTGGAGTAGTGGATGTGAAAATTGTGGCGGATGTAGTTGCCGGTGGTGATAAATCGGTTTGTGAGCCGCTAGTCAATGTTGTGGAAGCCACCTTTGTGGTTGGTGTGGGCGACGAAGCATCTGATGTATCAGTTGTGGTTGTGGAGTCCGTGGCCGGAGTGGAGAGTGTTGCATCTGTAGATGGCACATCGGCAGAAACTGTAGATTGAGTGGTGGCAGCAGAAGAGTGTGAAGTTGCCTTGGACGATTTAATTGTGAAAGTTGTTGATGGTGCAGAACTGGTTGTTTGCTTTGTGGTCGTCTCAGCCGTTGTGGTTTCTTCAGGACTTGTCGTTACGGGCTGAGGACTTGTTGTGTCTTCACTGGCTGTTGGTTGCGATGAACCTGATGTTGACGTGTCTGTATTTTGAACAGTAGATGTTACCACTGAAGTAGCGGATTCAGAAGTCGATGTGAGAATTGTGGTGGATGTAGTTGCGTATGATGGTAAATCGGTTTGTGAGCCGCTAGTCTGTGATGTGGAAACGGCCTTTGTGGTTGGTGTGGACGGCGAAGCAGCTGATGTATCTCTTGAAATTGTCGAGTCAGTGGTCTGTCTGGAAATTGTTGAATCTGTAGTTGGTACATCGGCAGAAATTGTAGATTGCGTGGTAGCAGAGTAAGAGAGTGAACTGGCCTGGGACGCAGTAGGTCTGAAAGTTGTTGATGGTGCAGAACTGGTTGTTTGCTTTGTGGTCGTGTCTGCCGTTGTGGTCTCCTGAGGAGTTGTCGTTAGGGACTGACGACTTGTTACGCCTTCACTGGTTGTTGGTTGCGATGGACTACTACCTGATGTCGACGTGGCTGTATTTTGAACAGTAGATGTTAATTTTGGAGTAGCGGATTCACTAGTTGGAGTAGTGGATGTGAAAATTGTGGCGGATGTAGTTGCCGGTGGTGTTAAATCGGTTTGTGAGCCGCTAGTCAATGTTGTGGAAGCCACCTTTGTGGTTGGTGTGGACGACGAAGCATCTGATGTATCACTTGTAGTTGTGGAGTCCGTGGCCGGACTGGAGATTGTTGAATCTGTAGATGGCACATCGGCAGAAACTGTAGATTGAGTGGTGGCAGCAGAAGAGAGTGAAGTTGCCTTGGACGATTTAATTGTGAAAGTTGTTGATGGTGCAGAACTGGTTGTTTGCTTTGTGGTCGTCTCAGCCGTTGTGGTTTCTTCAGGACTTGTCGTTACGGGCTGAGGACTTGTTGTGTCTTCACTGGCTGTTGGTTGCGATGAACCTGATGTTGACGTGTCTGAATTTTGAACAGTAGATGTTACTTCTGAAGTAGCATATTCAGAAGTGGGTGTGAGAATTGTGGTGGATGTAGTTGCCGCTGATGGTAAATCGGTTTGTGAGCCGCTAGTCTGTGATGTGGAAACGGCCTTTGTGGTTGGTGTGGACGGCGAAGCAGCTGATGTATCTCTTGAAATTGTCGAGTCAGTGGTCTGTCTGGAAATTGTTGAATCTGTAGTTGGTACATCGGCAGAAATTGTAGATTGCGTGGTAGCAGAGGAAGAGAGTGAACTGGCCTGGGACGCAGTAGGTCTGAAAGTTCTTGATGGTGCAGAACTGGTTGTTTGCTTTGTGGTCGTGTCTGCCGTTGTGGTCTCCTGAGGAGTTGTCGTTAGGGACTGACGACTTGTTACGCCTTCACTGGTTGTTGGTTGCGATGGACTACTACCTGATGTCGACGTGGCTGTATTTTGAACAGTAGATGTTAATTTTGGAGTAGCGGATTCACTAGTTGGAGTAGTGGATGTGAAAATTGTGGCGGATGTAGTTGCCGGTGGTGTTAAATCGGTTTGTGAGCCGCTAGTCAATGTTGTGGAAGCCACCTTTGTGGTTGGTGTGGACGACGAAGCATCTGATGTATCACTTGTAGTTGTGGAGTCCGTGGCCGGACTGGAGATTGTTGAATCTGTAGATGGCACATCGGCAGAAACTGTAGATTGAGTGGTGGCAGCAGAAGAGAGTGAAGTTGCCTTGGACGATTTAATTGTGAAAGTTGTTGATGGTGCAGAACTGGTTGTTTGCTTTGTGGTCGTCTCAGCCGTTGTGGTTTCTTCAGGACTTGTCGTTACGGGCTGAGGACTTGTTGTGTCTTCACTGGCTGTTGGTTGCGATGAACCTGATGTTGACGTGTCTGTATTTTGAACAGTAGATGTTACTTCTGAAGTAGCATATTCAGAAGTGGGTGTGAGAATTGTGGTGGATGTAGTTGCCGCTGATGGTAAATCGGTTTGTGAGCCGCTAGTCTGTGATGTGGAAACGGCCTTTGTGGTTGGTGTGGACGGCGAAGCATCTGATGTATCTCTTGAAATTGTCGAGTCAGTGGCCTGTCTGGAGATTGTTGAATCTGTAGCTGGCACATCGGCAGAAACTGTAGATTGTGTGGTAGCAGAGGAAGAGAGTGAACTGGCCTGGGACGAAGTAGGTCTGAAAGTTGTTGATGGTGCAGAACTGGTTGTTTGCGTGATCGTCTGAGCGGTTGTGGTCTCCTGAGGAGTTGTCGTTGTTAGGGACTGACGACTTGTTACGCCTTCACTGGTTGTTGGTTGCGATGGACTACTACCTGATGTCGACGTGGCTGTATTTTGAACAGTAGATGTTACTTTTGGAGTAGCGGATTCAGTAGTTGGAGTAGTGGATGTGAAAATAGGGGCGGATGTAGTTGCCGGTGGTGTTAAATCGGTTTGTGAGCCGCTAGTCTGTGATGTGGAAACGGCCTTTGTGGTTGGTGTGGACGACGAAGCATCTGATGTATCTCTTGAAATTGTCGAGTCAGTGGTCTGTCTGGAAATTGTTGAATCTGTAGCTGGCACATCGGCAGAAATTGTAGATTGCGTGGTAGCAGAGAAAGAGAGTGAACTGGCCTGGGACGCAGTAGGTCTGAAAGTTGTTGATGGTGCAGAACTGGTTGTTTGCTTTGTGGTCGTGTCTGCCGTTGTGGCCTCTTGAGCACTTGTCGTTGTTAGGGACTGACGACTTGTTACGCCTTCACTGGTTGTTGGTTGCGATGGACTACTACCTGATGTCGACGTGGCTGTATTTTGAACAGTAGATGTTACTTTTGGAGTAGCGGATTCAGTAGTTGGAGTAGTGGATGTGAAAATTCGGGCCGATGTAGTTGCCGGTGGTGTTAAATCGGTTTGTGAGCCGCTAGTCAATGTTGTGGAAGCCACTTTTGTGGTTGGTGTGGACGACGAAGCATCTGATGTATCACTTGTGGTTGTCGAGTCCGTGGCCGGACTGGAGATTGTTGAATCTGTAGCTGGCACATCGGCAGAAACTGTAGATTGAGTGGTGGCAGCAGAAGAGAGTGAAGTTGCCTTGGACGATTTAATTGTGAAAGTTGTTGATGGTGCAGAACTGGTTGTTTGCTTTGTGGTCGTCTCAGCCGTTGTGGTTTCTTCAGGACTTGTCGTTACGGACTGAGGACTTGTTGTGTCTTCACTGGCTGTTGGTTGCGATGAACCTGATGTTGACGTGTCTGTATTTTGAACAGTAGATGTTACTACTGAAGTAGCGGATTCAGAAGTCGATGTGAGAATTGTGGTGGATGTAGTTGCCGCTGATGGTAAATCGGTTTGTGAGCCGCTAGTCTGTGATGTGGAAACGGCCTTTGTGGTTGGTGTGGACGGCGAAGCATCTGATGTATCTCTTGAAATTGTCGAGTCAGTGGCCTGTCTGGAGATTGTTGAATCTGTAGCTGGCACATCGGCAGAAACTGTAGATTGTGTGGTAGCAGAGGAAGAGAGTGAACTGCCCTGGGACGCAGTAGGTCTGAAAGTTGTTGATGGTGCAGAACTGGTTGTTTGCGTGATCGTCTGAGCGGTTGTGGTTTCCTGAGCAGTTGTCGTTGTTAGGGACTGACGACTTGTTACGTCTTCACTGGTTGTTGGTTGCGATGGACTACTACCTGATGTCGACGTGGCTGTATTTTGAACAGTAGATGTTACCGCTGGAGTGGCGGATTCAGTAGTTGGAATAGTGGATGTGAAAATTGTGGCGGATGTAGTTGCCGCTGAGGTTAAATCGGTTTGTGAACGGCTAGTCTGTGATGTGGAAACGGCCTTTGTGGTTGGTGTGGACGGCGAAGCATCTGATGTATCTCTTGAAATTGTCGAGTCAGTGGTCTGTCTGGAAATTGTTGAATCTGTAGCTGGCACATCGGCAGAAATTGTAGATTGCGTGGTAGCAGAGGAAGAGAGTGAACTGGCCTGGGACGCAGTAGGTCTGAAAGTTGTTGATGGTGCAGAACTGGTTGTTTGCTTTGTGGTCGTGTCTGCCGTTGTGGCCTCTTGAGCACTTGTCGTTGTTAGGGACTGACGACTTGTTACGCCTTCACTGGTTGTTGGTTGCGATGGACTACTACCTGATGTCGACGTGGCTGTATTTTGAAGAGTAGATGTTACTTTTGGAGTAGCGGATTTAGTAGTTGGAGGAGTGGATGTGAAAATTGTGGCCGATGTAGTTGCCGGTGGTGTTAAATCGGTTTGTGAGCCGCTAGTCAATGTTGTGGAAGCCACCTTTGTGGTTGGTGTGGACGGCGAAGCATCTGATGTATCTCTTGAAATTGTCGAGTCAGTGGTCTGTCTGGAAATTGTTGAATCTGTAGCTGGCACATCGGCAGAAATTGTAGATTGCGTGGTAGCAGAGGAAGAGAGTGAACTGGCCTGGGACGCAGTAGGTCTGAAAGTTGTTGATGGTGCAGAACTGGTTGTTTGCTTTGTGGTCGTGTCTGCCGTTGTGGCCTCTTGAGCACTTGTCGTTGTTAGGGACTGACGACTTGTTACGCCTTCACTGGTTGTTGGTTGCGATGGACTACTACCTGATGTCGACGTGGCTGTATTTTGAAGAGTAGATGTTACTTTTGGAGTAGCGGATTTAGTAGTTGGAGGAGTGGATGTGAAAATTGTGGCCGATGTAGTTGCCGGTGGTGTTAAATCGGTTTGTGAGCCGCTAGTCAATGTTGTGGAAGCCACCTTTGTGGTTGGTGTGGACGGCGAAGCATCTGATGTATCACTTGTGGTTGTCGAGTCCGTGGCCGGACTGGAGATTGTTGAATCTGTAGATGGCACATCGGCAGAAACTGTAGATTGAGTGGTGGCAGCGGAAGAGAGTGAAGTTGCCTTGGACGATTTTATTGTGAAAGTTGTTGATGGTGCAGAACTGGTTGTTTGCTTTGTGGTCGTCTCAGCCGTTGTGGTTTCTTCAGGACTTGTCGTTACGGGCTGAGGACTTGTTGTGTCTTCACTGGCTGTTGGTTGCAATGAACCTGATGTTGACGTGTCTGTATTTTGAACAGTAGATGTTACTTCTGAAGTAGCGGATTCAGAAGTCGATGTGAGAATTGTGGTGGATGTAGTTGCCGCTGATGGTAAATCGGTTTGTGAGCCGCTAGTCTGTGATGTGGAAACGGCCTTTGTGGTTGGTGTGGACGGCGAAGCATCTGATGTATCTCTTGAAATTGTCGAGTCAGTGGCCTGTCTGGAGATTGTTGAATCTGTAGCTGGCACATCGGCAGAAACTGTAGATTGTGTGGTAGCAGAGGAAGAGAGTGAACTGCCCTGGGACGCAGTAGGTCTGAAAGTTGTTGATGGTGCAGAACTGGTTGTTTGCGTGATCGTCTGAGCGGTTGTGGTCTCCTGAGCAGTTGTCGTTGTTAGGGACTGACGACTTGTTACGTCTTCACTGGTTGTTGGTTGCGATGGACTACTACCTGATGTCGACGTGGCTGTATTTTGAACGGTAGATGGTACCGCTGGAGTGGCGGATTCAGTAGTTGGAATAGTGGATGTGAAAATTGTGGCGGATGTAGTTGCCGGTGGTGTTAAATCGGTTTGTGAGCCGCTAGTCTGTGATGTGGAAACGGCCTTTGTGGTTGGTGTGGACGGCGAAGCAGCTGATGTATCTCTTGAAATTGTCGAGTCAGTGGCCTGTCTGGAGATTGTTGAATCTGTAGCTGGCACATCGGCAGAAACTGTAGATTGTGTGGTAGCAGAGGAAGAGAGTGAACTGGCCTGGGACGCAGTAGGTCTGAAAGTTGTTGATGGTGCAGAACTGGTTGTTTGCGTGATCGTCTGAGCGGTTGTGGTCTCCTGAGCAGTTGTCGTTGTTAGGGACTGACGACTTGTTACGTCTTCACTGGTTGTTGGTTGCGATGGACTACTACCTGATGTCGACGTGGCTGTATTTTGAACAGTAGATGTTACCGCTGGAGTGGCGGATTCAGTAGTTGGAGTAGTGGATGTGAAAATTGTGGCGGATGTAGTTGCCGGTGGTGTTAAATCGGTTTGTGAGCCGCTAGTCTGTGATGTGGAAACGGCCTTTGTGGTTGGTGTGGACGACGAAGCATCTGATGTATCTCTTGAAATTGTCGAGTCAGTGGTCTGTCTGGAAATTGTTGAATCTGTAGCTGGCACATCGGCAGAAATTGTAGATTGCATGGTAGCAGAGGAAGAGAGTGAACTGGCCTGGGACGCAGTAGGTCTGAAAGTTGTTGATGGTGCAGAACTGGTTGTTTGCTTTGTGGTCGTGTCTGCCGTTGTGGTCTCCTGAGGAGTTGTCGTTAGGGACTGACGACTTGTTACGCCTTCACTGGTTGTTGGTTGCGATGGACTACTACCTGATGTCGACGTGGCTGTATTTTGAACAGTAGATGTTACTTTTGGAGTAGCGGATTCACTAGTTGGAGTAGTGGATGTGAAAATTGTGGCGGATGTAGTTGCCGGTGGTGTTAAATCGGTTTGTGAGCCGCTAGTCAATGTTGTGGAAGCCACTTTTGTGGTTGGTGTGGACGACGAAGCATCTGATGTATCACTTGTGGTTGTGGAGTCCGTGGCCGGACTGGAGATTGTTGAATCTGTAGCTGGCACATCGGCAGAAACTGTAGATTGAGTGGTGGCAGCGGAAGAGAGTGAAGTTGCCTTGGACGATTTAATTGTGAAAGTTGTTGATGGTGCAGAACTGGTTGTTTGCTTTGTGGTCGTCTCAGCCGTTGTGGTTTCTTCAGGACTTGTCGTTACGGGCTGAGGACTTGTTGTGTCTTCACTGGCTGTTGGTTGCGATGAACCTGATGTTGAAGTGTCTGTATTTTGAACAGTAGATGTTACTTCTGAAGTAGCATATTCAGAAGTGGGTGTGAGAATTGTGGGGGATGTAGTTGCCGCTGATGGTAAATCGGTTTGTGAGCCGCTAGTCTGTGATGTGGAAACGGCCTTTGTGGTTGGTGTGGACGGCGAAGCAGCTGATGTATCTCTTGAAATTGTCGAGTCAGTGGCCTGTCTGGAGATTGTTGAATCTGTAGCTGGCACATCGGCAGAAACTGTAGATTGTGTGGTAGCAGAGGAAGAGAGTGAACTGGCCTGGGACGAAGTAGGTCTGAAAGTTGTTGATGGTGCAGAACTGGTTGTTTGCGTGATCGACTGAGCGGTTGTGGTCTCCTGAGGAGTTGTCGTTGTTAGGGACTGACGACTTGTTACGCCTTCACTGGTTGTTGGTTGCGATGGACTACTACCTGATGTCGACGTGGCTGTATTTTGAACAGTAGATGTTACTTTTGGAGTAGCGGATTCAGTAGTTGGAGTAGTGGATGTGAAAATAGGGGCGGATGTAGTTGCCGGTGGTGTTAAATCGGTTTGTGAGCCGCTAGTCAATGTTGTGGAAGCCACCTTTGTGGTTGGTGTGGACGACGAAGCATCTGATGTATCAGTTGTGGTTGTCGAGTCCGTGGCCGGACTGGAGATTGTTGAATCTGTAGATGGCACATCGGCAGAAACTGTAGATTGAGTGGTGGCAGCAGAAGAGAGTGAAGTTGCCTTGGACGATTTAATTGTGAAAGTTGTTGATGGTGCAGAACTGGTTGTTTGCTTTGTGGTCGTCTCAGCCGTTGTGGTTTCTTCAGGACTTGTCGTTACGGGCTGAGGACTTGTTGTGTCTTCACTGGCTGTTGGTTGCGATGAACCTGATGTTGACGTGTCTGTATTTTGAACAGTAGATGTTACTACTGAAGTAGCGGATTCAGAAGTCGATGTGAGAATTGTGGTGGATGTAGTTGCCGCTGATGGTAAATCGGTTTGTGAACCGCTAGTCTGTGATGTGGAAACGGCCTTTGTGGTTGGTGTGGACGGCGAAGCATCTGATGTATCTCTTGAAATTGTCGAGTCAGTGGCCTGTCTGGAGATTGTTGAATCTGTAGCTGGCACATCGGCAGAAACTGTAGATTGTGTGGTAGCAGAGGAAGAGAGTGAAGTGGCCTGGGACGCAGTAGGTCTGAAAGTTGTTGATGGTGCAGAACTGGTTGTTTGCGTGATCGTCTGAGCGGTTGTGGTCTCCTGAGCAGTTGTCGTTGTTAGGGACTGACGACTTGTTACGCCTTCACTGGTTGTTGGTTGCGATGGACTACTACCTGATGTCGACGTGGCTGTATTTTGAACAGTAGATGTTACCGCTGGAGTGGCGGGTTTAGTAGTTGGAGTAGTGGATGTGAAAATTGTGGCGGATGTAGTTGCCGGTGGTGTTAAATCGGTTTGTGAGACGCTAGTCTGTGATGTGGAAACGGCCTTTGTGGTTGGTGTGGACGGCGAAGCATCTGATGTATCTCTTGAAATTGTCGAGTCAGTGGTCTGTCTGGAAATTGTTGAATCTGTAGCTGGCACATCGGCAGAAATTGTAGATTGCGTGGTAGCAGAGGAAGAGAGTGAACTGGCCTGGGACGCAGTAGGTCTGAAAGTTGTTGATGGTGCAGAACTGGTTGTTTGCTTTGTGGTCGTGTCTGCCGTTGTGGCCTCTTGAGCACTTGTCGTTGTTAGGGACTGACGACTTGTTACGCCTTCACTGGTTGTTGGTTGCGATGGACTACTACCTGATGTCGACGTGGCTGTATTTTGAACAGTAGATGTTACTTTTGGAGTAGCGGATTTAGTAGTTGGAGTAGTGGATGTGAAAATTCGGGCCGATGTAGTTGCCGGTGGTGTTAAATCGGTTTGTGAGCCGCTAGTCAATGTTGTGGAAGCCACTTTTGTGGTTGGTGTGGACGACGAAGCATCTGATGTATCACTTGTGGTTGTGGAGTCCGTGGCCGGACTGGAGATTGTTGAATCTGTAGCTGGCACATCGGCAGAAACTGTAGATTGAGTGGTGGCAGCGGAAGAGAGTGAAGTTGCCTTGGACGATTTAATTGTGAAAGTTGTTGATGGTGCAGAACTGGTTGTTTGCTTTGTGGTCGTCTCAGCCGTTGTGGTTTCTTCAGGACTTGTCGTTACGGACTGAGGACTTGTTGTGTCTTCACTGGCTGTTGGTTGCGATGAACCTGATGTTGACGTGTCTGTATTTTGAACAGTAGATGTTACTTCTGAAGTAGCGGATTCAGAAGTGGATGTGAGAATTGTGGTGGATGTAGTTGCCGCTGATGGTAAATCGGTTTGTGAGCCGCTAGTCTGTGATGTGGAAACGGCCTTTGTGGTTGGTGTGGACGGCGAAGCAGCTGATGTATCTCTTGAAATTGTCGAGTCAGTGGCCTGTCTGGAGATTGTTGAATCTGTAGCTGGCACATCGGCAGAAACTGTAGATTGTGTGGTAGCAGAGGAAGAGAGTGAACTGGCCTGGGACGCAGTAGGTCTGAAAGTTGTTGATGGTGCAGAACTGGTTGTTTGCGTGATCGTCTGAGCGGTTGTGGTCTCCTGAGCAGTTGTCGTTGTTAGGGACTGACGACTTGTTACGCCTTCACTGGTTGTTGGTTGCGATGGACTACTACCTGATGTCGACGTGGCTGTATTTTGAACAGTAGATGTTACCGCTGGAGTGGCGGGTTTAGTAGTTGGAGTAGTGGATGTGAAAATTGTGGCGGATGTAGTTGCCGCTGAGGTTAAATCGGTTTGTGAACGGCTAGTCTGTGATGTGGAAACGGCCTTTGTGGTTGGTGTGGACGGCGAAGCATCTGATGTATCTCTTGAAATTGTCGAGTCAGTGGTCTGTCTGGAAATTGTTGAATCTGTAGCTGGCACATCGGCAGAAATTGTAGATTGCGTGGTAGCAGAGGAAGAGAGTGAACTGGCCTGGGACGCAGTAGGTCTGAAAGTTGTTGATGGTGCAGAACTGGTTGTTTGCTTTGTGGTCGTGTCTGCCGTTGTGGCCTCTTGAGCACTTGTCGTTGTTAGGGACTGACGACTTGTTACGCCTTCACTGGTTGTTGGTTGCGATGGACTACTACCTGATGTCGACGTGGCTGTATTTTGAACAGTAGATGTTACTTTTGGAGTAGCGGATTCAGTAGTTGGAGTAGTGGATGTGAAAATTCGGGCCGATGTAGTTGCCGGTGGTGTTAAATCGGTTTGTGAGCCGCTAGTCAATGTTGTGGAAGCCACTTTTGTGGTTGGTGTGGACGACGAAGCATCTGATGTATCACTTGTGGTTGTCGAGTCCGTGGCCGGACTGGAGATTGTTGAATCTGTAGATGGCACATCGGCAGAAACTGTAGATTGAGTGGTGGCAGCGGAAGAGAGTGAAGTTGCCTTGGACGATTTTATTGTGAAAGTTGTTGATGGTGCAGAACTGGTTGTTTGCTTTGTGGTCGTCTCAGCCGTTGTGGTTTCTTCAGGACTTGTCGTTACGGGCTGAGGACTTGTTGTGTCTTCACTGGCTGTTGGTTGCAATGAACCTGATGTTGACGTGTCTGTATTTTGAACAGTAGATGTTACTTCTGAAGTAGCGGATTCAGAAGTCGATGTGAGAATTGTGGTGGATGTAGTTGCCGCTGATGGTAAATCGGTTTGTGAGCCGCTAGTCTGTGATGTGGAAACGGCCTTTGTGGTTGGTGTGGACGGCGAAGCATCTGATGTATCTCTTGAAATTGTCGAGTCCGTGGCCTGTCTGGAGATTGTTGAATCTGTAGCTGGCACATCGGCAGAAACTGTAGATTGTGTGGTAGCAGAGGAAGAGAGTGAACTGCCCTGGGACGCAGTAGGTCTGAAAGTTGTTGATGGTGCAGAACTGGTTGTTTGCGTGATCGTCTGAGCGGTTGTGGTCTCCTGAGCAGTTGTCGTTGTTAGGGACTGACGACTTGTTACGTCTTCACTGGTTGTTGGTTGCGATGGACTACTACCTGATGTCGACGTGGCTGTATTTTGAACGGTAGATGTTACCGCTGGAGTGGCGGATTCAGTAGTTGGAATAGTGGATGTGAAAATTGTGGCGGATGTAGTTGCCGGTGGTGTTAAATCGGTTTGTGAGCCGCTAGTCTGTGATGTGGAAACGGCCTTTGTGGTTGGTGTGGACGGGGAAGCAGCTGATGTATCTCTTGAAATTGTCGGGTCAGTGGTCTGTCTGGAGATTGTTGAATCTGTAGCTGGCACATCGGCAGAAACTGTAGATTGTGTGGTAGCAGAGGAAGAGAGTGAACTGGCCTGGGACGCAGTAGGTCTGAAAGTTGTTGATGGTGCAGAACTGGTTGTTTGCGTGATCGTCTGAGCGGTTGTGGTCTCCTGAGCAGTTGTCGTTGTTAGGGACTGACGACTTGTTACGCCTTCACTGGTTGTTGGTTGCGATGGACTACTACCTGATGTCGACGTGGCTGTATTTTGAACAGTAGATGTTACCGCTGGAGTGGCGGGTTTAGTAGTTGGAGTAGTGGATGTGAAAATTGTGGCGGATGTAGTTGCCGGTGGTGTTAAATCGGTTTGTGAGCCGCTAGTCTGTGATGTGGAAACGGCCTTTGTGGTTGGTGTGGACGACGAAGCATCTGATGTATCTCTTGAAATTGTCGAGTCAGTGGTCTGTCTGGAAATTGTTGAATCTGTAGCTGGCACATCGGCAGAAATTGTAGATTGCATGGTAGCAGAGGAAGAGAGTGAACTGGCCTGGGACGCAGTAGGTCTGAAAGTTGTTGATGGTGCAGAACTGGTTGTTTGCTTTGTGGTCGTGTCTGCCGTTGTGGCCTCTTGAGCACTTGTCGTTGTTAGGGACTGACGACTTGTTACGCCTTCACTGGTTGTTGGTTGCGAAGGAACACTACCTGATGTCGACGTGGTTGTATTTTGAAGAGTAGATGTTACTTTTGGAGTAGCGGATTCAGTAGTTGGAGTAGTGGATGTGAAAATAGGGGCGGATGTAGTTGCCGGTGGTGTTAAATCGGTTTGTGAGCCGCTAGTCAATGTTGTGGAAGCCACTTTTGTGGTTGGTGTGGACGACGAAGCATCTGATGTATCACTTGTGGTTCTGGAATCCGTGGCCGGACTGGAGATTGTTGAATCTGTAGCTGGCACATCGGCAGAAACTGTAGATTGAGTGGTGGCAGCAGAAGAGAGTGAAGTTGCCTTGGACGATTTAATTGTGAAAGTTGTTGATGGTGCAGAACTGGTTGTTTGCTTTGTGGTCGTCTCAGCCGTTGTGGTTTCTTCAGGACTTGTCGTTACGGACTGAGGACTTGTTGTGTCTTCACTGGCTGTTGGTTGCGATGAACCTGATGTTGACGTGTCTGTATTTTGAACAGTAGATGTTACTACTGAAGTAGCGGATTCAGAAGTCGATGTGAGAATTGTGGTGGATGTAGTTGCCGCTGATGGTAAATCGGTTTGTGAACCGCTAGTCTGTGATGTGGAAACGGGTTTTGTGGTTGGTGTGGACGGCGAAGCATCTGATGTATCTCTTGAAATTGTCGAGTCAGTGGCCTGTCTGGAGATTGTTGAATCTGTAGCTGGCACATCGGCAGAAACTGTAGATTGTGTGGTAGCAGAGGAAGAGAGTGAAGTGGCCTGGGACGCAGTAGGTCTGAAAGTTGTTGATGGTGCAGAACTGGTTGTTTGCGTGATCGTCTGAGCGGTTGTGGTCTCCTGAGCAGTGGTCGTTGTTAGGGACTGACGACTTGTTACGCCTTCACTGGTTGTTGGTTGCGATGGACTACTACCTGATGTCGACGTGGCTGTATTTTGAACAGTAGATGTTACCGCTGGAGTGGCGGGTTTAGTAGTTGGAGTAGTGGATGTGAAAATTGTGGCGGATGTAGTTGCCGGTGGTGTTAAATCGGTTTGTGAGACGCTAGTCTGTGATGTGGAAACGGCCTTTGTGGTTGGTGTGGACGGCGAAGCATCTGATGTATCTCTTGAAATTGTCGAGTCAGTGGTCTGTCTGGAAATTGTTGAATCTGTAGCTGGCACATCGGCAGAAATCGTAGATTGCGTGGTAGCAGAGGAAGAGAGTGAACTGGCCTGGGACGCAGTAGGTCTGAAAGTTGTTGATGGTGCAGAACTGGTTGTTTGCTTTGTGGTCGTGTCTGCCGTTGTGGCCTCTTGAGCACTTGTCGTTGTTAGGGACTGACGACTTGTTACGCCTTCACTGGTTGTTGGTTGCGATGGACTACTACCTGATGTCGACGTGGCTGTATTTTGAACAGTAGATGTTACTTTTGGAGTAGCGGATTCAGTAGTTGGAGTAGTGGATGTGAAAATTCGGGCCGATGTAGTTGCCGGTGGTGTTAAATCGGTTTGTGAGCCGCTAGTCAATGTTGTGGAAGCCACTTTTGTGGTTGGTGTGGACGACGAAGCATCTGATGTATCACTTGTGGTTGTCGAGTCCGTGGCCGGACTGGAGATTGTTGAATCTGTAGATGGCACATCGGCAGAAACTGTAGATTGAGTGGTGGCAGCGGAAGAGAGTGAAGTTGCCTTGGACGATTTTATTGTGAAAGTTGTTGATGGTGCAGAACTGGTTGTTTGCTTTGTGGTCGTCTCAGCCGTTGTGGTTTCTTCAGGACTTGTCGTTACGGGCTGAGGACTTGTTGTGTCTTCACTGGCTGTTGGTTGCAATGAACCTGATGTTGACGTGTCTGTATTTTGAACAGTAGATGTTACTTCTGAAGTAGCGGATTCAGAAGTCGATGTGAGAATTGTGGTGGATGTAGTTGCCGCTGATGGTAAATCGGTTTGTGAGCCGCTAGTCTGTGATGTGGAAACGGCCTTTGTGGTTGGTGTGGACGGCGAAGCATCTGATGTATCTCTTGAAATTGTCGAGTCAGTGGCCTGTCTGGAGATTGTTGAATCTGTAGCTGGCACATCGGCAGAAACTGTAGATTGTGTGGTAGCAGAGGAAGAGAGTGAACTGCCCTGGGACGCAGTAGGTCTGAAAGTTGTTGATGGTGCAGAACTGGTTGTTTGCGTGATCGTCTGAGCGGTTGTGGTCTCCTGAGCAGTTGTCGTTGTTAGGGACTGACGACTTGTTACGTCTTCACTGGTTGTTGGTTGCGATGGACTACTACCTGATGTCGACGTGGCTGTATTTTGAACGGTAGATGGTACCGCTGGAGTGGCGGATTCAGTAGTTGGAATAGTGGATGTGAAAATTGTGGCGGATGTAGTTGCCGGTGGTGTTAAATCGGTTTGTGAGCCGCTAGTCTGTGATGTGGAAACGGCCTTTGTGGTTGGTGTGGACGGCGAAGCAGCTGATGTATCTCTTGAAATTGTCGAGTCAGTGGCCTGTCTGGAGATTGTTGAATCTGTAGCTGGCACATCGGCAGAAACTGTAGATTGTGTGGTAGCAGAGGAAGAGAGTGAACTGGCCTGGGACGCAGTAGGTCTGAAAGTTGTTGATGGTGCAGAACTGGTCGTTTGCGTGATCGTCTGAGCGGTTGTGGTCTCCTGAGCAGTTGTCGTTGTTAGGGACTGACGACTTGTTACGCCTTCACTGGTTGTTGGTTGCGATGGACTACTACCTGATGTCGACGTGGCTGTATTTTGAACAGTAGATGTTACCGCTGGAGTGGCGGGTTTAGTAGTTGGAGTAGTGGATGTGAAAATTGTGGCGGATGTAGTTGCCGGTGGTGTTAAATCGGTTTGTGAGCCGCTAGTCTGTGATGTGGAAACGGCCTTTGTGGTTGGTGTGGACGACGAAGCATCTGATGTATCTCTTGAAATTGTCGAGTCAGTGGTCTGTCTGGAAATTGTTGAATCTGTAGCTGGCACATCGGCAGAAATTGTAGATTGCATGGTAGCAGAGGAAGAGAGTGAACTGGCCTGGGACGCAGTAGGTCTGAAAGTTGTTGATGGTGCAGAACTGGTTGTTTGCTTTGTGGTCGTGTCTGCCGTTGTGGTCTCCTGAGGAGTTGTCTTTAGGGACTGACGACTTGTTACGCCTTCACTGGTTGTTGGTTGCGATGGACTACTACCTGATGTCGACGTGGCTGTATTTTGAACAGTAGATGTTACTTTTGGAGTAGCGGATTCACTAGTTGGAGTAGTGGATGTGAAAATTGTGGCGGATGTAGTTGCCGGTGGTGTTAAATCGGTTTGTGAGCCGCTAGTCAGTGTTGTGGAAGCCACCTTTGTGGTTGGTGTGGACGACGAAGCATCTGATGTATCACTTGTAGTTGTGGAGTCCGTGGCCGGACTGGAGATTGTTGAATCTGTAGCTGGCACATCGGCAGAAACTGTAGATTGAGTGGTGGCAGCGGAAGAGAGTGAAGTTGCCTTGGACGATTTAATTGTGAAAGTTGTTGATGGTGCAGAACTGGTTGTTTGCTTTGTGGTCGTCTCAGCCGTTGTGGTTTCTTCAGGACTTGTCGTTACGGGCTGAGGACTTGTTGTGTCTTCACTGGCTGTTGGTTGCGATGAACCTGATGTTGACGTGTCTGTATTTTGAACAGTAGATGTTACTTCTGAAGTAGCATATTCAGAAGTGGGTGTGAGAATTGTGGTGGATGTAGTTGCCGCTGATGGTAAATCGGTTTGTGAGCCGCTAGTCTGTGATGTGGAAACGGCCTTTGTGGTTGGTGTGGACGGCGAAGCAGCTGATGTATCTCTTGAAATTGTCGAGTCAGTGGCCTGTCTGGAGATTGTTGAATCTGTAGCTGGCACATCGGCAGAAACTGTAGATTGTGTGGTAGCAGAGGAAGAGAGTGAACTGGCCTGGGACGAAGTAGGTCTGAAAGTTGTTGATAGTGCAGAACTGGTTGTTTGCGTGATCGTCTGAGCGGTTGTGGTCTCCTGAGCAGTTGTCGTTGTTAGGGACTGACGACTTGTTACGCCTTCACTGGTTGTTGGTTGCGATGGACTACTACCTGATGTCGACGTGGCTGTATTTTGAACAGTAGATGTTACCGCTGGAGTGGCGGGTTTAGTAGTTGGAATAGTGGATGTGAAAATTGTGGCCGATGTAGTTGCCGCTGAGGTTAAATCGGTTTGTGAACGGCTAGTCTGTGATGTGGATACGGCCTTTGTGGTTGGTGTGGACGACGAAGGATCTGATGTATCTCTTGAAATTGTCGAGTCAGTGGTCTGTCTGGAAATTGTTGAATCTGTAGCTGGCACATCGGCAGAAATTGTAGATTGCGTGGTAGCAGAGGAAGAGAGTGAACTGGCCTGGGACGAAGTAGGTCTGAAAGTTGTTGATGGTGCAGAACTGGTTGTTTGCTTTGTGGTCGTGTCTGCCCTTGTGGCCTCTTGAGCACTTGTCGTTGTTAGGGACTGACGACTTGTTACGCCTTCACTGGTTGTTGGTTGCGATGGACTACTACCTGATGTCGACGTGGCTGTATTTTCAACAGTAGATGTTACTTTTGGAGTAGCGGATTCAGTAGTTGGAGTAGTGGATGTGAAAATTCGGGCCGATGTAGTTGCCGGTGGTGTTAAATCGGTTTGTGAGCCGCTAGTCAATGTTGTGGAAGCCACTTTTGTGCTTGGTGTGGACGACGAAGCATCTGATGTATCACTTGTGGTTGTCGAGTCCGTGGCCGGACTGGAGATTGTTGAATCTGTAGATGGCACATCGGCAGAAACTGTAGATTGAGTGGTGGCAGCGGAAGAGAGTGAAGTTGCCTTGGACGATTTTATTGTGAAAGTTGTTGATGGTGCAGAACTGGTTGTTTGCTTTGTGGTCGTCTCAGCCGTTGTGGTTTCTTCAGGACTTGTCGTTACGGGCTGAGGACTTGTTGTGTCTTCACTGGCTGTTGGTTGCAATGAACCTGATGTTGACGTGTCTGTATTTTGAACAGTAGATGTTACTTCTGAAGTAGCGGATTCAGAAGTCGATGTGAGAATTGTGGTGGATGTAGTTGCCGCTGATGGTAAATCGGTTTGTGAGCCGCTAGTCTGTGATGTGGAAATGGCCTTTGTGGTTGGTGTGGACGGCGAAGCATCTGATGTATCTCTTGAAATTGTCGAGTCAGTGGCCTGTCTGGAGATTGTTGAATCTGTAGCTGGCACATCGGCAGAAACTGTAGATTGTGTGGTAGCAGAGGAAGAGAGTGAAATGGCCTGGGACGCAGTAGGTCTGAAAGTTGTTGATGGTGCAGAACTGGTTGTTTGCGTGATCGTCTGAGCGGTTGTGGTCTCCTGAGCAGTTGTCGTTGTTAGGGACTGACGACTTGTTACGTCTTGACTGGTTGTTGGTTGGGATGGACTACTACCTGATGTCGACGTGGCTGTATTTTGAACAGTAGATGTTACCGCTGGAGTGGCGGATTCAGTAGTTGGAATAGTGGATGTGAAAATTGTGGCGGATGTAGTTGCCGGTGGTGTTAAATCGGTTTGGGAGCCGATCGTCAGTGTTGTAGAAGCCACCTTTGTGGTTGGTGTGGACGACGAAGCATCTGATGTATCTCTTGAAATTGTCGAGTCAGTGGTCTGTCTGGAAATTGTTGAATCTGTAGTTGGCACATCGGCAGAAATTGTAGATTGCGTGGTAGCAGAGGAAGAGAGTGAACTGGCCTGGGACGCAGTAGGTCTGAAAGTTGTTGATGGTGCAGAACTGGTTGTTTGCTTTGTGGTCGTGTCTGCCGTTGTGGCCTCTTGAGCACTTGTCGTTGTTAGGGACTGACGACTTGTTACGCCTTCACTGGTTGTTGGTTGCGATGGACTACTACCTGATGTCGACGTGGCTGTATTTTGAACAGTAGATGTTACTTTTGGAGTAGCGGATTCAGTAGTTGGAGTAGTGGATGTGAAAATAGGGGCGGATGTAGTTGCCGGTGGTGTTAAATCGGTTTGTGAGCCGCTAGTCAATGTTGTGGAAGCCACCTTTGTGGTTGGTGTGGACGACGAAGCATCTGATGTATCACTTGTGGTTGTCGAGTCCGTGGCCGGACTGGAGATTGTTGAATCTGTAGATGGCACATCGGCAGAAACTGTAGATTGAGTGGTGGCAGCGGAAGAGAGTGAAGTTGCCTTGGACGATTTTATTGTGAAAGTTGTTGATGGTGCAGAACTGGTTGTTTGCTTTGTGGTCGTCTCAGCCGTTGTGGTTTCTTCAGGACTTGTCGTTACGGGCTGAGGACTTGTTGTGTCTTCACTGGCTGTTGGTTGCGATGAACCTGATGTTGACGTGTCTGTATTTTGAACAGTAGATGTAACTTCTGAAGTAGCGGATTCAGAAGTCGATGTGAGAATTGTGGTGGATGTAGTTGCCGCTGATGGTAAATCGGTTTGTGAGCCGCTAGTCTGTGATGTGGAAACGGCCTTTGTGGTTGGTGTGGACGGCGAAGCAGCTGATGTATCTCTTGAAATTGTCGAGTCAGTGGCCTGTCTGGAGATTGTTGAATCTGTAGCTGGCACATCGGCAGAAACTGTAGATTGTGTGGTAGCAGAGGAAGAGAGTGAACTGGCCTGGGACGCAGTAGGTCTGAAAGTTGTTGATGGTGCAGAACTGGTTGTTTGCGTGATCGTCTGAGCGGTTGTGGTCTCCTGAGCAGTTGTCGTTGTTAGGGACTGACGACTTGTTACGCCTTCACTAGTTGTTGGTTGCGATGGACTACTACCTGATGTCGACGTGGCTGTATTTTGAACAGTAGATGTTACCGCTGGAGTGGCGGGTTTAGTATTTGGAGTAGTGGATGTGAAAATTGTGGCGGATGTAGTTGCCGCTGAGGTTAAATCGGTTTGTGAACGGCTAGTCTGTGATGTGGAAACGGCCTTTGTGGTTGGTGTGGACGGCGAAGCATCTGATGTATCTCTTGAAATTGTCGAGTCAGTGGTCTGTCTGGAAATTGTTGAATCTGTAGCTGGCACATCGGCAGAAATTGTAGATTGCGTGGTAGCAGAGGAAGAGAGTGAACTGGCCTGGGACGCAGTAGGCCTGAAAGTTGTTGATGGTGCAGAACTGGTTGTTTGCTTTGTGGTCGTGTCTGCCGTTGTGGCCTCTTGAGCACTTGTCGTTGTTAGGGACTGACGACTTGTTACGCCTTCACCGGTTGTTGGTTGCGATGGACTACTACCTGATGTCGACGTGGCTGTATTTTGAACAGTAGATGTTACTTTTGGAGTAGCGGATTTAGTAGTTGGAGTAGTGGATGTGAAAATTCGGGCCGATGTAGTTGCCGGTGGTGTTAAATCGGTTTGTGAGCCGCTAGTCAATGTTGTGGAAGCCACTTTTGTGGTTGGTGTGGACGACGAAGCATCTGCTGTATCACTTGTGGTTGTCGAGTCCGTGGCCGGACTGGAGATTGTTGAATCTGTAGATGGCACATCGGCAGAAACTGTAGATTGAGTGGTGGCAGCGGAAGAGAGTGAAGTTGCCTTGGACGATTTTATTGTGAAAGTTGTTGATGGTGCAGAACTGGTTGTTTGCTTTGTGGTCGTCTCAGCCGTTGTGGTTTCTTCAGGACTTGTCGTTACGGGCTGAGGACTTGTTGTGTCTTCACTGGCTGTTGGTTGCAATGAACCTGATGTTGACGTGTCTGTATTTTGAACAGTAGATGTTACTTCTGAAGTAGCGGATTCAGAAGTGGATGTGAGAATTGTGGTGGATGTAGTTGCCGCTGATGGTAAATCGGTTTGTGAGCCGCTAGTCTGTGATGTGGAAACGGCCTTTGTGGTTGGTGTTGACGGCGAAGCATCTGATGTATCTCTTGAAATTGTCGAGTCAGTGGCCTGTCTGGAGATTGTTGAATCTGTAGCTAGCACATCGGCAGAAACTGTAGACTGTGTGGTAGCAGAGGAAGAGAGTGAACTGCCCTGGGACGCAGTAGGTCTGAAAGTTGTTGATGGTGCAGAACTGGTTGTTTGCGTGATCGTCTGAGCGGTTGTGGTCTCCTGAGCAGTTGTCGTTGTTAGGGACTGACGACTTGTTACGCCTTCACTGGTTGTTGGTTGCGATGGACTACTACCTGATGTCGACGTGGCTGTATTTTGAACGGTAGATGTTACCGCTGGAGTGGAGGATTCAGTAGTTGGAATAGTGGATGTGAAAATTGTGGCGGATGTAGTTGCCGCTGAGGTTAAATCGGTTTGTGAGCCGCTAGTCTGTGATGTGGAAACGGCCTTTGTGGTTGGTGTGGACGACGAAGCATCTGATGTATCTCTTGAAATTGTCGAGTCAGTGGTCTGTCTGGAAATTGTTGAATCTGTAGCTGGCACATTGGCAGAAATTGTAGATTGCGTGGTAGCAGAGGAAGAGAGTGAACTGGCCTGGGACGCAGTAGGTCTGAAAGTTGTTGATGGTGCAGAACTGGTTGTTTGCTTTGTGGTCGTGTCTGCCGTTGTGGCCTCTTGAGCACTTGTCGTTGTTAGGGACTGACGACTTGTTACGCCTTCACTGGTTGTTGGTTGCGATGGACTACCACCTGATGTCGACTTGGCTGTATTTTGAACAGTAGATGTTACTTTTGGAGTAGCGGATTCAGTAGTTGGAGTAGTGGATGTGAAAATTCGGGCCGATGTAGTTGCCGGTGGTGTTAAATCGGTTTGTGAGCCGCTAGTCTGTGATGTGGAAACGGCCTTTGTGATTGGTGTGGACGACGAAGCATCTGATGTATCTCTTGAAATTGTCGAGTCAGTGGTCTGTCTGGAGATTGTTGAATCTGTAGCTGGCACATCGGCAGAAACTGTAGATTGCATGGTAGCAGAGGAAGAGAGTGAACTGGCCTGGGACGCAGTAGGTCTGAAAGTTGTTGATGGTGCAGAACTGGTTGTTTGCTTTGTGGTCGTGTCTGCCGTTGTGGTCTCCTGAGCAGTTGTCGTTGTTAGGGACTGACGACTTGTTACGCCTTCACTGGTTGTTGGTTGCGATGGACTACTACCTGATGTCGACGTGGCTGTATTTTGAACAGTAGATGTTACTTTTGGAGTAGCGGATTCAGTAGTTGGAGTAGTGGATGTGAAAATTTGGGCCGATGTAGTTGCCGGTGGTGTTAAATCGGTTTGTGAGCCGCTAGTCAATGTTGTGGAAGCCACTTTTGTGGTTGGTGTGGACGACGAAGCATCTGATGTATCACTTGTGGTTGTCGAGTCCGTGGCCGGACTGGAGATTGTTGAATCTGTAGATGGCACATCGGCAGAAACTGTAGATTGAGTGGTGGCAGCGGAAGAGAGTGAAGTTGCCTCGGACGATTTTATTGTGAAAGTTGTTGATGGTGCAGAACTGGTTGTTTGCTTTGTGGTCGTCTCAGCCGTTGTGGTTTCTTCAGGACTTGTCGTTACGGGCTGAGGACTTGTTGTGTCTTCACTGGCTGTTGGTTGCAATGAACCTGATGTTGACGTGTCTGTATTTTGAACAGTAGATGTTACTTCTGAAGTAGCGGATTCAGAAGTCGATGTGAGAATTGTGGTGGATGTAGTTGCCGCTGATGGTAAATCGGTTTGTGAGCCGCTAGTCTGTGATGTGGAAACGGCCTTTGTGGTTGGTGTGGACGGCGAAGCATCTGATGTATCTCTTGAAATTGTCGAGTCAGTGGCCTGTCTGGAGATTGTTGAATCTGTAGCTGGCACATCGGCAGAAACTGTAGACTGTGTGGTAGCAGAGGAAGAGAGTGAACTGCCCTGGGACGCATTAGGTCTGAAAGTTGTTGATGGTGCAGAATTGGTTGTTTGCGTGATCGTCTGAGCGGTTGTGGTCTCCTGAGCAGTTGTCGTTGTTAGGGACTGACGACTTGTTACGTCTTCACTGGTTGTTGGTTGCGATGGACTACTACCTGATGTCGACGTGGCTGTATTTTGAACAGTAGATGTTACCGCTGGAGTGGCGGATTCAGTAGTTGGAATAGTGGATGTGAAAATTGTGGCGGATGTAGTTGCCGGTGGTGTTAAATCGGTTTGGGAGCCGCTAGTCTGTGATGTGGAAGCCACCTTTGTGGTTGGTGTGGACGACGAAGCATCTGATGTATCTCTTGAAATTGTCGACTCAGTGGTCTGTCTGGAAATTGTTGAATCTGTAGTTTGCACATCGGCAGAAATTGTAGATTGCGTGGTAGCAGAGGAAGAGAGTGAACTGGCCTGGGACGCAGTAGGTCTGAAAGTTGTTGATGGTGCAGAACTGGTTGTTTGCTTTGTGGTCGTGTCTGCCGTTGTGGCCTCTTGAGCACTTGTCGTTGTTAGGGACTGACGACTTGTTACGCCTTCACTGGTTGTTTGTTGCGATGGACTACTACCTGATGTTGACGTGTCTGTATTTTGAACAGTAGATGTTACTTCTGAAGTAGCGGATTCAGAAGTGGATGTGAGAATTGTGGTGAATGTAGTTGCCGGTGGTGTTACATCCGTTTGTGAGCCGCTAGTCTGTGATGTGGATACGGCCTTTGTGGTTGGTGTGGACGGCGAAGCATCTGATGTATCTCTTGAAATTGTCGAGTCAGTGGCCTGTCTGGAGATTGTTGAATCTGTAGCTGGCACATCGGCAGAAACTGTAGATTGTGTAGTAGCAGAGGAAGAGAGTGAACTGGCCTGGGACGCAGTAGGTCTGAAAGTTGTTGATGGTGCAGAACTGGTTGTTTGCTTTGTGGTCGTGTCTGCCGTTGTGGCCTCTTGAGCACTTGTCGTTGTTAGAGACTGACGACTTGTTACGCCTTCACCGGTTGTTGGTTGCGATGGACTACTACCTGATGTCGACGTGGCTGTATTTTGAACAGTAGATGTTACTTTTGGAGTAGCGGATTCACTAGTTGGAGTAGTGGTTGTGAAAATTGTGGCGGATGTAGTTGCCGGTGGTGTTAAATCGGTTTGTGAGCCGCTAGTCAGTGTTGTGGAAGCCACCTTTGTGGTTGGTGTGGACGACGAAGCATCTGATGTATCACTTGTACTTGTCGAGTCCGTGGCCGGACTGGAGATTGTTGAATCTGTAGATGGCACATCGGCAGAAAGTGTAGATTGAGTGGTGGCAGCGGAAGAGAGTGAAGTTGCCTTGGACGATTTAATTGTGAAAGTTGTTGATGGTGCAGAACTGGTTGTTTGCTTTGTGGTCGTCTCAGCCGTTGTGGTTTCTTCAGGACTTGTCGTTACGGGCTGAGGACTTGTTGTGTCTTCACTGGCTGTTGGTTGCGATGAACCTGATGTTGACGTGTCTGTATTTTGAACAGTAGATGTTACTACTGAAGTAGCGGATTCAGAAGTCGATGTGAGAAATGTGGTGGATGTAGTTGCCGCTGATGGTAAATCGGTTTGTGAGCCGCTAGTCTGTGATGTGGAAACGGCCTTTGTGGTTGGTGTGGACGACGAAGCAGCTGATGTATCTCTTGAAATTGTCGAGTCAGTGGTCTGTCTGGAAATTGTTGAATCTGTAGCTGGCACATCGGCAGAAATTGTAGATTGCGTGGTAGCAGAGGAAGAGAGTGAACTGGCCTGGGACGCAGTAGGTCTGAAAGTTGTTGATGGTGCAGAACTGGTTGTTTGCGTGATCGTCTGAGCGGTTGTGGTCTCCTGAGGAGTTGTCGTTGTTAGGGACTGACGACTTGTTACGCCTTCACTGGTTGTTGGTTGCGATGGACTACTACCTGATGTCGACGTGGCTGTATTTTGAACAGTAGATGTTACTTTTGGAGTAGCGGATTCAGTAGTTGGAGTAGTGGATGTGAAAATAGGGGCGGATGTAGTTGCCGGTGGTGTTAAATCGGTTTGTGAGGCGCTAGTCAATGTTGCGGAAGCCACCTTTGTAGTTGGTGTGGACGACGAAGCATCTGATGTATCACTTGTACTTGTCGAGTCCGTGGCCGGACTGGAGATTGTTGAATCTGTAGATGGCACATCGGCAGAAACTGTAGATTGAGTGGTGGCAGCGGAAGAGAGTGAATTTGCCTTGGACGATTTAATTGTGAAAGTTGTTGATGGTGCAGAACTGGTTGTTTGCTTTGTGGTCGTCTCAGCCGTTGTGGTTTCTTCAGGACTTGTTGTTACGGACTGAGGACTTGTTGTGTCTTCACTGGCTGTTGGTTGCGATGAACCTGATGTTGACGTGTCTGTATTTTGAACAGTATATGTTACTTCTGAAGTAGCATATTCAGAAGTGGGTGTGAGAATTGTGGTGGATGTAGTTGCCGCTGATGGTAAATCGGTTTGTGAGCCGCTAGTCTGTGAGGTGGAAACGGCCTTTGTGGTTGGTGTGGACGGCGAAGCATCTGATGTATCTCTTGAAATTGTCGAGTCAGTGGCCTGTCTGGAGATTGTTGAATCTGTAGCTGGTACATCGACAGAAACTGTAGATTGTGTGGTAGCAGAGGAAGAGAGTGAACTGGCCTGGGACGCAGTAGGTCTGAAAGTTGTTGATGGTGCAGAACTGGTTGTTTGCGTGATCGTCTGAGGGGTTGTGGTCTCCTGAGGAGTTGTCGTTGTTAGGGACTGACGACTTGTTACGTCTTGACTGGTTGATGGTTGCGATGGACTACTACCTGATGTCGACGTGGCTGTATTTTGAACAGTAGATGTTACCGCTGGAGTGGCGGATTCAGTAGTTGGAGTAGTGGATGTGAAAATAGGGGCGGATGTAGTTGCCGCTGAGGTTAAATCGGTTTGTGAGCGGCTAGTCTGTGATGTGGAAACGGCCTTTGTGGTTGGTGTGGACGACGAAGCATCTGATGTATCTCTTGAAATTGTCGAGTCAGTGGTCTGTCTGGAAATTGTTGAATCTGTAGTTGGCACATCGGCAGAAATTGTAGATTGCGTGGTAGCAGAGGAAGAGAGTGAACTGGCCTGGGACGTAGTAGGTCTGAAAGTTGTTGATGGTGCAGAACTGGTTGTTTGCGTGATCGTCTGAGCGGTTGTGGTCTCCTGAGCAGTTGTCGTTGTTAGGAAATGACGACTTGTTACGCCTTCACTGGTTGTTGGTTGCGATGGACTACTACCTGATGTCGACGAGGCTGTATGTTGAACAGTAGATGCTATTTTGGGAGTAGCGGATTCAGAAGTTGGAGTAGTGGATGTGAAAATAGGGGCGGATGTAGTTGCCGGTGGTGTTAAATCGGTTTGTGAGCCGCTAGTCAATGTTGTGGAAGCCACCTTTGTGGTTGGTGTGGACGACGAAGCATCTGATGTATCAGTTGTGGTTGTGGAGTCCGTGGCCGGACTGGAGATTGTTGAATCTGTAGATGGCACATCGGCAGAAACTGTAGATTGAGTGGTGGCAGCGGAAGAGAGTGAAGTTGCCTTGGACGATTTAATTGTGAAAGTTGTTGATGGTGCAGAACTGGTTGTTTGCTTTGTGGTCGTCTCAGCCGTTGTGGTTTCTTCAGGACTTGTCGTTACGGGCTGAGGACTTGTTGTGTCTTCACTGGCTGTTGGTTGCGATGAACCTGATGTTGACGTGTCTGTATTTTGAACAGTAGATGTTACTTCTGAAGTAGCGGATTCAGAAGTCGATGTGAGAATTGTGGTGGATGTAGTTGCCGCTGATGGTAAATCGGTTTGTGAGCCGCTAGTCTGTGATGTGGAAACGGCCTTTGTGGTTGGTGTGGACGGCGAAGCAGCTGATGTATCTCTTGAAATTGTCGAGTCAGTGACCTGTCTGGAGATTGTTGAATCTGTAGATGGCACATCGGCAGAAACTGTAGATTGTGTGGTAGCAGAGGAAGAGAGTGAACTGGCCTGGGACGCAGTGGGTCTGAAAGTTGTTGATGGTGCAGAACTGGTTGTTTGCGTGATCGTCTGAGCGGTTGTGGTCTCCTGAGGAGTTCTCGTTGTTAGGGACTGACGACTTGTTACGCCTTCACTGGTTGTTGGTTGCGATGGACTACTACCTGATGTCGACGTGGCTGTATTTTGAACAGTAGATGTTACCGCTGGAGTGGCGGGTTTAGTAGTTGGAGTAGTGGATGTGAAAATAGGGGCGGATGTAGTTGCCGGTGGTGTTAACTCGGTTTGGGAGCCGCTAGTCAGTGTTGTAGAAGCCACCTTTGTGGTTGGTGTGGACGACGAAGCATCTGATGTATCTCTTGAAATTGTCGAGTCAGTGGTCTGTCTGGAAATTGTTGAATCTGTAGCTGGCACATCGGCAGAAATTGTAGATTGCGTGGTAGCAGAGGAAGAGAGTGAACTGGCCTGGGACGCAGTAGGTCTGAAAGTTGTTGATGGTGCAGAACTGGTTGTTTGCTTTGTGGTCGTGTCTGCCGTTGTGGTCTCCTGAGGAGTTGTCGTTAGGGACTGACGACTTGTTACGCCTTCACTGGTTGTTGGTTGCGATGGACTACTACCTGATGTCGACGTGGCTGTATTTTGAACAGTAGATGTTACTTTTGGAGTAGCGGATTCACTAGTTGGAGTAGTGGATGTGAAAATTGTGGCGGATGTAGTTGCCGGTGGTGTTAAATCGGTTTGTGAGCCGCTAGTCAATGTTGTGGAAGCCACCTTTGTGGTTGGTGTGGACGACGAAGCATCTGATGTATCACTTGTAGTTGTCGAGTCCGTGGCCGGACTGGAGATTGTTGAATCTGTAGCTGGCACATCGGCAGAAACTGTAGATTGAGTGGTGGCAGCGGAAGAGAGTGAAGTTGCCTTGGACGATTTAATTGTGAAAGTTGTTGATGGTGCAGAACTGGTTGTTTGCTTTGTGGTCGTCTCAGCCGTTGTGGTTTCTTCAGGACTTGTCGTTACGGGCTGAGGACTTGTTCTGTCTTCACTGGCTGTTGGTTGCGATGAACCTGATGTTGACGTGTCTGTATTTTGAACAGTAGATGTTACTTCTGAAGTAGCGGATTCAGAAGTGGATGTGAGAATTGTGGTGGATGTAGTTGCCGCTGATGGTAAATCGGTTTGTGAGCCGCTAGTCTGTGATGTGGAAACGGCCTTTGTGGTTGGTGTGGACGGCGAAGCAGCTGATGTATCTCTTGAAATTGTCGAGTCAGTGACCTGTCTGGAGATTGTTGAATCTGTAGATGGCACATCGGCAGAAACTGTAGATTGTGTGGTAGCAGAGGAAGAGAGTGAACTGGCCTGGGACGCAGTGGGTCTGAAAGTTGTTGATGGTGCAGAACTGGTTGTTTGCGTGATCGTCTGAGCGGTTGTGGTCTCCTGAGGAGTTGTCGTTGTTAGGGACTGACGACTTGTTACGTCTTGACTGGTTGATGGTTGCGATGGACTACTACCTGATGTCGACGTGGCTGTATTTTGAACAGTAGATGTTACCGCTGGAGTGGCGGATTCAGTAGTTGGAGTAGTGGATGTGAAAATAGGGGCGGATGTAGTTGCCGCTGAGGTTAAATCGGTTTGTGAGCCGCTAGTCTGTGATGTGGAAACGGCCTTTGTGGTTGGTGTGGACGACGAAGCATCTGATGTATCTCTTGAAATTGTCGAATAAGTGGTCTGTCTGGAAATTGTTGAATCTGTAGCTGGCCCATCGGCAGAAATTGTAGATTGCGTGGTAGCAGAGGAAGAGAGTGAACTGGCCTGGGACGCAGTAGGTCTGAAAGTTGTTGATGGTGCAGAACTGGTTGTTTGCGTGATCGTCTGAGCGGTTGTGGTCTCCTGAGCAGTTGTCGTTGTTAGGAAATGACGACTTGTTACGCCTTCACTGGTTGTTGGTTGCGATGGACTACTACCTGATGTCGACGTGGCTGTATGTTGAACAGTAGATGCTATTTTGGGAGTAGCGGATTCAGAAGTTGGAGTAGTGGATGTGAAAATAGGGGCGGATGTAGTTGCCGGTGGTGTTAAATCGGTTTGTGAGCCGCTAGTCAATGTTGTGGAAGCCACCTTTGTGGTTGGTGTGGACGACGAAGCATCCGATGTATCACTTGTGGTTGTCGAGTCCGTGGCCGGAGTGGAGATTGTTGAATCTGTAGAAGGCACATCGGCAGAAACTGTAGATTGAGTGGTGGCAGCGGAAGAGAGTGAAGTTGCCTTGGACGATTTAATTGTGAAAGTTGTTGATGGTGCAGAACTGGTTGTTTGATTTGTGGTCGTCTCAGCCGTTGTGGTTTCTTCAGGACTTGTCGTTACGGACTGAGGACTTGTTGTGTCTTCACTGGCTGTTGGTTGCGATGAACCTGATGTTGACGTGTCTGTATTTTGAACAGTAGATGTTACTTCTGAAGTAGCGGATTCAGAAGTCGATGTGAGAATTGTGGTGGATGTAGCTGCCGCTGATGGTAAATCGGTTTGTGAGCCGCTAGTCTGTGATGTGGAAACGGCCTTTGTGGTTGGTGTGGACGGCGAAGCATCTGATGTATCTCTTGAAATTGTCGAGTCAGTGGCCTGTCTGGAGATTGTTGAATCTGTAACTGGCACATCGGCAGAAACTGTAGATTGCTTAGCGGCAGCGGAAGAGAGTGAAGTTTTTAGGGAAGATGAAATTGTGAAATTTGCTGATGGTGCAGAACTGGTTGTTTGCGTTGTGATCGTCTGAGCCGTTGTAGTCTTTTGAGCAGTTGTGGTTTTTAAGGACTGACGACTTGTCACGTCTTCACTGGTTGTTGGTTGCGATGGCTTATTACTTGATGTCGACGTGTCCGTATTTTGAACAGTAGATGTTACCGCTGGAGTGGCCGATTTAGCAGTGGATGTGAGAATTCTGGCGGATGTAGTTGCCGCTGATGTTAAATGGGTTTGTGAGCGGCTAGTCTGTGATGTGGAAATGGCTTTTGTGGAAGATGTGGACGGCGAAGCATCTGATGTATCTCTTGAAATTGCCGAGTCAGTGGTCTGTCTGGAAATTGTTGAATCTGTAGTTGGCACATCGGCAGAAACTGTAGATTCCTTAGTGGCAGCGGAAGAGAGTAAAGTTTTTTGGGACGATGAAATTGTGAACGTTGTTGATGGTGCAGAACTGGTTGTTTGCGTTGTGGTCGTGTCTCGCGTTGTGGTCTCTTGAGCAGTTGTCGTTTTCAAGGACTGACGACTTGTTACGCCTTCACTGGTTTTTGGTTGCGATGGACTACTATCTGATGTCGACGTGGCTGTATTTTGAACAGATGATGTTACCGCTGGAGTGGCGGATTCACTAGTTGGAGTAGTGGATGTGAAAACTGTGGCGGATGTAGTTGCCGGTGGTGTTAAATCGGTTTCTGAGCCGCTAGTGTGTGAGGTGGAAACGGCCTTTGTGGTTGGTGTGGACAGCGAAGCATCTGATGTATCACTTGAAATTGTCGAGTCCGTGGCCTGTCTGGAAATTGTTGAATCTGTAGTTGGCACATCGACAGAAACTGTAGATTGTGTGGTAGCAGAGGAAGAGAGTGAACTGGCCTGGGACGCAGTAGGTCTGAAAGTTGTTGATGGTGCAGAACTGGTTGTTTGCGTTGTGATCGTCTGAGCCGTTGTAGTCTCTTGAGCAGTTGTCCTTTTCAAGGACTGACGACTTGTTACGTCTTCACTGGTTGTTGGTTCCGATGGATTATTACCTGATGTCGACGTGTCCGTATTTTGAGCAGTAGTTGTTACTGTTGGAGTAGCGGATTCCGCAGTGGAAGTGAGAATTGTGGTGGATGTAGTTGCCGGTGATGTTAAATCGGTTTGTGAGCCGCTAGTCAGTGTTGTGGAAACGGGCTTTGTGGTTGGTGTGGACGGCGAAGGATGTGATGTATCTCTTGAAATTGTCGACTCAGTGGTCTGTCTGGAAATTGTTGGCACATCGGCAGAAACTGTAGATTGCGTAGTGGCAGCGGAAGAGAGTGAAGTTTTTAGGGACGATGAAATTGTGAACGTTGTTGATGGTGCAGAACTGGTTGTTTGCGTTGTGGTCGTCTGAGCCTTTGTGGTCTCTTGAGGAGTTGTCGTTGTTAGGGACTGAGGGCTTGTCACGTCTTCACCGGTTGTTGGTTCCGATGGACTACTACCTGATGTCGACGTGGCTGTATTTTGAACAGTAGATGTTACCGCTGGAGTGGCGGATTCACTAGTTGGAGTAGTGGATGTGAAAACTGTGGCGGATGTAGTTGCCGGTGGTGTTAAATCGGTTTCTGAGCGGCTAGTCTGTGATGTGGAAACCGGCTTTGTGGTTGGTGTGGACGGCGAAGCATCTGATGTATCTCTTGAAATTGTCGAGTCCGTGGCCTGACTGGAGATTGTTGAATCTGTAGCTGGCACATCGGCAGAAACTGTAGATTGTGTGGTAGCAGAGGAAGAGAGTGAACTGGCTTGAGATGCAGTAGGTCTGAAAGTTGTTGATGGTGCAAAACTGGTTGTTTGCGTTGTGATCGTCTGAGCCGTTGTGGTCTCTTGAGCAGTTGTGGTTTTTAAGGACTGACGACTTGTTACGTCTTCACTGGTTGTTGGTTCCGATGGATTATTACCTGATATCGACGTGTCCGTATTTTGAGCAGTAGTTGTTACTGTTGGAGTAGCGGATTCCGCAGTGGAAGTGAGAATTGTGGTGGATGTAGTTGCCGGTGATGTTAAATCGGTTTGTGAGCCGCTAGTCAGTGTTGTGGAAACGGGCTTTGTGGTTGGTGTGGACGGCGAAGCATCTGATATACCACTTGTAATTGTCGAGTCCGTGGCCTGACTGGAGATTGTTGAATCTGTAGATGGCATATCGGCAGAAACTGTAGATTGCGTGATGGCAGCTGAAGATAGAGAATTCAGCTGGGACGAAGTAGTTCTGAAAGTTGTCGATGGTGCAGAACTGGTTGTTTGCTTTGTGGTCGTGTCTGCCGTTGTGGTCTCTTCAGGACTTGTCGTTGTTAGGGATTGACGACTTGTTACGCCTTCACTGGTTGTTGGTTGCGATGGACTACTACCTGATGTCGACGTGTCTGTATTTTGAACAGTAGTTGTTACTGTTGGAGTAGCGGATGTGAAAATTCTGGCGGATGTAGTTGCCGGTGGTGTTAAATCGGTTTGTGAGCCGCTAGTCAATGTTGTGGAAGCCACCTTTGTGGTTGGTGTGGACGACGAAGCATCTGATGTATCACTTGAAATTGTCGAGTCCGTGGCCGGACTGGAGATTGTTGAATCTGTAGCTGGCACATCGGCAGAAATTGTAGATTGAGTGATGGCAGCGGAAGAGAGTGAAGTTGCCTTGGACGATTTAATTGTGAAAGTTGTTGATGGTGCAGAACTGGTTGTTTGCTTTGTGGTCGTCTCAGCCGTTGTGGTTTCTTCAGGACTTGTCCTTACGAACTGAGAACTTGTTGCGTCTTCACTGGCTGTTGGTTGCGATGAACTAGTACCTGATGTTGACGTGTCTGTATTTTGAACAGTAGATGTTACTTCTGAAGTAGCGGATTCAGAAGTGGATGTGAGAGTTGTGGTGGATGTAGTTGCCGCTGATGTTAAATCGGTTCCTGAGCCGCTAGTCTGTGATGTGGAAGCCACCTTTGTGGATGGTGTGGACGGCGAAGCATCTGATGTATCTCTTGAAATTGTCGAGTCAGTGGTCTGTCTGGAAATTGTTGAATCTGTAGTTGGCACATCGGCAGAAACTGTAGATTGAGTGGTGGCAGCTGAAGAGAGTGAAGTTGCCTTGGACGATTTAATTGTGAACGTTGTTGATGGTGCAGAACTGGTTGTTTGCGTTGTGGTCGTCTGAGCCGTTGTGGTCTCTTTAGCAGTTGTCGTTTTTAAGGACTGAGGGCTTGTCACGTCTTCACCGGTTGTTGGTTGCGATGGACTACTACCTGATGTCGACGTGTCTGTATTTTGAACAGTAGATGTTACTGTTGGAGTAGCGGATTTAGTAGTTGGAGTAGTGGATTTGAAAATTGTGGCGGATGTAGTTGCCGGTGATGTTAAATCGATTTGTGAGCGGCTAGTCTGTGATGTGGATACGGCCTTTGTGGTTGGTGTGGACGACGAAGCATCTGATGTATCACTTGTAGTTGTCGAGTCCGTGGCCTGACTGGAGATTGTTGAATCTGTAGTTGGCACATCGGCAGAAACTGTAGATTGAGCGGTGGCAGCGGAAGAGAGTGATGTTGCCTTGGACGATTTAATTGTGAAAGTTGTTGATGGTGCAAAACTGGATGTTTTCTTTCTGGTCGACTCAGCCGTTGTGGTCTGTTGAGCACTTGTCCTTGTGACGGACTGAGGACTCGTTACGTCTTCATTAGTTGTTGTTTGCGATGGACTACTACCTGCTGTCAACGTGTTTTTAGTCGGAACAGTAAATGTCACAGTTGGAGAGACAGTTGTTTCGGTAGTCATCTTTGTGATTGTAAAATCGTCGACTTGGGTTTGTGTTGACGACGTAAATAAAGTCTTTAGTGAGATTGCGAAACTTTTCGGCGTGCTCGATGGAAGATTTTTTGGTGTTGTTGACTCACATACATTTTTGTTTGTGTTGCTGATGAGTGCTGAAAGAAGTTATAGTTTGTATTAGTGCAATGCGGTAATGATCAATCTAAAGCTAGAGGTATTTTTCTAGAAAAACATGTATTTATCTGTTTTTTATATTTCTTTGTTTTCCTCGTTAAGTGGAACTGAACACTGTGCTCTAGAGGGTTGGCGTTGCTGATTGGTGTCGGTTTAATGTGTCGAGGAAACCGGATTAAGTAAATTTAACCACCGGCTTTCGGGATCAAGTGACATTTTCACTTGTGGCGTTCACATGAATTCTAAACTGAGCGGAAGATGACTCGTATCAACACTTTTTAAACAGTATTTTAAAATGATTAAGAAGAAATATTAAATGAAAGAGGTGTATATTAGGCTATCAGATTTTGTGTTTGTGTAATTTCTTGAAGGAAAGGGAAGGCCTTAAAAGTAGTATTTCCAACAGCCTGGTGCAGGTAGAATGAATTAGAACAGTGTGAACTTTGATGGTGAATTTTCATATATGAACTGAAATTGTAGCCAGAATAAGCAAAAAGAAATACTGAAGTACACAGCTGAATTGTTACTATATGGAGAATGACAAAATCGCCATAATAAGGGTTGTCCAACACCGGTAATTTTCTTTTGGACTGTAAAGCTCCTTTCTTAAGTGTAACCACACTTACCGCAGATTAGGTAGATTCCAAAAAGTCTCACTGTTACCCTCATTTCAGGCATAGGAGTCTACATCATCTTTTAAGTATACCTGCGAAAAAAACCAACAAGTCCACCAGAGTAAGCCTTAAAACAAAATACATGGTTACATACATTTGATTCGCCTACACACATTTGATTCGCCGAATACACATTTGATTCACCGAATACACAAACGTCTGTTTTCTCAAATGTTGACTAATTCATAAATTGTTCGACATTTAGAAGAATGCTTCTATTTTCAAAACAATACCTCTGTTGACAGATAGGGACCAAAGTGTTTATATACATAAACTCAATTTTGCAACTGACACGTTCATATTCAGAACCTTTTGAACAAAGATATTATGGATAAGGCGAGGATATGCCCTATCCCGGTTATGGTAAAAGAAAAGTGAAATTTATTTTTGCATAGGTATAAACAGGGTGATTTATCAAGTTTACTAGTACGATCGGCTCGTCTGAAAAGCTTAATTTCACTGGTGTGAAATTTAACAAGTGTCAATCAATTAAAAATTGGCAAACATCAAATTAAGGCAAAGGTTGCTACTTTTTTAGGTTTTTCCTTGTCCGATTTGTATACCAAGGGCACGCCGTGTCGTAATTCTTCACTGATAGAAGATTTCTTTGTCCTAGGTGTTTTTCGGGTTCAATTGTGTATAAACAGAAATTATTTTATTTGTAGCATTTGTTTATAGCTAACGCAGTATTGGACTGCCGCCCACGGGGTTATCTGCCTTTATTTAAATCCTTAGGATGTTGCAGTTCCCTCATCGCATGATGGTGTAAACTTGCATATATCATATGCAGAGTTAATTCATTCTGCACATAAGGAATGCTTTATGGAATATTTAGTTACAAAAACATCATGCTTCCAAATTAAACTTGTACTGGTACACGATTTAACATTTTAAAAAAGTTTACCACCCGTCGATTGAATCGTGAATGCCCGTTTACCTCCGACGCTGTTGTGTAGGCCTAGACTGTTTTGTCTCTCTGAGTTTCTAAAACTTCCCCGAAAAAGTGTTATCTCTTTTAAAATATATCCAATCACGGAACCACACTCGTGCGGGAAAAAACCTCTGAATGTTTTAAAACGAAAGCGTTCAATTGCCTCTACATGTTCTCCCGCATTTCCGTTTAGCTTCGGAAGTTTACATGTATGTGGCTTCGTAACGCTTTCCAGGCAGACACGTACCTTCCCTAGCCAATCACGTAACGCGTAAAGCAGGAAATTCTTCAGTCACACTGATGCCAGAACACCAAACACCCCTCTGTGTAACCACTAGGCTACGCACACTTCATTAAACAAACTAAATTAACTATGCAAATGAGTAAGACAATAGTTTGCATACCAGTCAAAAGTTCTCAAAAATAGAATGCCTACTACATCTACCAACAACCTTCGAAAAAATGTACACGGTATAATATTCGAGTCTAAGATCTAACACCTTTGAGCAGGGGACTATTATGGTTCGTCAAAAAGTTAAAAACTGAGGACAATCACTGATATTTCAATATTGCAGAAACGTTGAATGTTTGAGTAATGACAAAGAAGACAAATGTTCCGAGTATGCTTTGCACAGAACCACATGTAAATATTACGCTTGTAATTGAAATACTGTACTGATTTCATTTTAAAGAAATTTGTTTAGCATGAAAAAAGACAATAATCCATATTTGATCAATGTTAATGAATAAATGAAATGAATAATTTCGTTTATTTTCCTATTTCGGAAATCATTGAAATTTTGGGAAATTCAGTGGCGTGAACTTTAGGAAAAGGTATGACTTGGCAATTTTGCTGACTATATACGACTTAGCTTTAGTGTATACCTTTATTTGATCTCGGCTGAAGAAAAAAGCTTGCTGGGCATAATACGCTAAGAAAAACATTTTTAACTGCGAATGGAAACAATTATAAACACATGCATGCAAGATAGGTCAGGAGTTCAGACGATAGACCTACTGGTTATATTCCATCAGGCGATATTCCCCAATCCTAATAAATTAAACGCATAGCAAGATATTAAAAAATAAAAACAAAGGTCACTGAGATATGAGCTTCGTTTCCTAACAAGAAGCACGATAACAGTAAACACATTCTGAGTAATTCAAACTTAGTACAGAATACAATCACCCAGAATATTCATGTGAACTGCTTATCTTCACAATTAGTTCGTCCCTGCTGCAGATTTTCAGATGAAAAGTATCCCGTTGTCATCTTCACATGTATACATTAAGATAACACTTTCATCAGAGCATTAAGTGGGTTGGTTCAACGTCATTTCTGAGTGGTTACGTCATATGTGTTTCAATCTCTTGAACACGCGGTGTCTGTGTTCAATACTAGCCTTCTACAAGGGTTAGTATGTTCAATGCCAGCAAATTTGAATATCAACGTTTATATTAAACATAGCACAAATTTGAGAGGCTCGAAAGAATCCTTATCAAACACTAAATATACAAAAAATATAAAAAATTACTAGCAACTGATATCAACCCAATTATATGTAAATGCAATGACATGGACAAAAGCATAGAAGAGCTCCTTCAATTTATCATATACGGGTATAAATTATCATCTACAATAACTTTCATGTGTCCGTCAATGGCACCCCACATCTATGCTTTGCAAATATTTCTGTCTATACCACTGAACAGTTCAAGACAATAATATTTGAGTGACTGCTATTCACTTGTTGTCAAAAATTCTCAAAAATGTTGGCCCGTTGGTCCAGAAGGATATAACCGGTTTGTTACTTAGTTTGGGAGGTTTCGAAGAAAATTACAAAAGTTATTCGTGTTCCAGACAATGTGATTTCCTTACAAGAAAGTGAGGCAGAAAAAATGATTTAATTAACTTGAACATTTGCTACGTTCTGCCTGTCCTATGTTTTCTAATAGGTTTTGGTTGTTGTTGAAATGTGTAAAATGGGAACAACGATAGAGTAATGTAGATCTGCGGATTTCCTGCCGTATGTCACACATGCATATCTTTAAAGTGGCCTGCCAGGTATTAGTCGTTTACCTCGGGAACACCAAATTCCTTCATTCATAGACCTGACATGGATGGACTTGCTGTTTTTAACTGGACGATTTCCTGTTTCTGCAAATTTGCACTCGACTGCATCTTGTGTATACTTAACATGACAAGACACACATGGAGTCACATTAATCCTTATCACAAACATTACAGCATGAACAAGGACTTAAAATAATCCTTATTACATCATACAGACTATAGCTTTGGGCTAAAATACGGAGATCTCTTTCCATTGTAACACAGAAGTGTGAAGAAGATACAGCAGTGCTGACGTATTCATCAAGAGCAACGTTATTGTTTGACATTGGAATTTCGAAGATCATACTAGTAGCATTGAATATATAACCTGAACTCATGATACTACAAATAAACTGTCACTTTAAAATGACTGCTACCTAAATCTTCTATTTTGGGGCACAGATATTCATACTACTGAAGGCAAAACCAATGCAAAAACGTTGTTCATCTGATGGACTAACCTTGTCAAAGACAGAAACGTGTGTAGTACAAAAGCATAGAAACTCCGAAAAAAGAAATGTAACGCATGGTTGACGTTCTCAATATTTCGACTAAGTTTTACTTGTCATCTTCAGGAGAAATTGACAAGTAAAACTTAGTCGAAATATTGAGAACGTCAACCATGCGTTACATTTCTTTTTTCGGAGTTTCTATGCTTTTGTACTTTACTAAGCTAGTTGGTGGATCAACAAGAAACGTGTGTATTCCTGTTATAGTTACAATAATGCATATTCGATTAAAAGTGCAGACTTGATGTGCCAAAAATCGGAAGAAATAGGGTAGTATCCAAGACATGCCAGACATTTTGGGAAGGTGTCTGGAGGGACACATTGCTATTCTGTGTCAGAAAGTAGGAACTGTAATATGCTCTGCATGTTGAACAGTGGACTTGTGGATTCAAGTCCGTCCGTCACTCGATCGTGTAAATGTTCATCTGTATGTTTGGTTTACCCTTCGCAGCCGGTTTTTCCACCCATAAAACTGATTACCATAGTATACGTGAACAATTCTTATGTATCCCTAAATGAGAATCACACACTTGGTAAACAGATCAAAAGCATGATACTGGTTTACTGAGGAAAAAAAACGTTTGTACATTTGAGCACTAAAGTTGCAGTGATCACCATCCACTTTCAGCAGTGTTAATTAGCCCGTCAGCCTAGACTTTCTGGCCACGTTCTCTCATAAAGAGAGTACGAATGTTCTGTGTCTTTAATAAAGCTATACCCTAGAGCTGTACACTACCGTATTACTACCTTTCTTTTCTGTGCAACTATTACCTCAGCGATATTTCTTCCAAGTGATGATATCATCAAGTCAACTCATGTAATACTAAAGCAACACAGTGCTCTAACCAAACGGTTTGGATTTCTTGATTTTCTTGACTTTTCGACCATTCATGACAGTAATCTGCGGGCAATAACTGATGCCAATCGTAGTTCAGGCCATGGATTCTTGTGAGGCTTTCAAGACAATTAAATTTCGTCTTGATTCATTATAACACACAACGTTGGAACATTCACCGGTTTTCACTCGATATTTTATCAGTCTACAACATATAAAGATATCTAAAACTATGCATCGGGTTACGGGTGTTATTTTGAATGTGAGACACGAACATGCCTACATATAGATGCGGGTAGAGAGAGGCTTAACTATGAACTAGTGAGATAAGACGGAAAGAAAAACACTTTGAACAACATGATTTTATATTACAAGCTTTCGGAACTTTTCGGAAATATCGAATCAGGTTGTAGGCTAGAAAGTGATTTTTGTCGCCGTTGTTTTCACAAGAAACGAATACTCACACAGTTGTGGATCACGAGACTTACATGTTTCATGACAGGAGGGTTTATGTAAGGAGAACACTGCAGATAAATATTTTACATGGTTATTTATGAGAGGTATTTCATGAATTGAGCATCACCGGCATTCACTTTTATTTATTTACTTGATTGGTGTTTTACGCCATACTCATGAATATTTCACTTATACGACGGCGGCCAGCATTATGGTGGGAGGAAACCGGACAGAGCCCCGGGAGAACCAACGACCATCCGCAGATTTCTGGCAGACCTTCCCACGTACGGCGGGAGAGGAAGCCAGCATGATGTGGACTTGAACTCATTGGTGGAAGGTTTCTGGGTCATTGCGCTGCGCTAGCGCGATAACCGACGGAGCACCAGCATTTAAGGAGGCAATGCTAAAGTGTGGCTCTCGTGTTCTCTTTCTGAAAGCATCTTTTGACTTCCAGACGCTAAGGATTATATACCTAAAGAAGCTGATATACATAGTAGAGTAATTTTCCTCTAATTACTTCCAAGGTAAAAGCATATAAAGTACTGGGCGGGCATGTCAGCTGAGTTAAACTAGCAGTATGTTATATCTCGAGCCTTCGTATCTTAACTTACAAGTAACGTCTGTGTTCCTATCAGCTTTGAACATTACATACAGGCAAGGCCTGGAGAGTCTCAGTATGTTGTGATAATTTTCATTTTGGACATCGTGCAAGTCAATTTAATTATTTGTGCATGTGAAAGGATTATCTTTCGTATTGTGCTATCCTGCTCCATAGTTTTATATTCTTACACAATCGAACATTGTTAAATAATTAAGTATACAGTCATGTATCAATAACTGCACGAAGTATACATATTTATCCAATATCGAGTATTAAGGGCAGGTTAAGTATTCGATAGACGGATTGTTCCAGACCTTTATTGGTCTTCCTTGTGTCGGTAGCCTGTATTTATTGACACATGGGCCATGTTAGTGCATCTTCAGACTGTCAAGGTATTTAATAGATGTGTGAGTTGATCTCTTACAAATTTGTGCACCGCAAAGATGAGTTTAGATCCCAACACTTATAATATCCGCTCGTCACGTCTACAAGGTTTTGCCTCTACCCTGTGTCAAAATAGCCCAGCCATGTCTAGAGTAAACCACAGACATCACACGCGACGTGTCTGTTCATAGCTTACACTGTCATCCCTGATGGCAATCACAGTGGTGGGTTGTCACTGAATGCACAGTGTAGGGTTTCACTGAATCAAAGTGACTAACAAGTAAGCAGTGCACAGCGAGTACGTTGCTCATAAATCAGTCAGTTTAAACTATTTACAGGGGACGGGCGTCTGTGACGTGGAGCACTTTTACGTGGTGCTTGTCATCAGTGATACAGAATGGGTCATCATTCATCTTTTTAATGTGGTAAAAGTTAAAGTTAACCTTTCAATTGTCACATTCAGTTTTTATTTGTCAAATAATTTTATTGAGAATAATTGAGTATCTTGCTATGCTGTACTATTCAGAAGCTTTAAGCAAATCGTACACCGAATATATCTGCTGTATTTTTGGATGGTCTAACACTAATAAGCTTGACAAACTAATAAGCTTGACAAAGTAGAGAACTGTGGTAACGCCAACAAATAACCCAAGGCGATATATGACTCAATATCTAGGTTTTACTTAAACCATTTTCAAGAATGTCACCAAATATTAAAATATTAAATCATGTATGTCGCCTTGCTTCATTTGTTGGAGTTGCAACAGTACGCTACTAACACATATCACTCTGTTCAATAGTTCCATATTTCTGCTCGTGATACCTCAAGAGTAATACCACCTCAAACCACAAAAAATATTGACGGTATTCTGATGGAAAAGTAGTGGCCTACACGTGTAAATGATGTGAATACATGTATTATGATACATTTGGTAAAGAAGTACGTGTGTTTGGTGTTGCTGAATTATTCACAGCTTCATGTGGCCTAACTTTTAATCACCGTGATGACCTGTAGTCCTAACGGTCACACATAAAAGTTTCCCATGCGATAAACGACTGTGGATAGAGGAGTTTCAATTTCGAACTCTTTTGTCGCAAAAGGTGAAAAGCGTCCAGCTGTATCAGGTGACTTGTCAAATATGTTAGGCAATTTTGTTGACTTTAATTTACGGATCACCCTTCTCACCGTGTTAAGGAAATACATGCATAACCGACCTTACCTTCATTCAGGAGCTTCTTAAGTTATAAAACTTCCAGCTCCTCAATTTTCTCCATCCTTTGTCTAGTCTAAATAACTTTTTGTGACACTTTTCTTAAAGGCCAGTGTTGTAGAAAATGTAATTAGAAATAGTTAACATTTTTGACAGGTCACATGGTAGAGTATTACTTCTCTTGCCTTTAGCGATAAAAGTTCGAACTCAAAACTCCCCTACTGGGATACATGATATCCGTGTCCAGCATTTACACAGAATGTGGTAAAAGTTTCAAGGCCATTAGGCCTATTTATGTATTTATTTATTTGACTGGTATTTTACGCCGTACACAAAAATATTTCACTTATACGACGGCGGTCAGCATGATGGTGGAAGGAAACCGGACAGGGGTAACCCACGACCTTACGGCCGGAGAGGAAGCCAGCATGAGCTGGACTTGAACTCACAAAAACTGCATTGGTGTGAGGCCACCTCAAAATAAGGTAATAGCAAAACATCTCTTTGTTGGCGGTGTTGTTTGCCCGGTTTCCTCTCTCCACAATGCTGGTCACCGTCGTATATGTGTACGGCGTTAAACACCAGTCGGATAATTAAATATGTGTTAGTTCAGAAGAGGCTTTTGCGCCGAAGATTTGGTGAGGGCTGTTTTATATTGTCTATCATAGTCAGTAGTAATTATATTTTAATGGCCACACTTTCCGTTTGTTACTATATTGCATTTGATTTGACATTATGTCTAATTTCTTTTATTATGATGGTATCATAATGAATACTAAAACACGATCAAACGCACATAAAAGTCACAGCAAACCCTTAAAATGCTGAAATACATGTGACATATCGCAAATCACTTTTAAATATACGTAAAAAAATTAAAATATCTTCAATACCATCAGTTACGTTGAATTCCCGTTATCAGTGGTAAAAAGCAAAAATTATAAGGAAGGAAAACATCGTCTATGAGCTTACCGCAAATGTGGAAACGAAATCAAATGGTCAACCTGTAGCGTATGGTAATATCCCGACTGTCGTAATAAGGATCCAGACCCTTCGTAAACTGAACGTCAGTAGACTACTGCGGTATTCAGATGAGCACGTCCGGTTTTATCATTGTAGGTATGAGGCTGTAACGGTGGCCAAGGGCTGGTAATTCACAGAACCGACCCGCCTTTCTTTACGAACCACTCCTAGTTATAAAACAAACTTAAACAAGTCAATATCTTTGCACATGGTCACCACTACTAAGTCTCAATGTCTCAGTCTAGTCGCTGTCAAACAGGACTTTTGTGCTTTCAGTGGGGAGGTTTGGGGGTAGTAATAAGTGCACCTAAGTATACTGCCATTGTGGTCTAACGTCCAATCACAGAGGCTTTAGGCATTTAGGCATGTTACAGCGTCCCCTAATGTAGTATAAAGGCAATACATAAAACTAGTCATGTAAAACTCCTTTAAGTATATTAGAAAACAGAAATTTCACATTTTTCAGATTCACGGTGTAGTTCAAAATATTGACCATATATGACCATATGTATAAGGATTCTGAAAGCTAAACAATTCCTGACTTAACAAAACTATTTAAACTACACTTGCCTTTAATATTAATCCAAAAAAATTAATTTTAATCACGAATGGTCAGGCCTCCAATTGAAATCCAATCTTATCAAGCAACTTGTGAAAATTTTAAAATTTATTAAGCTCCATGAAAGCGAAAAATGGTGTTTTACCTTCACAGTTCGGAGCAAAACCTGCTAAAATTTGTTTATAAAGCCCCCCCCCCGCCCCCAATGGCACCCCGATGGGGTGATTAAGGCTTTTGTTTTAGTTAATAGGTCTGTATGGGTATTCTCCACAAACAGCCATGCACACTAATAACGGTCGCGTGACCGCTGATCCCTGGCAACGCTGTGCGTCCACCTTGTTGGGCGACAAGCTATCGTTGACAGTTATTAAGTCCGATAGGCTCATGAAGGCACTGGGATCAAACCTAGAACTATATGTTTTCACCGTATCTGAGGCATGTAAGGAGCCCAGAAACTCTTAATTTCCCCAAACTGATACGCTTATAGCGTAATTCAGTATTCATGGAGGCAATATAAATAGGCCGATGTGTATTTATGAATTTATTTATGTTTTTCATATAGGCCTCTATGCCTACCATTATTTGTAAAAAATAATGAAATACCATTTCCGCTTGAAGGCAAGACACAAAATTAAAGGCATATTTTAATTTATATTTCTTGTCACAGACCCAGTGAATAAATAAGTTTATAAATATCTATAGACTTAGCCATTCATTTATAGTAGGCCTACATGTATTACATACAAGCCTGTCCCTATGCACACTTTCTAATATAACTTCGGCCTATATCTCAGTGGTGTCTTCGAAGTAATGTAGGCAAGAAGAAATAAACGCGGGTAAATTTGTGTTTTGGTTATTACATGTGAGTGTGTGATTGCATGTGTGTGGCTGTATCTACAGGCGTCTGGGTAGTGCTATCTGACCATTTCCACCATACCGCACAATGTCGAGAGGTGTTCAAGAAAATCATTCTGCACAAGTATTGTTAAAGTATTAGATAGATAGATTGTTTATTTCACATCAGCAAAACTAGCTCCTTGTCATTCCATGCATGCATTACACTGTATTATGGCCGATAATAAGAAGCAGTACTTGAATGTGAATAGTAACTTACTTTCACGTAACTCAAAGGCTTCGTGAACACCCAAATTTACGTATTTACAAGTTAATAAGTCCACCAGCTTAAATGTACTTGGCTTACGCCGGTAATATGGTCTGATAAGCCGTTTTCGCAGATCTACATACAGTGAGTATATAAATGCGAAATGATACTCGTCCTCAACAGGGCAAGCATCACACACACATTTCACACCGTCTGTCTGCGCGTGCCACGCGCGCCTGTCCGTGTCGACCACATTCAATGTGTAAATCATGTAATGAAGTCCTTCACGAACAAAAGTAGGTCGATGTTTTGGATTAGCAATCTTTTGTAGGTTGCACTCAAAATCAACTTCTTGTTTTAAATACCTGTACAAAATTAATTTAGGGCTACGTCAATCATTTTGAAATTCCTGCTTGTAACAATCTGCTACACGCTGACGACAAATTCTAAGGAATAATTTTACATTAACACTCCTGAAAAATAACCACGCTTCGCCAAAACCATACATCATTAATAATCCCGAAACTAGCATCAGCCATTAGCTTTTTCTTCACAACACTTTAACATCATTTCAAACAGATTACACCAGACAAAATGTTTTCAATTTACAAGTTTGAAAAAAATATTTTACAATTCGACACAGACGCTGAACACAAAGAGGTTGTCTGGCCAGCTCACCATAAATAGTAGTGTTAGAGGTCGACATGTTAACATTTTAAAGTTTTTTGAAAAGTCGTAATTGTACTCTGTCTAAAGATACTGTGGTGGAACCTCCACACTTCACATGAATACATGATGACGCTCCCAACAAATGAATCCAAAAGACTGCATGCAGTACTAACATCAAACTAGGCATTGCTTAAGTTTACAGCATAACACCTGTCCAACCATCGCTGCCTTATCAACAACGTATTTTGAGCTTAATAAAATTTACAATTTGAAGACAACACAACGCCGAAATGATTGAATTCATTAACATTTTCTAACTCTAAGCTATCATAAGTCCATTTATCACTCCTAGACAATGTACCTCCTCGTCGAAATACTATAGTTTTCGTTTTATTTGCATTTGCCATGTTTTAAGCGCCATGTTTGGCAATAAGTATGCAATGCATTTAAATTGTCTTGTAATCCACTAGCGGTTTCCGACAATAAAACAACATCATCAGCCAAAAAAAGGAAATAGATAGACAATTCGTTTGGCATTAGATTGCTTTCTGCATTCATAAGTAAGTACTGCTCCAGATCTTCAACAAATAAAGCAATCAATATAGGCGACAAAACCTCACCCTGTCGCAGCCCATAATTACATTAAAAAACACTTTTACATCCATTATTAGCAACACACAATTTCACCGACAAATGCACGTACAGTTTTCAAGGCCTTTAACAGTTTCCCTTTAACTCCAAGTTTCATTAGTTTATGCCACAACGCCCTCCGGTCTATACAAACTCTTTCTGGAAATCCACAAAAGCTGAATAAATCTTTTTTTCTTGCAGTAAAGAATTCGAGACAATCGAGAAAATATCGCATCAGTGGTTCCAGTCCCCTCTTCAAAACCAAATTGTACATCAGTAATTTCATCACATTTACGCTCGCAATCAATGATTATAATATTCAAGACACTTGTATACAGTTTAAACAACTTGTCACAGTTATGCCTCTGCGATTGAATGGTTCATCACAGTCAGCTTTCTTATGTAACGGTATAATTATCCCTTCACGCCGAAGAGCTTGGAAATGTCCCCCACTAAATATCACATTAAATAACTTCGTCAAAACTGGAGACAGTTGGTGAACACACGATATGAAAAAAATCATTTATTATCAAATCAGATCCATGGGATTTGTAACATTTGGATTTTAAAATAGCAACCCTATCCTCCATTACAATAATGGGTTGGTCGAACTCTTCGGATACACATTCTACATCTTCATCGTCATCTATACTGACATTTAAATTCCAGAACCAATTTCTGCTTGAGGCGGCTTGAAATAATTGTAAAATTTGTCTAATGGAATATTTTCATTGCAGTGTATATTACTCTTGGGTTTAAAATATTTCAAAAATTCACGCGGTTTACACTTTTTTAATTTACCTAACTCTTGTATCTGCTTCCTCTTATACTCGTTTTAAGACCGTCTACACATCTTCTTATATATACGTTTTCGTTGCAACATAATAATTCGATCATCATTACTGAAGAATCCATTGTATTGTTTCAAAACACCGAAGTAGTTGATGTACATGATGCCTCATAACATTCTGTCTCAAACCAGTCAGCATTTCTATTTCTTGCTCTCACAAAACTTGATACTCCTGTAATACTTAATTCATTTCTACTAAAGAAGGGAGATGCTAAATCTTGTAATACATGTGCGAAGTTATTGACCATCTCATCTTCTGTCAACTCATTCAATGAATCAACTGCGCAATTTAATTTATTAAGGTTATTTGTAGCTACATTGCAAAGACTTTCCTCAACAAATGTCCTTCCATTTCGTTTTCGGATTATATGTCACTAATCTTTGGGTCTTATATGTATCAAAATTGGATAAGAGGGAAAACATCACAGGCGCATGTGTAGAATACTCTCTCAGATCAACAATTGAAAATTTCTGAAAATAATTGAAGCCTTCTGCCTTAGCCAGTATATAATCTATAAGGCTTCTACCAATTGGACCTACAAAAGTACATTCACCGATACATCTATTCCGGCACAAACGGCCATTAACTATTCTTAAACGGGTAGTTTGACACAAATCCAATAAATTCTTCCCAAAGCTGTTGATATCGAGTCTTTTGCTGCTATAGGTATACATGCATCCTAATCGTACACTTCGCTGTCAACGTAAGGAAGTTCTCTGTCGTTTTCAATAAAATCTGGTGGACTGCCAGTACGCGAGTTCAAATCTCCTGTTACAATTACCATACCTCTGTCCATATTATAGTCAACATTGCACTGTAATTTACCAACTACATCACTCATTTGGATTCCGTATATATGCGAGTCCTCGCGTGGGAAATAACTTCCAGACATATGTACATCATCTCTGATACTGAAGAAACATTTCCTCAGTTTAAACCAAATTTTAAACTCGTCCTTTTTAATAAATGTAATTCCGTTAGACAGACTTGACTTGAAATAGATGATAATCCCATTGATGTTACGCCTGGCCCTCTTGTGTCTATATTTATTAAATGTATGAAAATGTTTGTATCCACTGAAACTTACATTGCTTTTATGAGATGTCCAGGACTCCGTCAGAATGATAATGTCGTTTTCCAGAAAGGTCACAGAAATTAATATTTTTTAGGTCATCAGTGAGTCCTTCTACATTCCAAACTATGGTATTCAGCTCAGCCCCATCGCTCCCCTATGGAGCCATTGAGTATTGTTTACGTTTTCGGCTGTCGTCTGAAATCTCCTGGGACTCACTACGGTGAACACCAGATGCAGAGCTATTAGCAACCAGCCTTCCGTCGACGTATACGTTTGTGCCTCTCCAGGACACCATCCGCCCGGCTTCCTTAGCCTGTTTGAAGAAATCGGACTGTACTTTCGTACAAGGTATACATTCCTGGGTAGCTGATCACTTACTCCAAACGAAGCGTGTATCAGATTTGATGTAAATCCAAACTCTTTCGCGGTCAGGGAAGTGATTGAATTTTGCAACTAGCGGCGTGTGTTTACCGGACTTTGTCCTTCCCATACAGAGAGCTCTGTCCAGTTTTATGGACTGTTTGGCATTCTCAACTTTCATTTCCTTCTCAAACAACTGAAGAACAACACCTACCGGCGATTCATCCGCTGCCTCTGGGTACCAGAGAACAGAAGATTGTCCCTCGTGGACCTCACCGTTAGATCGTCGATATCCTCCTTCAGCCGTCTGTTTTCGCCCCGAAGCTGCACCGTTACATCACTCACACCAGTCATGCTACATTTCGCTGTGTGTGTGTCGCACGATGACATTATGAGTTGAACCGTTTGTCAAATGATTGAATGGGATATGCGAAATGCGACAAATCAGCAACTGCTGCGTTAATAGCATCTAACTGGTCCAGATTATTGTTCATATTTTCAGTTTTCAAACACAGTTCATGTAACATTCTTTGTGTTCTGTTTTAGTCTGGAGTAGCCACATTATAAACCGGGTAACCGACAAGCGGCGGATTGCTCACGCCTTGAAGAACTTGACAGGCGCCAGTTAACACCTGGGGACATAGGTGTACCTTTTTGATCTCTGGTCTCACCCATTCGATGAGACCAGGTCATGGTGCATGTTGTTGTTGACTTCTGCAGCCATGCCACTAAACACAGATTCACACTGCCAAAGTACGTTTTTACGAATATTTTTCGTTTAACGCCTCACAGGTTACATTCAGATAAAGATACACGTACACAGTTCGCCCATATCACCGTAAATTTTTGGGGAGAGTCAAAGAACGACAGCACAAAACACGTAAACATCTCTCAGTTCCAACACCACATACATCTAACTATAAGAGTATCACTATCGGAGAGGAAAAAAGATAAACAAATGGCTTGTTCAACTCTCAGATAGCGATAGGTCTTACACAAGATCAAACAAAAAAACACGAAGACGCCTGACTCACTTCAATACATGCATTTAAACAAAATAGACAAAGAGTACAAATGACAACACTATACAAGAACTATACAGATTATTACAAAAATATATAGTTTCTTACTGGTGACAGCGTCCAAATCCGGATGGAATATGACGGCTTCCAAAGGCAAGTGAGTCTACGTAAATACAGAATCCACAGTCCTTGGGAATTCTCAAATCGAAGGATGACAGCCTATAAGTGACAAACAGCATGGACATGGTACGCCGACGATGATATACATCCAACTCCCAGACAAGATGCAACTTTCCTGGGCGGACGGGTTGACAATAGCGCCCGTTAAACCGAGCTGGCGATATGTGCTTTAAATATATATATAAACACTCGGAAATATACACAAAGCCACTTTCGGGGTAAACTGGGATGGAATGCATGTAATCGCACAAAGAGAAAATAAACGATACAAGCTCCAAAATAACATCTCAGAAAAATAGCAAGTGGCGAAACACAAGCTCACAAAGTGCCATGCGCAGAAAAATGAAGTACAAATTAACGAATGTCGAATGGCGTGAAAGCCGATATCTCCAAATGCCACAAAATCTTTTATATTGGTCGAGAGTAAACTTGACTTCTTCGTCGCTCATGTTTATAGACTAACGTAAAGAAAATTCTGGATAGTTTGTTCGTAAACATGTTTACAATATAGGTACATCTTTCCAGAATGTAAGCTTTATGTACAATGGCACGAAACTGATACATACAGAAGCCTCGACAACGCGCGACTGAATTCCAGTGAAGACTATAAGGTACACAGAAGGAAAATGAAGGTCAGAGACTTACCCGCCAGCGCAAAAACAAATAAAAAAATACAGTACAATATTTCAAGGACAAGGTTCGTAACACTAACTATTCACCACAGGTGTGACAAGTATTCCGAGAGTTAAAATGTCTGCATGCCTATAGTGCCGTTTATTCCAGTCTCTACAGGACAGACATGTGCTTCCTAAAACGGCACAGGGCATTCACATTGGAAAACTGACCTTCATAAGAGCATGTGGCGGCGCCTCGTTTTGAGGGAGCCTATGACACATATTGCACGCAGGAGGCAATACACATTTACCAGAGGCATGTCTATTCACAGCAAGTAACCCCATTCAGGGAGCTAATCGTACTAATAATGGGGGAACTAAGAAATTACATCTTCTTTGACTCTTTCGCTTGCAATTAGAAGTTGGGAATGACATAACATGGAAGAGATTTTTATGGATGTATAACTTCTATTTATTTGTAGACGACGTTTCGATGTAGTAACTAACATCGTTATCAGTGGAGTAACAAATGAACAAGTGGAATATACATACATATTTGAGAGATACATGTCAAGATGGGAGAAGTAATAACATATAGCAATACAAATCCCTAAACAATTTGATTAGGAAAAGTTGGGCCGACACAGGAGTGTTGGGGGGGGGGGCTGAGCGGTGTGGAACGTTGTTTTCAGTTTATGGAAGGAGGGAGGCTTCGATGTTCAGGATTAGCAGGTCATGGACACTTGGGACGAAGAATTCCTGGTCTCTGTTGAGTTTGAGTCTTGATCTTTCGATGTTTATGGCCTCCAACAGACATTTCATGTCTGACTGGTTGATAGTAAAAGTTTTGTTATTCTGCCATCGGATAGTGTGGTTTGCGTTAGCTTTGATGTGATTGGAAAGTGCTGATTTACCGTCTACGTTCTCTTCAGATGATTGGTGCTCTTTTAGTCAGCAGCATTCCCCTACGAAGGTTTCGCTGCAGTTTGTAGATGGAGGTCTTGTGGGGTGCTGGTGTGCGTTATTCCTGCTGGCTCTTAAAATGTTTTTCTATTTTGTGTTTCTGTTTAAAATGTTTTCGCTTCCAGTGCTGCATGTTATGAGCGTGGCTGTTTGGTGGCTGCAATTCCCAGTTTATAGTAGGACGATTGTTATATTGGGGCTGTCAGTGGAAGGTATCGGTTTGGGGAGGCTGGGTTGTAGGACTAGGCTCGGCTCAGGTGAGCAACCATGAAGTTGGGTAAAGACAGTCTTAAGATGGTTAAGTTCACCTTCAAGGTTGATGGAGCATATGGATTTGGCTCTTCTGGTAAGGGCAGAGATGGTCGGTCTAAGCCTTTGTGGCGGAGGGCGGGGGGAGGGGGTTTCTGGTGAATGTACTGGTCTGAAAGGCTGGGTTTCCTATGTATGGTGGTTTGGAGGCGACTAGGACGTCAAATTTGTTGGTCAGTCTCTTTTCCCAGGGTAAACCGAATGCGTTCATAGTGGGAATTGAAATCAGCAAAAAACACAAAACCATAATTCTTTGGTTCACCTCATGCTATACTTTTTGTTAAATTTAAGGTATTTACAATTCGAATCTGGTTTTCATCTGAGATGAAATGCGAGACGAAAAATAGGAGATTGAAGAATAAGAATGTGAAATGAGAAAATGACAAAATTTCACTCCTTAGAGGTTCTAGTATTCTTAAGCGTACTCTCTGGCCGTACGTGGGAAGGTCTGCTAGCAGCATGGGGATGGTCGCTGGTTTCTGCCGGGCTCTGCCGGGCTTCCTCCCACAATAGTGCTGGCCGCCTTCGTATAAGTGAAACATTCTTGAATTCGCCGAAAAGCACCAATCATATAAATAAATGAATAAATAAATACATAAATAAGTAAATATAAAGCTATGCCATTATAAATAATTTCTAAGCTGAATTTTTATTTTCGTTCCACGTTAAACCGTGAGATAATACCGGCAAAAGCTAACGTTGTACTTCAAGCTTTCAGATATACCTCAGTTTTCTTACGGACATTTGCACTCATGCGCGAGCGTGCACACCAAGATTGTCCGCCATGATAGGCTTTTAATATGCTACTTCCAGCTTGGTCTCTTGTAACTTAGCAGTGATAAGTAAGATGGGATCAGTTGAGGTGGGGAATGGGAGATGAAGAGTGGGTGAGAACTGAACAATAATATCTGGTCAGAAGGATAGGCCACATTTTAGTGTTTTCATCAAGGTGTTGTGTAGCAAGGTTAGTACGAGGTTCTGATCCACCCAACATCAGCTACACTGCATTATGGTTCGATCGACTCTTCCGGTGGCCTAAGTTTAGGACCTGTCGGTACATTTAACTGTCACCTTAGACATTGACTGCGTTAGTACATCTTTTGCCAATTGGACCAAGCAAGTACAACATATCTGATTGGATGACGATCCGGTGAAAACACTCTGACGTAGCATGAATTTATAAAATAAGCCTGTGGGATGACGACAGAAAACGGAGTTATATAAACAAATAGCGATAAACGTTTTGTTTGGTCTGACATAATGGAGATGGGCTTTTCTGTACAGTTTGGTCATCTGATAAGACCGCTGACACTGATGCCAACTTCCGTTAAACCCTTTCGAATTTCATTTCGCTTTGCCTGCAGAAGTATACAAAAGTGTAGAAACGTTATTATCTTTTGAAATTGGCAGTGTATTACAAATTGTAAGATCTGATCGAAGTGGATAGGCACTAGGACAATAAGATCGCGAGCGAGAACACAGCTGTTGTTGTTTCAGATGTGGTTTAAAGTTTACAGATTTGCCATACACCTGATAAAGGGCAGTGGTTTTCTCCGGTATCATATGTCTGGGTTTCAATCACCCATAATCCTGTATTAATAAACAAGGACTAAAACATTTTCCACACATTCACATTACAGCTCGTCTCCAAATATCTTCCATAACGATATATGTTTCCTTTTTGTAGATCACTAGGAATATGGTTACTGGGTGTGTAGGATTCCATAGCGGCAGTATGACTTTAATGCATTTCTTTTATCGAGAATACTGGTCGATGTATATCGTTTGTTTTCGACTTTTTGTTGAATGCCATATTTCATCAGTACCTGTTTCATATTCTGAACGTTCATTCCGGCAACACAATCACTAGGCCACTCAGTGTTCTGTGGCTTGATTCAATGCCTAGCGTTTAGGATTTATACCCTCACTAGAAATCCTGTCGATGACTTGAGGAGTACAATGTATTCAACATAACATCATGGTCGACTGTTTCTTCGAAGTATTTCGATAAATATTAAACAAACCCGGCCCAATAGTTCGAAAGCGATCAAATGTTCAATCCAGGTGTTCATTTCAATCTGAACCAAAACTCAACCCTGGCTTTACGTCATGTGGACTGGGCAGTAGTGTTTGGCATCTTTCAGGGGCATGATTCGATCTATAACAATGAAAACTGTTGACAATCTACCACACATGGATCACCACTTCATTTTTTAAGCACAGGATATGCTGTGGTGCAAAAGCCGTTAACAAATCCACGACTGTGTCTATGAGAGAGGTGGATAATCGGGTTAGTCTGGTGTCTGAAATAACGTTATGTCTTATTGGAAGTCCGTGACTTCAAGCGGGTTGCGTGTCTGTTCTTGAACACAAAAAAGGTATGGGGCAATTATGCACTAATGCCCCACCGACCTTAGAGTTCATATGTCTCGGTAAAGTGCATATTCACTAAATATAAAACACCATTCATCTTAATGGGCTAGATGATGAAAACGTGCATGCGACATGAACCTAAAGGGAGGGGTTTGTTGACATTCGGTTGTGTTCTACAGGGCCGTGGGAAACTGTTATGTAAGAAAAAGGGGAATATCAATAAACTCAAATCAGATAGACGATTAGATTTCACTTTAAGCCGACGAGAGTTGAAATCGATTTAAAATGTCACTAAAGTGTCGGCAAAGCATAAAATCTTTTTTGAAATATTTGATATGCATTTCAATTAATTTATTTAGTTGATGCCTGACGCCTTGTTTGACAAACATTTGTTTGTATTTGAATGACGGCGGTCAGGTTTATGTGTGTAGGAAACCAGCCATTATTATTCTAGTACCATTTGTATGACGTCTCCACCATCTATGACACTAATATATTTTAATAGGTCTAGGCTTATTAGTTGAAAGGCTCAGTGAGTGCTTTAAAATAATCCATAGCGGAACTTCATCATTTCATTTCCAACGCCTGTTTGTTCATGCACACACAACAATGGTAAAGTAAAAGCATGCAATTTTTAATGGCGAAAATATTCTCTGTCCTGTGTATCACTCGGCAAGTCAAGATTACACTTGATTTCTGACGCCATGTAGTTTAAGTAAATTGACCCTGAATATCCATTCACGATTTGCGATTTTTCTTACTTTTTTAAAAGACTTTTTGCTTTTTTTCACAACTAATATTTATCAACTTTTAATGTTTTCTGTACGTTTGCTGGCATCACTACATATGTGGAGAAAATGTTTTGAAATTTGTATATATAAGAAATTTTTTCATGTTTAAATGACCTAGCGATGTCGGATCGAAAAACCGCACCGTCCATACGTATACTGCTGATGAGAAAATTTAACACTACCCAATTCATGGCAGCTTTTAGAATAAGAAAAAAAACTTGATAATACCGTGTTACAAAATGAATACCTGGAATTTATGAAATGTCCTGGTACTAAATTTATACGTAATATGAAAGGCAAACTCTGTGAGGGTCTTTAGCTGTTGTATGTAGCTTTTCCTTGGGTTCTGTTGAACTTTAAGTTGAACCACACATCTAAGTCTATATCTCCTACATTTCTTGTTGTCTTGCCCTCAAGGTTAGGGCCTCGAATAGTTCTTTCGACCACATTTAGTGCTGGCAGTGTTTGCTCGGCCTATATATAGGCGAAAACACAATGCGAGCAGAGACATCCATTTAAAACGTGTTATTGGGGTAGGCAAACATTCCGGGGCCCTCATCTGTAAAATCCTCCCATCCCAGGATACCAATCTGGCAACGCCCATTTAAGTCGTGCTTAAACTCTGTAAAACAAGGTAACATGTCTAAATAAAGGCACGTGCGAAAACAGCAGAAGGCGGAAACAGGTACGGCGATAACGTTATATCAGACTGCATGGATAGACGATCGGTAACGAAATGGCCTGCTTGTTTGAAATGATACAGCCATGCCTTTAAATAAATTTGAATTCACCCTGTATAGAGAAGCAGTTCTTTCGTCAAATAATTGTGCATTTGAAAATAAACACACAGACAAATAAAAGGTCTTACTGTGGACTTCATCCACCATGATCATTTCTGATTTACTCGGAGATGGATATCACGTGACTGCATGTCAGAGTGTAAAATCATATCCAGATGACATGTTCTTATGTGTTACTTCCACTGACATTTATTTTTATGGGGTCATGTCCGATGCATGCTTCTTTTGTGGCTTATCTGTTGCGATCTGTAGAAACATACAGCCATAACATATCATTTATAAATGGTAAATGTCTTTGTAATGGACAGCGGGTTTGTGGAGTTATAATGTTACATATCTGTATGTCGTATTTTCGATTGTATATTTTATGGTTTTACTGATTTATTTCTCTTAGGAATTGGTATGTGTGTGACATCATAAAATACCTGCACAAGTGTTAGTCCTTCATCGTAATCGTCAGTCAGATGAATGAATATATATACTTTTAAAGGTTTTATGCGTTTTAAAAGACGTGCTTTTGTTCAAGTGTAAATTCCGTATTTTAGGTTTTCTTGGATGCAATACTTCAGCACTGATCATAAACCACCTGTGTTATAAATGGACGGTATTTTTACATGGCTGGTGAAGAACTGGAAAGGTAGAGAAAAGTGGCATCTGTAGTGTTAAATTTGTTTGTAAGGACATCGCGCCTGTTAATATAAAAACCTCCTTATATAACAAGTGATATTTAATATGTTGGGATAATGCGCGACATAACAGCTCAACAAATTTCGGAGTTCCAGCTAAAGATTAAACAAACTGATACAGTGGCCAGTGCCGAGGACTCACACATGTACACCGCCACCATACTGCACTGTTCACTACTCTTAAGCGATGAGTTCATGTCTTCAATTGGTTTTCTAGAATTTTCGAGCTCCAGTATATGGGTTACACCCAGTATTGTTATCATGACATCTAGCTGACGGCTTTCTTTATCCCAGAACAATTTCCATTACACAGTCACAACTGATATGAATTTAATATGATCATTAAAGTAAGTACCCTGAAATGTAATATGCTGTGGACGAGTCTTTGGTTAACGTTCACTGGTTATTACCTGTTTTATTGTGAAGTGTTCGATGTTTGGCTAGGTTCTCTATATTGCGTTGTGAGGTTCTCACGAGAAAGCGAGCTCTGTGCACAGTAGCTTTCATGCAGGCGCGTTCATACTTGGTCGACTGTTTTCGGGAGAACAGTGGAGGCATGTGTTGCCCTTGACAATGGCCGTGCAATGCTTGGTGGAATTAGCACACGTCGTCATCCAGCCGGACCGGCCTTCTTGGCGTCTGTTGTTCCCATGATCTACTCTGTACCAGATATATTCCACCTGTATATATATTTATGGATGTATTTGTGCCTTACTTTTAGAAATAGATTCAATAGAATGCAGGCGTAAAGGGATGAGACTGCCAATGTTAACGCTATATTGTATGCCATACAGTGGTAGGCGACGGCTATTTGATGATTCCTCAAAGGCCTTTAGACTTTACACGGCCTTTAAGGCTTTGCACTCCGTCGCACTTCCCGCAGCTTCGGTTAAGAGCACGAAATTTTGACATCTGATACTGATTTATTATTACTGCTTTAAGTGAAATAAATAATTGCGTAAGGTGTTGTTTCGTCAGTGTGTGTTAAACACAGTGCCATGGCGTGATATTTACTGTATAATACAAGTCACTGAATATGTGCTGATTACTGTTTTATTTATTGGTCAGGATTCTGTACGCATTTGCCGCGGAGAGATTAACACGAGAGTTTAAGTTATGAATAGAAATGCAATATCAATACACATTAAAAGAGTTTTATTATATATAGTGGCGTCTTCATTTTATCACATTTTCGTGAAAACATGTCCTGTCTGACGAAAAATTCTCTGATGTAACGTAAATTATTTACAAAATAATGACAAAAAGTTATGTAAAGCGTTTCCTGGCATGCTGATTTATAGTTATGTAAAGTGTTTACTACTTAATTTCTTCATGTGTACTATTCTCAGCCTGCTGAGTTTTTCATCTTCTGCGCACTTTACCTTCCTGAGTCGGAGAAGAACTTGTATATAATCGCTGTTTGGTGAGAGTGGTCCTGTATGGGGCATTCTTCTTTGTGAAGACATAGGAAAACGTGACATTCGTTTCTTGGTTGGCAGATTTAGAGTTTACACAGCCTTGTCCTTTCGCACTAGTGGCCTTAGTGAACACAAAAGGGTCTAATATTGACATTTTCCTCTGTTGTGAGTAGCCAAAAGTCATCCGTATCCAATTTTCAACAACCAAAGATAATATTCCATCATAAACATAGTGACAACCTTTATTTTCACTCTGAGGTCACGAATCCATCAGCAGATGACCTTGCTTGACCTTGTGCAGATATAGTTGCCATGGCTGTCAGCTAACATCTTCTGATTCTAGTATCATATAAGTTAACAACAGACAAGTTTAACCGCTCACAACTTAGAGTTCATTCCACCTGGCCTTGGTTTGACCATATCTATGCAGATGACACATTCGATCACACATGCACGCAGCTCACTGGAGCGAAGGTGACGATGAGGTGAGGCGTTGTGCGAAAGCCTAGCAAGAACTTGGAAAGAAGTATAATCCGCGTTTTGTTTATAAATTATTATTGGCAGACTGTTGATATTGCTTAGAATACGTTAGTATTTCTGCCGTGGGATATTACATTCTACCTGGCTTCTTTATGAATGTAAGGTTATTGGGGTCAACCATAGAGTAAACTTGAATGAATGAACGAGCGTCTCAGCGGCAGTATTTAAAGAGTAAACTTGAAACGGGGGTTTCCTGTGCAAGTGAGTAATGGAAGGTGCATATAACAAGCCAGTCGAAAAGCAGAAGGTTGATGTCACAGTTTGCTCTGCTGAGTGTAACTGTTGTAGATATGAAAGTAAAAATATTTGAGACAAAAAAACTTTTCAATTCCTTAATTTTACACCTTGAAAAGTTTGGTGAGCGAGCTTGTTGATAGCATACGTAAGGGGCAATAGGTAAGTTTGATATGTATCCAATTAGCATTTTTGATATCATCACCAATATATACCAGGAGTAAATGTGCTGAATCGCTGACCGCGCTGTGAACTTTCTATATTACATTTCAACACTATGATGAATGGGTAAACTGCCACAGGCACAATGTTAAATACAGTGACAGCGTTACTGAGGATCTATATGAGCGTTTTTATGCTTTCGGATCTATCAAAGATGAATACTTCTTCAGATATACCTTATTTGAGGCTCAAGAGGCAACTGTGGCAGAATCAGATGTTGAATTGGATAACATTAGGTCCTAGAGAGGCTACAGACTTTGGTATGCTGCATTTGATGTCTTGTAATAAAGATCTCACAGAGGTATGCCGGTTACTTCAACCATCATGCGGCTGTTTCACTTCATTAGGAATACGTGTTGGGTTTGAACTGTTCGTCAACCGGAGAAATATTGCACGCGTCATACTCCAGAAAAAGTACACCAAATTAAACCTAATTTTATTAAAATCTAATAACATGGTCCTGATTCACATTTTGAATGTTAATGTTGGCTCGTCTGTCAGTCTGACAGTATTGCGACATTTTGACGCACCATAAAACTCTCCATGCGATATGAATGTATGTCTGTATGCATGCTAGCGTTTTACGTCATACTCAACAATTTTTCAGTCATATGACGACGAGGAGTTCTTAAAATGTAGATATGCTGTGTCTCCTTGTGGCAGGGTAAGTCCATCCAACCAGTGTGCTGCCGCCACTGGAGCATCATGTGGAAGACGCCAGACATCACATCCCACCCAGTCACATTGTTCTAACCTCTCAGAACCGAGAATCAAACGAGGCAGTAACAAGTACCATTTTTACAGTTTTTGGTATGACCCGACCACGGATTGATCCGGGATCTAACCACTAGGCCAACGAGGCGGTTGTTATGAATGCGGCCAAAGTTAGTTTGCTTTTAAAATCATTGGCAGTTTCCCTTCCACTTGATCAACAAATGAGTGATGTTTACTCTATCTGTTGACCACCATTACAAAGTGCAATGACTGAAAATATGAATGCTCACATGTTTACCACCTAAAAAAATTCCATGGCCGCGACGAAGTAGACTATTAAAGCTTATATTGATTGATTCACGTTTAACGCTAAATTTCCATTTAATGAGTCAAGTATTTATCATTCATTCGAAGATGTCAGGTTTATGGATGGAGGAAAACGGAGCCTACATTCGGCTAGTACCTGAAAGACCTCGTGACTTGGGGTATGAGTCGAAACGAGACCTGGATTCGAACAAGTGCCCTCAGTGATCAAGGCGTGAATGTGCCGGTGAGTCAGCGCTTTAACCATCTCAGTCAGCCATGCCCCGTCATGTTTGAAGTAGTTTACATCACAAGTGAATATACGATTCTCTCTGGCAAATAATATATTGAGCAAACAATTTCAAATACTTGAAAGACATCGTTGTAGGCCCATAAGTGCGTAGGCCTACAAATCAAGAAATAACAGAAATGTCCATAACAAACTCATCTCTCGGGCTATTGCTATGAACCACGCCCTGTTGACTGTGCGAACAAAGCATTTGTTATTAACTGAATTACCTGAATGGCCGTTGAAGCCACACAGAGTTTAGTTCGGTTCATGTCTCCACAGTGCTTTAGATAACCAGTCCTTATACACTACTGCGTACAGTACTTTAATTTGCTTACTAAGGAGTACTTCATTTCCTATATCTGGTACCGGAGTGTACATAATACTGAAGGCATTTGTAATACATGTAGATTCAATATTTACCATGTGGTCGCTGCTGGTATGGATGTCTAAAAACTGCCACACGGTGACAGTTCAAAGAGCCACCTGGTTACTAGTAATTCACTAGAGTAATGATTTACGTCTGGCGAAATTCCATGAGCTCGGCTTTCATCAACAGAGAGGCTGGTACTTCGATTTAACCTCATGAACAACGACGAACTGATGCTTGGGCGATTTTGTAACATCAATTAGGAGTCGGAAAAAAACCTTCTCTGTAATAATTAATAAATCAAGTGAGTTGAATCTGTGATGGTGCGAAGTGCATCCGGCGTGTAAGTGCAGATCAATGAGTGAATCAATCTATGATGGTGCGAAGTGCATCCGGCGTGTAAGTACATATCAATGGTCAATCAATCATTCATGAAAACATTCAACAAGCAGCAACAATGGACCGAATTGACGAGCAGTCGTTCTCCCCTTGTGCTCTGGGATTAAAATTTGTGTAAATGCTATAGCGAAGGATGCAGATTTTTATAACTTTGTGTGTGGGGGTGCGGGGTGGGGTTGGGGGGGAAGGGGGGCTGGCAATTAAGGTGTGCTTGCTTTCATTGTGCCATTGCACCACTGAAGAACTCAACCCAAGATTCAAACAAGACATTTTCAGCACATTGTCGCATAATTGTAAACGGAATATAAAATGACTTTTTTCCAAATTAATTAATTAACATGGAACAATCAGCTGTATTAAGAAAAGACCAGTCGATGGTGCAACTAATTTTATTGGGCGGAGACCGTTCCGGCGATGCATCACGAGGCCGTATAACAGGTGGAATCACCAATGGCGTGTACACGCCCAATCGTTCGACTTCAACCATCCAGGACTGTTTGTGCGACCATCCAGTTCGATCATACGCTGTTGGTGGTGCGGCCATGCAAGGCTTGCATGCAGTTTTGAACATGACCATTGACCTTGTTGCGACTGATTTTGCCCCGGGGATCGCCCATGACCTTTGCAAAATATCGCGCGATCGTTTCACGACTTGCCCGCAATTCCAACATTTTTCGGTCTCATACAACCAGGTCGTCACCCGGATGCAAGCATTCATTTAATGAAGATCGTATCTAACACTGCCGATTGATCACACCTCGGCCAAATGGCAACCAATCGCAACCGTTTCGACTGTATCGTAAAGTAGGAAGTATTTCTTAACTGATTGTTTTATTCGCTGACAAACCCCAGAACCGCTAATGAAGATTTAATAAAAAGGTATGCTAATCTCCCTGGCCTCACCATGACTCGCACAAGTTTCAAGCAGCTTTCATGAGTTACTGACTGACCCTTTGCTGCAAGCATTTGCACTACTCGCACACCCTCAACAATCAGGTTGTTGTTACCATTCTCATTTGTTGGTCAGGTACATAAAAGCTGAGTTTTGGAGTATATATGACATGGACAAATTCACGCAATAAAACAAGATCCAGGTGTACTCAAGAATGCATTATCTATTTATGTAACCAAAAAAAGATGCTTTTGATTCCAAGCACACAATATATAGCAGGCAAGAATAACTTTGTATTAATCCATACACGTTAAAGAGGCTATTCGGGAAAATACTGCAAGACTTAAATTCCTTCATCAATGTACACACATTGCTGGCATGTTATCTGGTATATAGACACAGCAGAGACTTATACAGACTACAAAGGAATTAGAGCAGGCACGCCCAGCCGTGGGAACCAGAGCTGTAACGCTATCCTGAAGCCTGACACAAAAGACACTGACAAGCTTATCTGTTTCTTATAGGTTTCCATGAATTTTGGGTAAATGTACAACAGGGCGCCAATGCTATCTGCTATCTGATAATAAAAGGAATCGAATAATAAGAATAAATTGCTATTTTCATACTATCATCGGAGACTGGCGAGGTTGGTATTTTAATAGGGGATACAATTTGAGCTCGTAGGAAGAATATAAAGAAAATTTAATTTGATAAACCCTGATATAGTGTACCCCAAAAGCTGCAGTGTAGACTCTTTAACTTTGGAATGCCGTAATACTGTTGTATTGTATTTTATTTATTTTAACATAACATAAGCTGGGATTTGAAAACAATTCAAGGAATGCCTATATATCTGTATATATGTAAGTATATGTTTCACAACTCAGTATCACGTGAAACACAGAAAAATAAATATAAAAATGTGGCTGCAAAATAGTGCTAAGTTATAAATTACTATAGACATATCATTATTCGGAAAGCCGTGGACGATATACTTGTATAGTTACAATAAATAGGTTACTTAAAATGAGAAATGTCACGTTGGGTGGACCTGCTGCATTTGGGCTATAGCGGTATGTCACACGACACACTTTGTCACACCACAAATAGTAAGCACTGGCAAGTCTTGATCATGGATATCTTGACAAATTAACTCCCGAGGATGAAAAAGCAGTGCTATTTCCACATCCATCACACATATCACTGAGGGTTAACACACACTGAACACTTGTCAAGCATGTCAAATAATAACAATATCCATTTGTAGCGAGTTTTGTACATCACGGAGTCGCACGTCCATGTAAATCACAATATGCTTCACCTTGGGTAATTGAAAAAAATTGCACCGGTTAGAAGAGGTCACATAATCTCATGTGGAAAAGTCATCATGCTATCACACGCGATTAGCTGGGCTCTCTGATGAATCTTACGGTGTTTTCTCCAAAGACACTTCCAATTCACGATATGTATTATAATACATTACATGAAAGGTTTGTATAAAACATTTCCCTGAAACGATGAAGAAATCTTTGATCATCTTGAGATTCACCATCGAAAGAACGAAATCAAAAGTCCTACCAAGATCAGCCAGTTACATATCCGAAACAGAAGATTTTGTGGAAATCCACAGCACTGTGTATGGTTCCCTCACTCCAACAGTCTTTCAGAGTCTTCCTATTCTACGCGATCTGTGTTAATCGCTCGTTCCATTAGGTCTTGGTAGATTTACAAGTTAATAAGACTCGCTACAAAGGACCCGGTCCACTCTGTTGGAAAACATGATAAAACAGAATAATGTCAGCTTTATCAAGAAATATCTTTGGCAATACAACAACAATACAAAAAGGTACTATGCTTTAAATATGTGAGGTTTCCCCCGCCGGAGGCATCGATTACGGGGGTTGTGTTTTCAAATACTGATTTGAATAAAGCTTTTGGTCAGTAAATTTGTCAAGTACCAAGGGCCATTTTCATACAACTTCGCCTGGACCCCGTAAACGACAGTTTTGTGAAATTGGCTTCTGGCCATTTGTAGTTTCATTGTGAGCCATTTAAGTTAAATCACAATTATATTTAGGTTAGTTAGTTCAACCGAGGTTCAGATTATTGCATCATTTTAGTTAACATGGTCTGCTATTTATATTACGAAAGGACTCTTATCACCACAACCTGCATGCATTTTAGCCAGGTACTGGGACTGGGAAGGTCTTGCACTGGCCATGCAGGGTTAATGGGTACTTACATCTGCGCTCAGCAAATTGTTAATCAGATCAAGCGTAGATTGCTGGTTGTCATCGGGGTCTGCAAACAAGGAACGAGGAATATACACACTGAAAATTGTCTGGAAATTTTCAGTTCTAAACGGTGTCATTTTCGATAATTCTACTATATCAAAGTAAAACAGAGAACACAAACTGAAGACACTTAGTGACTCTGCGTCCCATGTATAATCATCACTGAGAATAGAGTAAGGTGTGGAAAGACTCTTGATAATGATGCCGTACCTATCTCGGGCTGCGCGCCGGTATCACCTATGTCCTCATCCGGGAAGTACATGCCCGGGAGAGGAGAGCGGTGGTACAGATCCGTGCCGGTGGTTGTCTCCTCTGTCTCGGCCTCATCCTCCGAATCCTCCCAGGGGTCGCCACCGGCGTCAGACCGCGTGATGATGTGTTTCCAGTTAGGTGGCAGCAGGAAGCTACGAGGGATTCGGAATGACCCCGCTATGTTCGTTGTGCTGAGAACACATGAAAACAGTTATGTTAGGCCTATACGTTGCCTTTTGATTTTCGTTATTCGAAACACAAACACTAACCACAGATTTATCAAGGAATCGATATCAAACTAAACTGTCGTTGTGTCTGGGTAATACAAGGTTAAGATTACCCAGAATAATGCATTTTCAAGACCGCTGGCATCATCATACTGGTGATTTCGTAACATAGTTAGCTGGCACTTATTTATTTATTTATTATTGGTACTTCTACTCATTATGCAACAATATTTCATTTATACTACGGCGGCCAGAACTACGGGGAAGGAAACCGTGCCGGGAAACTCACGGCCTTCCGCCAGTGCCGGTCAGATTCACAACGTTACGAACTCCTGGCCGCCATGGCGAAAGTGCTCGCCGTCTTATGCACACCAAGGTGCTCGTGAAATCGACCACAAAAGATTAGACACCCACAGACGCCAATGAGTAAGTAAATGAAAACATTAGTCTCCTTGTAAGTGATTCTACATTATTTTCTCTCCGTACAATTAACTTACAAGTCATTCTCCTCCTCTCGTTTCTTCTTCCGTTTCCGTATTGCCGCGACTATGGCGTAGCAGGTGCAGCAGAGGGCCAGTGAGATGCAGAGAGCCAGAGGCACGAAGAGCGCCACCCAGTAGATAGGGTTCCACTCTCTAACTCCCGACAGGTGGCAGTATTCGCCATAATACTCACCGATACAGCTGAAGTTAAAGTCATATATATTGTTGGCAATAAATCAGCTGCATTATCTGCTTGATAAACACACTTCCAAAGGCCTTAAATCATAAACCATTTAACGAAAACTGAGGTTGGAATACTCTCTTTCTCTTCAGATTTATTCGCTTAAAAATATATATTTAAGCGCCGTTTTGCCTAGGCATTGGCGAGGAGATCTAAGTATAACTACATGTATTTGTATTTGAATTGTTTGTGCGTGAATTTTTGATGGGGGCCGATTTAATCCCTCGGGAAATCTGGAATGTGCATGGTGTCTGATAAAAGAAGTGAGGACGCAGGCACAGTTGTTCCATGGGCGCTCACCTGCAGGCGGGAAATCCGTTTATATCCACATAACACCTGCCTCCGTTCTCACAGGCCTGTTTGGCGTCATACAGGTAACACACGGTCCATTCCCGCTCCAGTAACGGTACTATGGACAAAGATCATGTCGGTGACTGGTTACATCTGCACTTACAGGCATAAGTAACCCAGTATAGTCTAAACGCTATGATAATCTATGACAGGCGACGCATGTTACCCGCTACAGGGTTAAAGCTAATAACCCAAATACAGGTGGTATATGAATCAGTTTTTATAACACGTAAATCATCTCCCATGCCACATGGCACGTTTAAGCTAATAAGACCAACCCACACCAAAAGTATTAAATTATTTTTAATAAAATTAAAAAATATTTAAAAAAAATTACTATATGGACGAAGTTCTGTGCATTAGTAACTATATGTATTTGAAAAACAGTGGAACAAGTTGACAATCCAGTCTTAATCCAGTATAACTTACCTCGCTGAACAATTACCCCGTTCTCGAGAACCAGGTATGTGGCATTCTCTATGGATCTGTTCAAGGATCCCCATTCGTAAAAGAGGTTGTTGTTGACGTAGTCCTTCAGTATTAGGGCGGTGTCCCACTCCTCCCTCGGGGTAACGGGTCTGTCGTACAGAACCCGATGGGTAATCACCGTCTCTCCACCCTCAGTCCTGGTGGAACAAATGTACATTGTATCATCCACTACACTATCCACGAACAAAAAGCTCACCTCTTCTATTACTTGCTAAATACTGGAAAATGTATTGCTATAGCTCATTTCAGGTTCGAGCCCACGATAGGTTGTCAGCGAAATGTTCACAAATTCTCCGAAACAGTCGGATGTATGCGTGACTTGGCCGCAATCAATGCACCTTTAAAGTTTCCACGCATATAGTCGTTTCAGTTACCTACATTCTGAGTTAAGTGTCTGCAATGTGTCTTAATCAGGATTTGCATGGTTGAAATATTATGGTATTGAATCAAAGAAAGCGTGTAACTTGCTGAACACAAGAACACCAATATTAAAACAGGCTGACATAAGGCCAGATACTCCGACTGTACAGAACAATGTAGACATTTATATAAGCGCTAAAAACTTCAGTTTTCTCCCACAGAAATATATAAAATAAAATTACTAATTTATTTGCTACTAAAGTGTGAATACAGTGAACAGAAAAAACCTAGCCGACGTGTGGAATAAGATTTTTCTGAGCATATGAAAGGCTGGAGGAAAACTTACGTTACGTTCACGATTTCAATTCCCTGGTAGTAGTCCAAACTTTTATACTTGTTTCCAAGCTGTAGCAAATTGAAACATACATCATAAAAAAAAAGATTAAAATCTTTTAAGGTCAATGAATGTTTTCTTTTCACTGAACGTATGACAACTTACCAAATACATGTTAGAAAACTCGACGTTCTTTAGTGGAAAGCCAAATATATCACAAATTCAAATTCGTTTTATGAACACATAATTGTTATCTCGATAACTCTAAAGGCTACTTTTGCCGGCATACATGGTATGAGCTAAACACATTGCTGGTATAGATATTAGGGTACATGTACTTTTCTACGTCTAGAGTAAACATCTGTTTGTTCTACTTACGAACGTCTCTATTTCGTTGTATTGGGCATCCGTGGGTATAAACTCGCCTCCAAGGTGCAGGGTTAGCAAGGATTCCCTGGGGTAGCCGGTAGCTGGTCAATGGATAATGGCACAATCACAATCTCAACAATTTCAAAATAATACACCCTTGTAAAGAATATACAGTGTTACAAATGGATTGGCAGGATAAATACCAAGTATTCTGATTAAAGAGACTGTTAGAATTAAACATCTATACAACAATACATATTATCGGTATGTATTCAAATTTTGCCCTTTTCACAAATTAAGTACGTTTTATGGTACAGCTATAAACACCTAAAAGGAATGGGCGGAGAATGGTAATACGGTAACAAAGACTTCATCTTACCATCGAGAACACTGCTGACGGCGGCTAACTGACAGAACGACCCAAACATCCCCTGGTTGCATCTGCAGCAAACGGTTTAGTTTATGATGATGCTAGACCCACAGAGAAGTTGGATGAGCTGGACATTGTCGCAAAATCAAGTAACCTCTAAATGTTTTTTAAATAAGGTTCCATGATAACGATCTTTCAACTATAGCGAAGGCAACATAATTGCAGACCAGTACTATGCGGAGTATCCACATCACAATTCACGCCATCAACCAGTGAAACAATATCCAAAGTCAAACATCCAAAGGCGAGTTTAGAAAGGCCAAGTTATAAGCATACGGTTTAACATATTGGGTATGAGAGATGAAGGACATGTTTGTTGAACAGCTGTGTCGTGTGTATTGGAGCTTATACGGAAGGCAAAAAATCAGAGGCATGCGCCATTTTTGTTTTTTAACATGGATGTAACATTTAATGCTTAAGATGTATACGACAAAAAATCTTAAACTCAGACAGGCGTATACCCTTACCGGCACACTGGGAAGCCTCCTTCGTCGACGTAACATCGACCGCCGCTTTTGCAGGATTGTTTGAGGTCATACAGGTAGCAGACTTGGAACTCTCTTTCCAGTAGAGGTACTAAAACATAACACAGAAAGACATAATGTACATGTAATAGTTACGTATTTTTCCGTGCTTATGTCAGACATACACTGTGCTCATTAATGATCGTACAGAGGAAAGACATTTCTGGTCGTTTAACAGATGATTGTGACAAGTAATATATTTTTGTCTGTGTTTTATTTTGGGCAGTGTAGAATTAGAGCACGATTATCATCATGGTGCGAGGAAAAATAGCTAAATCACGCTAAATGACCTTTGTTCGCAAGGTAATTCCCCAATTTAGTCTATAAGTGTACTGATAGAACGGTTGTCAACTCCCTGGTATGTGGCTACCAGCGAACACAGCTCAGCGTGACAAAAAGTAGTGAACGAGGTGACCCAGGGTGTGGTCTATAACACACAGACAAAAAAGCATAAGATCCTGGGTACCATTCTTATCCGACCAACAAAACTGGATTGTGATTTCAAACTTGAAAGGTGTGGAAAGGTTTATTGCTATGCTGGTACATGGAACACTAGAAGTACTCATTGGACAGTGAAAACGGTAAAATGTGGTACATATACGTAAACACGCACTTGGTATTACTGTTTATTTTTGTTTAACGTTGGCTGAACGTAAAGCAAAAGTGTGTATAGAGTTCAGTGACCGTCTGTCAGATAGTCCAGCTCTAGGTTCATTGTTGGTGTCAGGAAGATGGCGGGAGTTATGTTTGCACACGTGCTGATTGTGTGTATCCACGCCAGGCTACTCCAAACAGCTGCTGTACACCAATCCACAACAAATATATGAATTGCAAAGATTAGAAAGACTATCCGTCCGCACTGGCAAGTACATGGCTGAATGACTAGCAGGACACGAGTAACAATTGTGTGAACTCAACAAAACTGTTGAGTGTTGACCGGTACAGGTACTGTATTAGCCGCCCCGCCCTTACACAATACAAGCACACTAGAACAAATTCCCATAGCGCTAAGAAAACAGCAACGATTTCATTACGAAGGCACTTGAGAGTCTAAATATCATGTTCAAGCATTTCAGCAACCTCCAAACCTACCTTCGTGAACGATTTCTCCCTGGGCATCAAGAACTAAGTAGGTGGCGTTCTGAATAGAGGTGTTAACTGCGCCTTGGTCAAAGTAGAGATTCAAGTTGACATAGTCCTTGAGGATGGCCGCCGCCTGCCATTCTTGACGAGCTGTCACAGGGCGGTTGTAATTCACGACATGGGTGATCTTGGTTTCACCGTCTTCATACCTGAAGTCACACATAAATGACGATTTACTGATATAATCCATAGACTGTATTCTCATCCTGCATACGGTAAGTGATGAGGGCTGATAGAAGGTGTCTCCAGAATAGGCATCCATTTTATGGACGCTTCTTTCAATACATGCATAAGTGGCGATACCAAACATCACCTCCCTCCAATATTGAACGAATGACCATTGAGGATTCCCGCTACACTATTTGTGCCAAAATGTGGCAATCCCAATACATTAGTTATTTCCATATTTATTTCTTTCGTTTTGAACACCATACTTAACAATTTTCACTTCTACGACTGCGAAGAAATTTATTGGTGGAGGAAACCAGAGTTCCTGGTGGTCTCATTGGCAATGTTGCTGAGGAACGTTCACTGGTGTGATGTTATGGAATCTACAAGAATACTGAGGAAGCATTAATTGACCAGCTAAGAGTTGACCGAATTCTTAGTGTTTACTTACACCATGTCCAAAATCTCCACATCGCTGTAGTAGCTTAGTCCTCCATACTGCTGGCGGAACTGAAAGCAACGACATCAGCTGGATTAAATGATTGTCTTTAATCCGAGGCCGAAACTCGCAGTTACCACGTTCATTTTTCATTGTTTCAAGTAGGATTTATTAGACATAGCTAGTTTTATTAGCCCTACTCGCGTTATCAGAGTGTGTATGGCTGAGAATTAGTATATAACTGCTACGTTTATGAAGCAAAGAATGATACTTACGAATTCCAAAATGGATTGATATTCGGGTGAGGTTGGATCGCTTGATATATTCCCAGTCAGCGTTAACGTCAACTTGGACTTTTCCACATAATCTGATACAAAAGAGAAACATAAAAACTGCAATGGGATGGAAAGTGCATATAACAAATTTAATCAGAGCACCTGTGAATTAGTTTATATCAAATATCAAGTTTTGTTAAGGCATTGAAAGAAATTATGGGCTCATAATGTCATTCAAAAGAAATTTTCTTACCAGCGTAAATGATGTTTGGTGTGTAATATCGACAGTATTCTCCCCAGTAACTGGCAGGACACCTAGTGGTAAGAGAAATAAAAAGCATGCGTAAGAAACTAAACACAGTCAACCATCAATTTTTATTCGTCGTGTGTATCCTTGTGTAGTGCTGCTACTTATCTCTATTTGCTGCCACTAAACGTTCATCTGCGTCTACTCCTGTCGAGCGTACATCTGTATGTACTTTCGTAATCTAGCATCTGTTGTACTGCTACTAAAAGTACATATCAGTGTATTAATGCTGATTGCACGTCTGTGTGTATTGATGCTGAAAGCACAACTCTGTGTACCGATGCTAATCGTACATTCATGTGTAACGATGCTGAACATACATCTATATTTACTGGTGCTTTATGTACCTCCTTGGGCACTGATGAACATACACCATTGTGTACTGATGCTGGAGGTGCATCCGTGTATGCTGATTCTGTCCGAACGTACATCTGTGTGTACTGATGTTGGACGTACATCCGTGTGTACCGATGTTGAAGGTACACCCGTGTGTACTGATGCTGCCCGAACATTCATTCGTGTGTGTTGATGATGGACGTACATTTGTGTGTACTGATGTTGAAAGTACATCCCTGTGTGCCCGAACGTTCATCGGTGTGTATTGATGCTGGACATACCTGCAAGAGGGCCGATTGTATTGGTCCACGTAGCAGTAGGCACCATTCTGACACGCCCCTAACACCTGGTACAGGTAGCACGTGGCCCACTCCCGTTCAAGAAGGGGCACTGTAACAACACCCAAATATTCCACATCATACTGAGCGACATCATACTGAACAGAATATTCATACGACATGGTTATCTGAATCGACCTGTTAAACAGAGAATCCCTTCAGTTGCTTTTTAAGTTTCCCAACAAGGCCTAATATTGTGGAATTCCAAACTAAAACAAACATCACAATGCCTTAGGTTATATCTTTCGTACATTCAAAAGAACATTTGAACAAAGTACGCATCATCTAATAGGCCACTTCGTGTGATTCCACATATGGTCTTCATTATTTTTTGGTATTTTTATCCGGGGGTTAAAATGGAAATAAAGACTGAGTCACTATGGTGGACATTTTGAACCATATTGAACAGACTGAAGCACACTGACGTCAGATATTCCGTTGTGCTTCTTAATATGTTATAACATGAACTATCCGCATTATATACAGATACACGTGTGGTACAACGTATATATTCACGCAAAACGTAGGCATATAGGAATAAGAGGATGTTTAGCAGCGAAAACAATCTATGACGTCACTGTGCATCAGCCTGTTCAATATGGTCCAAAATGTCCACAGTAGCACCTTAGTCTTTATTTCCATTTTAAGCTATGCAAAAATGCCCTAAAATAATGGAGACCATTAGAATCAGCATGAAATGAGCTTTTAGATGATGTCCTCTGTTGTTTTACACACTGTTTGTGTGATTGTAGTAATTGGCACCAGTGTGCTAGATGTACAATGTATGAAGTTGGGATTCATGAATACATCTTTCCTTTCCTGTCGCCAGACTGATGACGTTGGGCAACAGAAGCAAGCGTATATTTGTATACATCGGCCAAAAAGACACTCTTAGAAGAAGAGCAGAGAATGTCTTCTGTTACATAGGCAAATAAGGGCTTACCAACATCCACCATTTCGCCGTTCTCACGGACAAGGTAGGTGGCGTTTTCTATTGATCTGTTCATGGACCCGTAGCCGTGATACAGGTTGTCATTCACGTAGTTCTTCAGCAATATAGCCGTGTTCCATTCCTCGCGGGGAGTCACAGGCCGGTTGTACAGTACACGATGGGTGGTCACTGTCTCACCATCCAATGTCCTAAGGTTTTGGAAGAATAAGGAATTGAAACTATGACAACGATATTGTCACAATGATACCAGACCATAACTGGCAAATTATGACTTTATAAAGACTATTTCGACAAAACTGTCACAGTAAATCTGATGCAGACCAACAGCTGATAAAAGGGTGTCACTGGCAACTTTTCATCATGGATGTAATTTAAAGAAAGGTCAATACAATGAAAAGTACACACAAGATATAGGCCCTGGTGGAGAGTGTGTGACACACTAACAAATCTGTTAACACATTATTGAGGTCTCTAGTGGTAGAGATGGTAAAGAAGGAGAGTTTCAATATATATAACGTGACTGAAGTGAATAATTATTGTAGCCTGGCAATGTTATTCATCTGATCTTACGTGATGTTGACGATCTCAACGCCACGGTAATATGGAAGCCCCTCATATAAGTTCTCCAGCTGCAAAAGACAGGTAACCCGTGAAAGTGAGTCAAAATATATATTTTGTGCCCATACATTTTTTACCTATTGTGATATAATTGACTTGGTGACATTAATCGTACAGGGTTATGAGTAAATTTTTAATAATAGTTGTATATTAAAGGTACTCACGAACTGTATCATCTGCTGATAATCGGACGAGTTTGGCAACGTTTCCATATCACCTCCGAGACTGAGTGTTAGCCAAGACTCTGTCGCTGCAAATCGCATCATTCACAGACTTTATAGGAACATACATCAAAGCGCCACAAGAACCGTACATATAGATGTATAATTTTTCGGTATCAGTTTTTTTTTTCCGGAGAACGATCCAACACTAATATGTCTACTGTACAAGAACATAGTAATTAGAGCTCAGATAAGTGAAACTGGATTTTAATAAATGTGCCTATCCTTATACCGAAGATATATGTATAGACAAATTAATTATTAATTCATTGGTCTACAACTGTATGGTGTAAGCAATGGTAAACAAGTGTAGAATCAGCTGCTTTTTTTTTACGACCTTCAACTAAGACGTTTCAACAAACTTACTGTTGTAACCAGTGTTTGGCAAAACCCACTGGCAAAAATCCCCCCAATAGCCTGCTGCACACCTGCAAATATAGAGACCATGAAAAAGTGATGTCTGTTTCTCTATAGCTAATAACAGGGAGTGTTTTTATACCATATGCACGAGGGGGCTTTAATGACTATGATAAAATGTTTATGTGGAGTGTTGTACGACTGTGGAAAGTACAATTTCCAAGTATTTTGAGCCATTGCAACACTGGCACCTATAAATCTTTACAACACTTGCACCTGCAAATCTTTACAACACTTGCACCTATAAATCTTTACAACAAAGCAAACAAAAAGTTTGGTTAAAATAAATCTCCTTATCAAGGTGGTACAGTCTAACCTGCAAGCCGGATATCCTAGATCGTTGACGTAACAAGTTCCGCCCTGCTGACAGGCGTAGGTGAAGTCAAACAACAAACACGCACTGATGTTTCTATCCAACAAGGGAACTGCACAAAAGACGAAAATGTTATGTGCTACATACATATCAGGCAAGATTTGGGTGAATGTCTAATACCATTTTCAAAGAGATATAGTTTTATTTTAGACAATGTCGCATCTGCTTTTGGTTATGGTCTTTAAGTCAGTTACCTCCACATTTCATATTTAACGAAGATAAATGTCGATATCTCTGTCTTCAGAGAAATTCAACAATGACTGGCGTGAAATTGAGACAAAAGAAACAACTACATGCATCTCGTAAATTAAATTTCTATACCAAACTTACTGATGTCAATGATATTGTTTCCGCTCATCACCAGATAAGTGGCGTTATCAATGGAACTGTTAACGGCCGAATCCAGCTCCAGTCGAAGATGAGAATTCACAAAGTCCTTCAGTTGTAGGGCGGTGAGCCAGGCCTCAAGAGGGTTAACAGGACGAAGGTAGTTGACTTGGTGGGTCACAGTGGAGCCGTTACCGTCGGGCCTGGTCGAAGGCAAACAACCGGGTGTAATGTTCCATGAGTGTCAAGATGTTTAGTGGACAGATATTTCAAAGAAATATATGTAGAAGTCTTTAATTAGAAGTATTTATCAGCAATAAAGATTCAGACAGGAAACCCATACCAAAATTTTACGAAATTGTCACAGTGGCTAACAATGTAAATGCAGTTCCTTTTAAGAAATCATTCACGGTTGTATGTCAACAGCGAAGTAAAGCCTTTGAATTTAGACAGCAACTTACTTGATATCTACGAACTCCACACTTTTGTAGTATGGCAAGTCCCTGTAGAGCGAGTCCAGCTGAAAAACAGACCATGCATGCATGTTACGTAGTCTGCATATATGATCCTAAACAAAATGTGACTATGACATTGGAGTCAAAAAGTCATTTGTAGTCAATACAGATGGAACTTTATAGACAGGTTGGGGGGCCTCCGTGGCTCGGTCGGTTAGTGCGCTAGCGCAGCCAAATGACCCAGAAAGCCCCCAGTTCGGTGACTGTGAGTTCAAGTCCAGCTCATGCTGGCTTCCTTCCCGGCCGTACGTGGGAAGGTCTGCCAGCAACCCGCGGATGGTGGTGCGGGCTCTGCCCGGTTTCCTCCCACCATAATGTTGGCCGCCGTCGTATAAGTGAAATATTCTTGAGTACGGCGTAAATCATCAATCAAATAAATCAAATAAATGCAGACAGGTTGTAGTTGAGGGCTAATTGCTGCGATTGCTGGCCTGAGTGCAAACCCACACACATTTCTCCTTGAGCTAGGATGTGATATGAGTCCTACTCTCCCGGGCGTCTATATGACGTCACGCCCTATGGTTTGTCAACATAAATCACCATCTGTCTTCACCCGTCACAGGTGTATGTAGATTAAATTGTTTGCCAGCCTGGGTCAGACAGTTTGTCATCCTTGATCAAATTGTTTGTCAGCCTTGGTCAAATGGTTTGTCATCCTTGGTTTGTCATAAGTGGTCAAATGGTTTGTCATAACTGGTCAAATGGTTTGTCATAATTGGTCAAATGGTTTGTCATCCTGGGTCAAACGGTTTGTCAGCGTGAGATGAGTCTGGTTAGCTTTATCTACAAATCTGACAGCGTTTGATTTCACAAATTAGCGGTCTTTAATTGGGCAGGAAACGAATATAATCTGTATAATGTATGTACTCTACATAATTTTGCCACATTTCGGATATTCAGACGATGGGGTAGGTGTGATCATAACGGAGGTGAGCTTACGAAGGAAAGAATAGCTTGGTTGTCCGGTGATGAACCGTCAGATGACACAACATCTCCCAGAGTGAGCGTCAGTAAGGACCCGAGATCTGGAGCAAAAGATTCAGTATTCAGGTTTTGTTCACCAAGTAATAACCAAGGCGAGTTTTACGAAAGATGCTTTATTAAATTTTACAGCGATCTTCGTATAAATGACACCCTGTCAACTATCGGTACAAGTACACATATATGGAAAGAGATTATGATGTTGATTTTATGAATAACACTGGTCTTTGGGATTTTGACTTAGGACATTGTTGCACCAATTGGCGCTCTGCACTGTGATTTGGATGCTTGGCTCACTATGTGTCAATTTCGCTGATCGCATACATCTGTACAGCTCATATAAATAGAGTGTGACATCCAGGATAAATCATAATATCTCATAACAGCTAACCTGAGTAGCCAATGTACTGGCAGTAGTCACCGAAGTGGTTATTGATGCACCTGCAAATGTAAGCATAACAATCAACCAGGATTTGAAGTATGACTTTGTACACTCATCAATGACGAGGACAGAACTTATAAAACAAACATCAAGGCCACTGGATAATAAGAAAGATGATCGAAGATAAATCATGTGTGAAGTCAATCTTGAGATACTTATATTAAACTCTGGTGACCGTCAGTCGCCGAAAGGTTATAGTGAGGTGTTGTGTGACATGCTGGCAGATATATACCTGCATCCCGGGTAACCAGAGGCCTGAACGTAGCAATGCCCGTCCGTCCCGCATGCGCCGTTGGCATTATACAATCCACATACGGTCCACTGGTCTATCAATAAGGGAACTGTGAAATGTACGCAGGAGAAACACTTTGAATACTCCTATAAGTGTAATCACAACTGAGTAACTTTTACTTTGTCACAAAAATATTTTGAACCACACATTAGCAGCAATATGGTGCAAAGCGCATTTCGGGCCTAAAACCGTGTACACTTAGGGCAGTTTCTATGACATGGAGAGTTTTTTTCCTGTGTTTAGTAAACTCAACAACTGGGTAGCACCCACTTATTTTAACGTCTAAGTAAAGAACAATGCATGTTTCGTCATGAAATGTAACTAACTAAATATATACTCTGAAAAGGAAAAAAAGTGAGAAAACTTACTGACGTCTACCAATACTCCGTCGTTGAAAAGCAAATTGGTGCCATTAATAACAGTTGTGTTAAGTGAACCCCACTGTAAGATGGTGTTTTGTTCCAGATAGTTTTTGAAAAGATTAACAATTTCCCATTCTTGCCGAGGCGTCAAAGGCTGGTTGTAGTTGACATTGTAAGTGATAATGGTTTCTCCGTTCTCCACGCTGCAAACAGTGTCAACACATAATCATTGTTAATTTGCATGCACGATTGTGGTTACGCACACCTTTCATATAGTGTAATCGTTATTTTAGCGCAGTGACAAATGATATCTAAAGATATATCAAATACATTTAGCGAGCTTTTTCATTCCATGTGCTTAAATATAAACACCATGTCAACTGATGCCGTGACTCATACAATGTAGTAAAACTACAGTGCTAAGCGAATAAAGGTGTACCCACCGTAAGCGCTCATTTGCAATTCTGCTTATTGCAACATACTTACAATGCTGCATAGTAATAAAGCAGATTCACGTCAAATGGATGCGTATATACAGCTTTTAGAAACAAAACTGGACCAATATCAGCTGAGAGAATGACAAACATTTATGGCTATCTTAAACTCACCGAATGTCCTGTATTGTAGTATAGTTGTGATTCGTGCTGTTGCTGTATAGGCTTTGCAGCTGAAAAAGGACAGAATACCATCATATGAAAACGGTGCACATTTTACTTCAGCAAAGCTCTCCTTAAATATAATCAAATTATGAAAATACAGTCGGAAGTATGCTTACAAAGAGCAGAAGGTCTTGGTAATCACTGGATTGTGGGTCGGTTGAGAGTTTCCCATCCAGGGTTAAAGTGAAGGTGGTATCCATAATGCCTGCAATATAAACCAATTCTTAATAAATTTACTGATTTAAATGTTATTTAAAAGCTTAATCAGGACTTCCTGACATGCCAGACCTGGATGCCCAGGGCCGAAACCAGCAACGGTAAACGGATAAGGCCACTATCAACAGATCACTGTTGGAAAGTCTGTCAAATAGCTGACGAGGGCCGGTAATTTTACCCGGAGTAGCTCTCTCCGGAAACTAAACTGCAGTGGTTTAGTGGTGTAATGTTGAGCATGGGGATAAACATAAAATGAATACATTATGGAGAGTAACATAGGAGTTTTGACAGTGAGATTCTTGGATATTGCAAATGATCAAACCTAAATGGTGCAAAGTGACCTCTTGTCATTTTATTTCAGCTAAGGGTCCATTGCAAATCTTCATCTACATGCGTAAGAAGTAAACTACAACAAATTAAATAAACTATACAAATCATTGCTAACGCTAGGATTTGACAGAAACACGGGTTAATCATTCTAATTTAGGTCACAACTAATTTTTCTCACCTGTTGGTTGGTTTGGAATCGCTGAAGAGAAAAAAATGAAACAAAACATTAACCACCCAAATAAGAGTCACGCATGGCTAAAAAATTATTTTCCAAATTTATCGTTCTATTTATGAGTGAACAAAATGTAATGTTGAGAATTATATAGTTATGTTTGTCCAAATGATTTACCTGGGCATCGGGCTGAAGGATTATATCCGAAGTTACAGCGACACCTGTAGGTACCCCGGTAGTTCACACAGGTTTCATCTGCCGTGCAGTCATGCAGGCCTTCCGCACACTCATTCACGTCAACCTCACAGCGGCTGCCCAACCAACCCGGCCTACACTCGCAGCCCTGTGCTCTGTCACATATCCGCGCTCCCTCGCCGCAGTCGCACGGCCGGGAACAGTTCTCTCCCCACGTGTTTCCACGGCAGTCTGCGGTGAGGAATCGTTGGATATACTCTTAACGGCTACCAAATAGATTCCGTAAGCCAAACATTCCAAGCCAGACGTATTTATTTACTTGATTGGTGTTTAACGCCGTACTCAAGAATATTTCACTTATACCATGACAGCCAGCATTATAGTGGGAGGAAACCCGATAAAGCCCAGGGGAAACCCACAACGATCCGCAGGTTGCTGGCAGACATACGGTCTGATAGGAAACCATCATGAGTTGGACTTGAACTCACAGCGATAGCATTGGAGGGAGGCTTCTGGGTCATTATGCTGCGCTAGCGCGCTAACCAACTGAGCCACGGAGGCCCTCTAAGCCAGATGTAAGATAAACTTTAATGGAATAGCTGGAAAAGTTCTTCAAGTTCTTCAAGAAGAGTACAATAACACCTCCCCCATTCCAAATTAAAAGGAAAGAAGACAAAATAAGAACAAAACAACATCATAATTACATTTCATTGTGCTGAAATATTTACCATAGCAGTTCAAAGGGTCACCGTAAATAGTCTTGCCGCTGGGACACTGACAATAATACCCTCCCATGGTGTTTATACAAGTATCACTGGGTCCACAGCCAGGAAAGTTCGTGTTGCTACATTCATTTATATCTGAAACATAACATGTGATGAAATGGGGTAGGCTTAAGTCCCATTGTTAACCAGACACCATCGTTTCAAAGAATGAATAGAATTGCTAAGATTAGTCAATATTTGTACTGAAGATGCATACGTAAATATGTGTTCTACATGATACTTATCTGTAACGAAACTCTCCCTCTCTTCAACATTTTTCTAGAACAGCACATTTTAAACGCTGAACGATATCTACCGGTAGAATTCTGTTGTGCTCTCGATACAAGTCTAGTTGTCTTTAAATATTTTTCTTTCATAACTATGGATCAAAAGATTAGGCTAACCTACCCAAACAAGTCAATCCGTCCGCAGCCAGGGTCCAGCCTAACTCACAGAAACAGGTCGGATTTCCATTGATGAGACGACAGCCGTGGTCACATGACAAAACGTCGCATTCTGGAATCGCCGCTGCCAAAGCATTAAGAAAAAACAAAACAAGGTTAATTTATGCACGTTATTAAAATGAATGTGGATAAAAGTTTGCACCTTGTATTTGTAAATCCTATTCTTAAATCTCCCATAAATCACGTAGGCATTTCTCAATGACTCTTGGGCAGATACAAGTTTAACGGTCAGATATGCGTAAATAACCAAAAGCCTTTTAGACCTTTCATGTGTATAATACTACCTGTATTACATTTATACCTTTCATTTACTTACCAACCAAATTACATGTGTATCCATCGGCATTAAGCCCGTAACCATCAAAACAACCACAAGTGTAGGATCCAAGAGTGTCAAAACACAAATGTTTACACCCGCTCATGCCATCAGCACACTCGTTGATATCTAATGTAATAAAACAAGAAATAATGGTAATGGTAGATTGTCACAAGCTTATTTTAAAGATAAGCATAGAAAATTTAAGCACGCTGCAAATTTAAAGTATGTAATTTGTTTCCAAATACAATTTGAATTGTACGTATAAAAACTCTTTCACTATCGTGGTAAATTGATGAATTGTATAGTAAGACGTGATCTGTAAAATATAATGAACCGCCAAGACAATTACGGCTCTAAGCGTTTTGAAGTTATGTTTACCACTCAAACAAATACTCAATACTACTACCGTATAAACAAAACAAAAACATGTTCGATATTTACTCTGACAGTTTTGTCCTCCACTGGTCAGCCTGTAACCGTGATTACACTGGCACCTGTAGTCTCCCGCCGTGTTGAAACACGTGTGAACCCCGCACAATGACTCGTCCAAGAGACATTCGTTCACATCTAGAAGAGTGATTTTATAAAGAATTAAACATATCATATTACAATCTAGGCACTCATAATATACGTAGAATTGTCATTTTCTGAAAACTTAGATATTTAAAATCTGTAAATGATAAATCTCACGTTGCTCCAATAGAAAGAAGCTTCTCCGAACTGTGAACAATCTGTACACATGTATTATGCGTCAAGCGGAACTGACCATAGTTCTCTTGCAATGAATGGTTAAATCGTTACCAGTTTACCCTCAAACTATCATCACTAAGCCACGGATGGACAAAGCACACGGCTTAGGCCCAAATTACTTTAGACGTGAACGCTTCTCCATTAATATGTATTCAGGAGTAGCACTGACCGACACAGCCTGATCCTCCGGATGTGTAACCTGCAGGACAATCGCTGCAGACATACGGCCACTGGAACTGCCTATGCACTTCAGGAGCAAGGTCAGTGCAGGTGGCGTTCCAGGCGCTGCAGGGTGCCAGGTAACAGCCATCATAATTCACGTCACAATGCGGTCCTGGAAGAGAAAGTCAACGACAGCTGATTGTCCAAAACAGTCACTGGATTAAATAGCAGATTTCACTATAATCATATCTCTTACACAGGAATTAAACCAAACCCTTACTGCCAACCTGTATGATAAATGGGTAAAACACCCGTTGCTTCTGTATTTGAACTTAGGTCATGGTTATTATATGCTCGTTTCGCTTACATCTTCAGAATAAAATATTAGTTGAATATCAGGATATCGTAATGCACGCCGTACCACCACTTCCAACACAGAAGTCACTGCCTTGCAAGACGGTGAAAGTCATCCGAGCAGAACATAACGGAAAAAAATTAGGTGTGAATAATGTCTATCCAAGAACGGGATGAATTAACAACAAAGTAACCCGAAAAGTAACGATTTTGCTTCGCAGATGGGATTCGGTCGGAGGAATAAGCCTCCCCGAGATTTGGTCCCTTTTGCATTGTTTTCATGTTATTGTGTACTCATATGTTAAATGTGATGACAATACAGCACTTGGAGTAAGTCTAGATCAGAGACGTCTAATAAATTGCATTTATTATCACTGTAATTATTTTACCTACTTCTGCTTAAGCCATGGTGATAGGGGGTGTGTAAATTGTTACTTCTCAAACACTTACATGAATTGTTAAAATAAGAACATAACTGAGGTAAGTTAAAAAGAGGCCGTATTTCACCGTTAACGTGTGATCATTTGCCAACTACCATACTGTCGTCGCCACTCTAGTTTCTCTGTGCTGTAGTCTGTTATTATATCATATCATATCATATCATATCATATCATCATATCATATCATATCATATCATATCATATCATATCATATCATATTACATTACATTATATCATATTTCATATTTTACATGTTGAATTGTAAACCTATACAGCCGGATAAAAGATTGAGGTATGATAATCTACAACAAGAGCCTACTTCCGGTTGGACTTTGCCCAGTGGCTTTACCTGTCCATCCTCTGTCGCAGTAACATCCTACAAGGTTAAACCCGAAGGACACGAATTCGTCATCCACAGATATGTTCAGGTCACAGCGACCGTGGCCAGAGCACCCACACAGGTTAATCATGACGTCATGAATGGCTGACCTGCCGTACTTTCCATCAATCGCAATGAACCTTCAATTAGAATGTATGGGCAGTTCAGAATTGTTTTTTAAATATGTTTCCGTCTTAACCGTCGCAATGTCAGAAAACTAATGACATTTGTGGTGTCCTTGTACGTCCAACAAACAGAAATATTCATTCTTTGGCCAAAGAGTAAACAGTCTTTTTCGAATACTGTTAAACAAGAGTTGCTAAAATATGTTAACTGCAACTTTTTTGAATAAAACTGTCAAGATTCATCAAATAAACAAATGACTAGGACGTACCGGAAGATTTCGCGCTTTAGACTGCCTGGGGTCCACTGGACTTCAATTTTGTTGTCGGATATCCTGCTATACGTGGCATTTGCAGGCATCTCCTCCTGTATGACTATGTCAGCGTTATTTCCGTCCGGGTCTTCTAGGGCCAAGCGGAACACCACCGGCTCATTCACGCTTGCAAAGATCTCGGTTGGCCCAGTTATGATTGGAGCATGGTTTTCTGTGGAGTAGTTCAAACAAATCACACTCCTTCAATATTGAATCGCGCAACAGTTAAATGTCATAGTCTTTGACTTTCTCTCTGACCAAATGTAGTACATTATGCATACGAATTACCAAGTCAGCAGGTTGCTAGATGTGTAATATTTACAGTGTGACAAATGGATTTGGGCTTGATCGCTTCTGCAGGGTTTGGCGTCATGCATATCGTTTATATCGTATGTTATCGTTTAAAAACCCGCTGGTTCCAGTTAAAGATAATATATGTATGTCGCACCCTGAAACAGTACACTGACAGTGTCAGGCCAGAAAATATCAAGATAACAAACTGTAAAAGGTCCATTAGGCTTTGACGCGGCTCAGGATTGAAATCGTGTATACAGTATGCACCATATGGATAAAAGATGCATATAATGGGTATCGCACTAGATGGTTAAAGGATGTATATAATGAGTATTACACCAGATGGACAAAGGGAGTATATAATGAGTATTTACGTAGGGTTTGCCGGATAATAGCTAGTCCGTTAAACATCTCCAGGCTGCTGATAGCCGCATCCCTTCCGTCGCGAAGATAGTCGTATCTACACAGTGTGTGATTCCCGCATAGTTTATCTACAGCAGACAGTACATCTGGGGAGGCTCTGCTTTCAAGTTCAGCCAGAAGAGTTGGGGTAAAGTTCAGATAGCCTGACTGGTTCAGTGGCTGGTACCACAGAGAACTATAGTCCAGCTCGTTTACTTGCCCTGCAATGCGCAAACACATAAATTCAGAGATTTACTTTTTTAATCTTGCTTAAACATGATGAATCTGAAAAACTTCTTATACATTTATAAATTGATTTTGAAAAGTCTGTTTTATCAGCTATAATGTTATATTAGCGGTAATATTTCAAGTTGTCCTAGAAAATCAAATTCAACGGTCTATGTAATGTAAAATCATGATACTCACATTCTTTAAGAAGGTCGTAAAGTTGACTTTCGGATTGCCCATCCAACAGTACAATCTCTGATGGGGTGGATATATCATCGAGTGGAAAGCCGTTGCTGTTACCAAACAGACCTTCTGTGCTGTTGATTCCAGATCGTGGTCCTATCACCATTCCCTGAAGCTCTCCATTTACGAAAGTGAAATTCACCGCGAAGTCTGCAATAAATTTACACACAGTATGTTGTATATTATATATATACATATATATTTACGAGTGGTAGTTCACAAATACCAAGTAAATAGAGTAAGTTGTCAAGGCAAGTACCTGCTTTAATCCGGACCCGTTAAATACCCGGCAGGAGGATTTTAATGGCGTCAAATGTTTCTCTCCCTGTTCATCATAATGACGTCACAATGAAGACAGGGCGACATCACAGTAGAAACTGATACATTGTAACGCTGTAGACTTCGCCCTACAGTCTATTTTTGTACTAGGAATGGTTCAAGGTCCTGCTTCACGCTAGCGACACTACACCGGATAAAAATATGCCGCCTTCCCATTGCGCCAGGATCTCCTGTAATTTAAATAAATCTACCATAATTCTCTTGCACCATACCATATGCATTCTCACCTGACTCGAACAGGGCAATTATACTGTTGCTGTCGGTAAAGATCAGAGCATCCCCCGTCTGAAGAGTGGAATCTCCGCCAAACTGAAGGGTTGTATTCTGTCCATTGACTAGTATCACGAGTCCTGATGTTGTGAAAAAAATAACATTTCGACTAAACGATAACAGGTAACAGGTTGTTTCACGACATCATTTTAACAATTTATGGGTATATTTTGAGTGTAACAGGTCACAAGAATAAGGGCATTAGGAGAGATTTCTGTCATTATGGGGATATGTTCAATCATTCTTTTGTCTTGACATTCCCAGGGAAGACTGTATACTGCAAGGTAAACAGTGGTAGAAGAATATTTCTGAGCACCTGGCACATGGAGGAGGACCAGTCAACGTTCACTGAAGCAATTATGAAAGTGTATGTTGTTGTTGTATTCAGAGCTTTTTGACGATAAGGTGCGCGAGAGAGACAGACGATAAGCAGTATGTGCATGTAGGACGGTATAATGCCGACCCTTTACATGGGGGTCGAACACCTGGGGCGAGATCTCCTACCTGTGTTGTTTTGATCCAGCCCTACTTGCACGGTAGTGTTTCCGCCAGCCACAGCAAAAGCCGTGAACACTGAACTGCTGACGTTATTCACGAGTTCACTCTCCATTCTGCCCTGTAGAATCATACGCTCATTCGCACCGGTGGAATTGACAAGAGTAACGCCACCTTGGCCGGCAAAGGTATAGTTCAAACCATCAAATGTTTGGTAGTGAGTGCCGTCTGTAAATGCTGGAATAGAATGGTTTGAAATAACAGTAAATTTTCTGAGGAAAGACGTGAAGATAAAAATGCCACAGACGACGCAATCAATAACTATGTAATCCTACCTAGGCCTATATACTTTGGGTAATAATCTTACCTATGGTTGGAGGCTTATAACTCTCACAGGATACAGTTGGGCGGTACTGTCTGAACACGTGACACAAATCTTCGTGTACGCAACAGCTTTGGTAGGCCATGTACTCAGAAGAAAGTGGTTGTCCAGCTTTATCGGTTCTGATAAGGCTTGTTCGATCCAAATCCCGATGCAAGAGACTGCCATACGATACACTATCTTGGCGGCTCTCATAGCAGCACAGCTGTTCAATAGATAACAGGATACATACATTATATATAGAAACTATCATAACAGCGTGTGATCCGCGATGATGTATCAGCTCAATTTGTCTGACGCCGGTCTGTCGTATCATCTGAGCTCGAAGGGCGAGTCTGATGAGACAACGATAACTTTGTTTTTACGTCCAAAATGGTCAAAAGGTCACGGCCATCGCGGATGACACTTTCTGGATATATTTCCGATTCAGATGCTGAAGAATTAGCAGGGTTCCCACTCAGGTGCTGAAGAATTGGCTGGTGTCACCGTGGGTTCCCACTCAGATGCTGAAGAATTGGCTGGTGCAACCGCGGGTTCGCACTCAGTAACCCTGCCTCAAACCACAAGCAATACATGTCAACCACCTAGGCCATTCGATCGAGTGTTTTCCCACAAAAGGTATGCTGTTTATAGAAATTGTAATGTCTAACAATTTTTTCCCTTAAGAATAACAGCGCATTTTATATCGATGGGTACCAAAATAAACAGAGTGAAAGGCACCCATTCCGCACGTTCTCGTGACAGCAGCCATTGCTAGTACTTGTAAGTGGACAAGTATTTGGTTCTCTACATGTCTTCTCGTAACCTTTGCTTCTAGGGCAGCACTATGACCCTGTAGTCTCTCACTAATGCGGTCGCTGTGGAAGGTCTGCCACCAATCTGCGGGTGTTTGTGAGTTTCACCCTGGTCCTGTCTGGCTTACTCCCACCATGATGCTGGCTGCGTCATACAAGTGAAATATCCTGGAGCACGACGTAGATACTAATCAAATGACTACATCAGTTTACCTTTTGTTACATCAAAAGATTCGGGGAGTATCATACTTCTGTTTGATTTTTTTCAACTCGTCAGCATGCATATAGTAGGTGTTCTGCGAGGCCAACAGAAAGAAATATACCTGCTGAAAGCCACTTGAGGATGCGGAGCGTGATGTTGCGCAGAACTCCGTGTCATTCCAGCTGAACCATGGGTCTAATTGGGCCTGCTCCTGGTTACAAGGGCAATACAGCACAGGTACTTTCCATAGTTCACTAGCTTGTTCCATTACAAACCAGTCTGCGCAGATTTGCTTGTAGTTGACGCCACTGATATCGGGATTGCTGAGTTCAAACATCCACGAACCCACTTGACCTAAAACAATGCAAACATAAAAGAGCCGATTTTTATGCCTCACTTCGATAACAGTGAGAGTAAATTGGAAGATACAGAATATTACACACTGGTAGTGAGTCTACATGTCAACTGAAGTACACAACTTTTGAATTTCTTGAGACCATGCATGGAACATTACAAGTACACAAATACGGCAGGATACTAACATGTAAACCTTGTATATACCAAAACTATGAAATCAATAAAAATACTGATAACATATAATCTAATAAATACTGACTACTGCATACCCGTATTTCCGATAAAAGACCCAATTCCAAAGGCATCAGGTGTGCCAGAAACATACAGCGTTTCATTGTGTATTCCATCATTTGCGTCATACCCAATGATGGCTCTCCTGCTCTCGTCGTACCTGTCCCAGTTGGAGTAATTGCTTTTGTAGTTATAGATAACAACGGTTCTCTGTCCATCGCTGACCAACACAGCTTGAAAGGTCATTGTCTGTAAGACAAGAGAAGAAAGGTAGGTGTACTTTTTTTAGCCACTGCGTAAGCTTCACCTAAAGCTATGGCAGCATGTCTCAAGAGTGAAGAAATTAATCGCTAACTGCTTACCTCATTTGTGTCGACGCCATGGGGCAGCAAGGGTTTGACAGAATCCCAGGTAACGACCAGACCCCAAATAGCACTAAAATTGCTCGTAGCATTTGAATCACTTCCAGCTATAAATGCATCATTTAAACTGACTATTTCCGATAGCATATTCAAATAATCAGCATCCGTGTTGTTTGGAGCTAGCCTGCTGTATTGGTTGTAGTAAAGCCTGGACGCCGTAGTATTGGCGTCGATGTTAGTCCAAAACGGTGCGATGATTGTGCTGTTGTAGCCCTGGGCCGGAAATGGGTCAGGAAAGTAGCCCAAGGTGTCATTGCCTAATGATATCATTCCATTCGGACTTATCTGTAAAAAATACAAATATTATTACCTGTATGCGATTCGATGAAATCGTTTTAAAGAGACACAGTTATCACACCGATGCTTGGCTTATCTGGCGATAGGTACAATCTTTTGCTGTACCTAAATGTAGTCGAAGGTCTACAATTGTTTTGTTTTCCCTTGTGTTTAGTTTCATTATATTTTCATTTTTTCTGGCCGTCGTGCAATAAGAAAATTAGTGCATCATTCGCCGATAATCACTTCTTATCCCCACTAAGAAAACTGAAACACTTTAAAACCGAGGCAGTCATCTGTTTAATGTGATGACTTTCAAACATTCCATACGACAGCTACTATTAAACTCTGCATATATGTAGAGGAGAATTACTGCCCGTGTGTCTACTCACCTCGGCATAGTCGTAGTCCTGGTCGTAGACTGTAGATTCAGGTTCTAAATGAATTCGCTCGGAAGACTGATCACCTGTTAGAGTTATTTCTGTATCACCCGCGCCCACGCCAAACTCAACAAGGGCACCTGCAATCAGCATCAATGTTAGCTGTATATCATATGCAAACTTGCAATAAGAATGCGAAGGTGACCTATAATCATGAAACATTTCCCGATATAAAACGGGCCAAATTAACATGAAATAAATTTAGAAAAGTTGATGTGCAGGTGGTAGTGTCCATCTACCCACTATCCATGTACCGAATATAGGTGCAATTTGCCTTACTCCACGCGACCGCTATTCTGTAGTATTAATTCTTTAATTGCCTATTTGCCCTTACATTGGCATTACGTATACTGTACCAATACTTCGCATATTTAACTTTTACAATCATCCTTTCCCAAAGAAACACTTCAAAGGGCAAAAAAGAAAAAAAATCATATTAGTCACGTGTAAGAAGTTATCTCTATGTTAATTTGTCAACGATTCAACAACAGCGTGGAAAAGTTTTGTCCATTTCCGTCTATGTTGCAAAACAACTAGTGATTGCCTACTGTTGCAAACAACCGCCGATAAAACAAATGGCCTCTGTCATGTGTGTCGTAAAATCTCCTCCGATGTAGGTGCTATCAGCAAACGCTGCCGCGCCAGTGTGAATATTCTAAAAGTTTCCATTTTTTATCAAAGAAACCCTTGCATTTAGATGCGAACTCGTCCCCTTGTCGCTCAGGCCGATTGCCAGCCTGCTCTCAATGAGAGATCGACTGCAGAAGGACACAAGGGCTTACCAAATATGCGGTTGAAGATGTTATATAACTGGTCTAACTGATGTAATAGGCCAGCCAAAAATATTCGTTGTTAACCATTCACGTCAACTCTGTCTTTTTTCTTTTATATAATGTTTTGTTGATATCTGTTCACGTGAGATCTATAAGAATTTGGATTCAAGACAAGTTTTCTCTTACAAATTATATCTTGAATATATCACTAGAACTTTGTCGGACGTTTATTAAAGTCAACTGATAAACACATGGAGGTGCTTGTCCCCACCCCGTAACCTTCCGATATGCTAACAATCTAACATTGAAACGTATTCATTCATGCATAGGCCTATTTTATAGCTGGAAACATATCTAATAAAAAAAATTACATCTCACTCCTGAACCATCAATGCACGATTTCCCATCTAGTTTCAAGGGGTACTTTGTACCAAGATAGTTTTACCAATTTTATTTAAAATGGGACGCAATATTATTGTTTGAAAGTTGATGTGCTACAGCGATGGAATGAAATTTATTTAATTATCTTTTTCACCTTGAAGGTATTTGGCGTGGTCGTACCACTGGACGTCACACTACAAGTACTTAAGAAAGTCCTGTTGCCCTGATGTTAGACTTGAAGATGTCACTAATACTGTGGTCATACCTGTACTCTGCGCTGATGGCGATGATGTAGTTGCTGTTGAGCTAGTACTAGAGCCACTAGTCGTACCACGGGGTATCTCACTAGAAGTACTTGTAGAGGGTGATGCTTGCCCAAATGTTATAGCAGAAGTAATCATAGAAGGTGGTGTTTGCATTGATGCTAATGTCGAAGTTATTAGCGGTGCTGTCGTCGTAACTGTACTTTGCATTGACGTTTCTGTAGTACTTCCTGTAATTGTGCTCATACTCCTGCCAGTAGTAGTAGCACTCTGCCTTACACCAGTACTCGCAGAAGGTGGTGTTTGCGAGGACTCCAAAATCGATGTTATCACCGGTGCTGTGGTCATATCTGTACTATGCATTGACTTTGGCGTCGCCCTTCCTGTTGTTGTGGGTATGCTAGGCCCAGTTGTGATAGCACTTTCCATTACAGCAGAAGTCCTTGTAGATGGTGGTGTTTGTGTGGACCCCCAAGTCAAAGTTATCACCGGAGGCGTAGTGTTATCTGTACTCTGCACGGAGGTTGGCGTTGCACTTGCTGTAGTTGTTATACTAGGTCCAGTTGTGGTAGCACTTTGCGTTAATACAGAAGTGCTTGTAGATGGTGCTGTTTGCCGGGACCCCAAAATCGAAGTTGTCACCGGATGTGTAGTGGTATCTAGATTCTGCGCTGGGGTTGACGCCGCTCTTCCTTTTGTTGTGGATATACCAGGTTCATTTGTGGTAGGACCTTGCGTTAGACTAGAAGTACTTGTAGAAGGCAATGTTTGTGGAGATACTTGAACTGAAGTTGTCACTGTTGGTGTGGTCGTACCGTCATTCTGCACTGACGTTGATGATGTAGTTCCTGTTGTGCTAGTACTAGGTCCCGTGGTAACTGGGCTTGGTGATACACTAGAAGTAGTTGTAGAAGGTGATGTTACCGTTAAAGTGAAGACTGATGTCGTTGTCTTACTTGTATTCTGCAATGGCGTCAAAAATACATTTCCTGTTGTTCTTGTGCTTGGGCCTGTTGTCGCACCACTGGGTGTTAAGCCGGAGGCACGTGATGAAAATGATGTTTGCGTGAACCTCGAGGTTATCACTGCTTCTGATGTCGTATCTACACTCTGCACTGAGGTTGACGTCGCACTTCCTGTTGTTGTGATTATACGAGGTGGAGTAGTGGTGGGACTTTCCGTTACACCAGAAGTACTTGTAGAAGGTGATGTTTGTGGAGATATTCCACTTGAAGTTGTGACTACTGGTGTGGTCGTACCAGTGGCTTGTGTTGACGTTGCTGATGTAGCTCCTGTTGTACTAGCACTAGTTGTCGCTGTCGCGGGAGTTACTGTTCCACTAAAAGTACTTGTTAAAGGTGATGTTTGTGCAGATGTAGCAGTTGAAGTTGTCACTACTGGTGTGGTGGTACCTGGTGTCTGCACTGACGGCGAAGTAGCTCCTGTTGTGCTGGTGCTCGAGCTTGTGGTCGTAGTAGTGGGTATTACAGCAGACGTACTTGTAGAAGGTGATGTTTGGGCAGATGTAACAGTTGACGTTGTCACTACTGGTGTGGTGGTACCTGACGGCGAAGTAGCTCCAGTTGTGCCGGTGCTCGAGCTTGTGGTCGTAGCAGTGGGTGTTACAGCAGAAGTACCTGTGGAAGGTGATGTTTGGGCAGATGTAACAGTTGACGTTGTCACTACTGGTGTGGTGGTACCTGACGTCTCCACTGATGGCGAAGTAGCTCCTCTTGTGCTGGTACTCGTTCCTGTGGTGGTAGCAGTGGGTGTTACACCAGACGTACTTGTGGAAGGTGATGTGGACCCCACACTCGAGGTTATCACTGGCGCTGTTGTTGTATCTATACTCTGCACTGAGGTTGACGTCGCACTTCCTGTTGTTGTGGTTATACCAGGTGGAGTAGTGGTGGGACTTTCCGTTACACCAGAAGTACTTGTAGAAGGTGAAGTTTGTGGATATATTCCACTTGAAGTTGTGACTACTGGTGTGGTCGTACCAGTGGCTTGTGTTGACGTTGCTGATGTAGCTCTTGTTGTACTAGCACTAGTTGTCGCTGTGGTGGGAGTTACTGTTCCTCTAAAAGTACTTGTTAAAGGTGATGTTTGTGCAGATGTAACAATTGAGGTTGTCACTACTGGTGTGGTGGTACCTGGTGTCTGCACTGACGGCGAAGTAGCTGCTGTTGTGCCGGTGCTCGAGCTTGTGTTCGTAGCAGTGGGTGTTACAGCAGAAGTACCTGTGGAAGGTGATGTTTGGGCAGATGTAGCAGTTGAAGTTGTCACTACTGGTGTGGTGGTACCTGACGTCTCCACTGACGGCGAAGTAACTCCTCTTGTGCTGGTACTCGTTCCTGTGGTGGTAGCAGTGGGTGTTACATCAGACGTACTTGTGGAAGGTGATGTGGACCCCACACTCGAGGTTATCACTGGCGCTGTTGTTGTATCTATACTCTGCACTGAGGTTGACGTCGCACTTCCTGTTGTTGTGGTTATACCAGGTGGAGTAGTGGTGGGACTTTCCGTTACACCAGAAGTACTTGTAGAAGGTGATGTTTGTGGAGATATTCCACTTGAAGTTGTGAGTACTGGTGATGTCGTACCAGTGGCTTGTGTTGACGTTGCTGATGTAGCTCCTGTTGTACTAGCACTAGCTGTCGCGGTCGCGGGAGTTACTGTTCCACTAGAAGTACTTGTTAAAGGTGATGTTTGTGCAGATGTAGTAGTTGAAGTTGTCACCACTGCTGTGGTGGTACCTGGTGTCTGCACTGACCGCGAAGTAACTCCTGTTGTGGCGGTGCTCGAGATTGTGGTCGTAGCAGTGGGTGTTACAGCAGACGTACCTGTAGAAGGTGATGTTTGGGTAGATATAACAGTTGACGTTGTCACTACTGGTGTGGTGGTACCTGACGTCTCCACTGACGGCGAAGTAGCTCCTCTTGTGGTTGTACTGGTTTCTGTTGTGGTAGCAGTGGGTGTTACACCAGACGTACTTGTGGAAGGTGATGTGGACCCCACACTCGAGGTTATCACTGGCGCTGTTGTTGTATCTATACTCTGCACTGAGGTTGACGTCGCACTTCCTGTTGTTGTGGTTATACCAGGCGGAGTAGTGGTGGGACTTTCCGTTACACCAGAAGTACTTGTAGAAGGTGATGTTTGTGGAGATATTCCACTTGAAGTTGTGAGTACTGGTGTGGTCGTACCAGTGGCTTCTTTTGACGTTGCTGATGTAGCTCCTGTTGTACTAGCACTAGTTGTCGCTGTGGTGGGAGTTACTGTTCCACTAGAAGTACTTGTTAAAGGTGATGTTTGTGCAGATGTAGCAGTTGAAGTTGTCACTACTGGTGTGGTGGTACCTGGTGTCTGTACTGACGGCGAAGTAGCTCCTGTTGTGCCGGTGATCGAGCTTGTGGTCGTAGCAGTGGGTGTTACATCAGACGTACCTGTAGAAGATGATGTTTGGGCAGATGTAACAGTTGACGTTGTCACTACTGGTGTGGTGGTACCTGACGTCTCCACTGACGGCGAAGTAGCTCCTCTTGTGGTTCTACTCGTTCCTGTGGTGGTAGCAGTGGGTGTTACACCAGACGTACTTGTGGAAGGTGATGTGGACCCCACACTCGAGGTTATCACAGGCGCTGTTGTTGTATCTATACTCTGCACTGAGGTTGACGTCGCACTTCCTGTTGTTGTGGTTATACCAGGTGGAGTAGTGGTGGGACTTTCCCTTACAGCAGAAGTACTTGTAGAAGGTGATGTTTGTGGAGATATTCCACTTGAAGTTGTGACTACTGGTGTGGTCGTACCAGTGGCTTGTGTTGCCGTTGCTGATGTAGCTCTTGTTGTACTAGCACTAGTTGTCGCTGTGGTGGGAGTTACTGTTCCACTAGAAGTACTTGTTAAAGGTGATGTTTGTGCAGATGTAGCAGTTGAAGCTGTCACTACTACTCTGGTGGTACCTGGTGTCTGCACTGACGGCGAAGTAGCTCCTGTTGTGCCGGTGCTCGAGCTTGTGGTCGTAGCAGTGGGTGTTACAGCAGACGTACCTGTAGAAGGTGATGTTTGGGCAGATGTAACAGTTGACGTTCTCATTACTGGTGTGGTGGTACCTGACGTCTCCACTGACGGGAAAGTAGCTCCTCTTGTGCTGGTACTCGTTCCTGGGGTGGTAGCAGTGGGTGTTACACCAGGCGTACTTGTGGAAGGTGATGTGGACCCCACACTCGAGGTTATCACTGACGCTGTTGTTGTATCTATACTCTGCACTGAGGTTGACGTCGCACTTCCTGTTGTTGTGGTTATACCAGGCGGAGTAGTGGTGGGACTTTCCGTTACACCAGAAGTACTTGTAGAAGGTGATGTTTGTGGAGATATTCCACTTGAAGTTGTGACTACTGGTGTGGTCGTACCAGTGGCTTGTGTTGACGTTGCTGATGTAGCTCCAGTTGAACTAGTACTAGCTCTTGCTGTCGAGGGAGTTACCGTTCCACTAGAAGTACTTGTTAAAGGTGATGTTTGTGCAGATGTAGTAGTTGAAGTTGTCACTACTGCTGTGGTGGTACCTGGTGTCTGCACTGACGGCGAAGTAGCTCCTGTTGTGCCGGTGCTCGAGCTTGTGGTCGTAGCAGTGGGTGTTACACCAGACGTGCCTGTAGAAGGTGATCTTTGGGTAGATGTAACAGTTGAGGTTATCACTACTGGTGTGGTGGTACCTGACGGCGAAGTAGCTCCTGCTGTGCCGGTGCTCGAGCTTGTTGTCGTAGCAGTGGGTGTTACAGCAGACGTACCTGTAGAAGATGATGTTTGGGCAGATGTAACAGTTGACGTTGTCACTACTGGTGTGGTGGTACCTGACGTCTCCACTGATGGCGAAGTAGCTCCTCTTGTGGTTGTACTCGTTCCTGTGGTGGTAGCAGTGGGTGTTACACTAGACGTACTCGTGGAAGGTGATGTGGACCCCACACTCGAGGTTATCACAGGCGCTGTTGTTGTATCTATACTCTGCACTGAGGTTGACGTCGCACTTCCTGTTGTTGTGGTTATACCAGGTGGAGGAGTGGTGGGACTCTCCGTTACACCAGAAGTACTTGTAGAAGGTGATGTTTGTGGAGATATTTCACTTGAAATTGTGACTACTAGTGTGGTCGTACCAGTGGCTTGTGTTGACGTTCCTGATGTAGCTCTTGTTGTACTAGCACTAGTTGTCGCTGTGGTGGGAGTTACTGTTCCACTAGAAGTACTTGTTAAAGGTGATGTTTGTGCAGATGTAGCAGTTGAAGTTGTCACTACTACTCTGGTGGTACCTGGTGTCTGCACTGACGACGAAGTAGCTGCTGTTGTGCCGGTGCTCGAGCTTGTGTTCGTAGCAGTGGGTGTTACATCAGACGTACCTGTAGAAGGTGATGTTTGGGCAGATGTAACAGTTGACGTTCTCATTACTGGTGTGGTGGTACCTGACGTCTCCACTGACGGGAAAGTAGCTCCTCTTGTGCTGGTACTCGTTCCTGGGGTGGTAGCAGTGGGTGTTACACCAGGCGTACTTGTGGAAGGTGATGTGGACCCCACACTCGAGGTTATCACTGGAGCTGTTGTTGTATCTATACTCTGCATTGAGGTTGACGTCGCACTTCCTGTTGTTGTGGTTATACCAGGTGCAGTAGTGGTGGGACTTTCCGTTACACCAGAAGTACTTGTAGAAGGTGATGTTTGTGGAGATATTCCACTTGAAGCTGTGAGTACTGGTGTGGTCGTACCAGTGGCTTGTGTTGACGTTGCTGATGTAGCTCCTGTTGTACCAGCACTAGTTGTCGCCGTGGTGGGAGTTACTGTTCCACTAGAAGTACTTGTAAAAGGTGATGTTTGTGCAGATGTAGCAGTTGAAGTTGTCACTACTGGTGTGGTGGTACCTGGTGTCTGCACTGACGGCGAAGTAGGTCCTGTTGTGCCGATGCTCGAGCTTGTGGTCGTAGCAGTGGGTGTTACAGCAGACGTACCTGTAGAAGATGATGTTTGGGCAGATGTAACAGTTGACGTTGTCACTACTGGTGTGGTGGTACCTGACGTCTCCACTGACGGCGAAGTAGCTCCTCTTGTGGTTGTACTGGTTTCTGTGGTGGTAGCAGTGGATGTTACACCAGACTTACTTGTGGAAGGTGATGCGGACCCCACACTCGTGGTTATCACTGGTCCTGTTGTTGTATCTATACTCTGCACTGAGGTTGACGTCGCACTTCCTGTTGTTGTGGTTATACCAGGTGGAGTAGTGGTGGGACTTTCCGTTACAGCAGAAGTACTTGTAGAAGGTGATGTTTGTGGAGATATTCCACTGGAAGTTGTGACTACTGGTGTGGTCGTACCAGTGGCTTGTGTTGACGTTGCTGATGTAGCTCCTGTTGTACTAGCACTAGTTGTCGCTGTGGTGGGAGTTACTGTTCCACTAGAAGTACTTGTTAAAGGTGATGTTTGTGCAGATGTAGCAGTTGAAGTTGTCACTACTGGTGGGGTGGTACCTGGTGTCTGCACTGACGGCGAAGTAGCTGCTGTTCTGCCGGTGCTCGAGCTTGTGGTCGTAGCAGTGGGTGTTACAGCAGACGTACCTGTGGAAGGTGATGTTTGGGCAGATGTAACAGTTGACGTTGTCACTACTGCTGTGGTGGTACCTGACGTCTGCACTGACGGCGAAGTAGCTTCTGTTGTGCCGGTGCTCGAGCTTGTGGTCGTAGCAGTGGGTGTTACAGCAGACGTACCTGTAGAAGGTGATGTTTGGGCAGATGTAACAGTTGACGTTGTCACTACTGGTGTGGTAGTACCTGACGTCTCGACTGACGGCGAAGTAGCTCCTCTTGTGCTGGTATTCGTTCCTGTGGTGGTAGCAGTGGGTGTTACACCAGACGTACTTGTGGAAGGTGATGTGGACCCCACACTCGAGGTTATCACTGGCGCTGTTGTTGTATCTATACTCTGCACTGAGGTTGACGTCGGACTTCCTGTTGTTGTGGTTATAGCAGGTGCAGTAGTGGTGGGACTTTCCGTTACACCAGAAGTACTTGTAGAAGGTGATGTTTGTGGAGATATTCCACTTGAAGTTGTGACTACTGGTGTGGTCGTACCAGTGGCTTGTGTTGACGTTGCTGATGTAGCTCCTGTTGTACTAGCACTAGTTGTCGCTGTGGTGGGAGTTACTGTTCCACTAGAAGTACTTGTTAAAGGTGATGTTTTTGCAGATGTAGCAGTTGAAGTTGTCACTACTGGTGTGGTGGTACCTGGTGTCTGCACTGACGGCGAAGTAGCTGCTGTTGTGCCGGTGCTCGACTTTGTGGTCGTAGCAGTGGGTGTTACAGCAGACGTACCTGTAGAAGATGATGTTTGGGCAGATGTAACAATTGACGTTGTCACTACTGGTGTGGTGGTACCTGACGTCTGCACTGACGGCGAAGTAGCTGCTGTTGTGCCGGTGCTCGAGCTTGTGGTCGTAGCAGTGGGTGTTACAGCAGACGTACCTGTAGAAGGTGATGTTTGGGCAGATGTAACAGTTGACGTTGTCACTACTGGTGTGGTGGTACCTGACGTCTCCACTGACGGCGAAGTAGCTCCCCTTGTGCTGGTACTCGTTCCTGTGGTGGTACCAATGTGTGTTACACCAGACGTACTTGTGGAAGGTGATGTGGACCCCACACTCGAGGTTATCACTGGCGCTGTTGTTGTATCTATACTCTGCACTGAGGTTGACGTCGGACTTTCTGTTGTTGTGGTTATACCAGGTGCAGTAGTGGTGGGACTTTCCGTTACACCAGAAGTACTTGTAGAAGGTGATGTTTGTGGAGATATTCCACTGGAAGTTGTGACTACTGGTGTGGTCGTACCAGTGGCTTGTGTTGACGTTGCTGATGTAGCTCCTGTTGTACTAGCACTAGTTGTCGCTGTGGTGGGAGTTACTGTTCCACTAGAAGTACTTGTTAAAGGTGATGTTTGTGCAGATGTAGCAGTTGAAGTTGTCACTACTGGTGTGGTGATACCTGGTGTCTGCACTGACGGCGAAGTAACTGCTGTTGTGCCGGTGCTCGAGCTTGTGGTCGTAGCAGTGGGTGTTACATCAGACGTACCTGTAGAAGGTGATGTTTGGGCAGATGTAACAGTTGACGTTGTCACTACTGGTGTGGTGGTACCTGACGTCTCCACTGACGGCGAAGTAGCTTCTCTTGTGCTGGTACTCGTTCCTGTGGTGGTGGCAATGGGTGTTAAACCAAACGTACTTGTGGAAGGTGATGTGGACCCCACACTCGAGGTTATCACTGGCGCTGTTGTTGTATCTATACTCTGCACGGAGGTTGACGTCGGACTTCCTGTTGTTGTGGTTATACCAGGTGCAGTAGTGGTGGGACTTTCCGTTACACCAGAAGTACTTGTAGAAGGTGATGTTTGTGGAGATATTCCACTGGAAGTTGTGACTACTGGTGTGGTCGTACCAGTGGCTTGTGTTGACGTTGCTGATGTAGCTCCTGTTGTACTAGCACTAGTTGTCGCTGTGGTGGGAGTTACTGTTCCACTAGAAGTACTTGTTAAAGGTGATGTTTGTGCAGATGTAGCAGTTGAAGTTGTCACTACTGGTGTGGTGGTACCTGGTGTCTGCACTGACGGCGAAGTAGCTGCTGTTCTGCCGGTGCTCGAGCTTGTGGTCGTAGCAGTGGGTGTTACAGCAGACGTACCTGTAGAAGATGATGTTTGGGCAGATGTAACAGTTGAAGTTGTCACTACTGGTGTGGTGGTACCTGACGTCTGCACTGACGGCGAAGTAGCTTCTGTTGTGCCGGTGCTCGAGCTTGTGGTCGTAGCAGTGGGTGTTACAGCAGACGTACCTGTAGAAGGTGATGTTTGGGCAGATGTAACAGTTGACGTTGTCACTACTGGTGTGGCAGTACCTGACGTCTCCACTGACGGCGAAGTAGCTCCTCTTGTGCTGGTATTCGTTCCTGTGGTGGTAGCAGTGGGTGTTACACCAGACGTACTTGTGGAAGGTGATGTGGACCCCACACTCGAGGTTATCACTGGCGCTGTTGTTGTATCTATACTCTGCACTGAGGTTGACGTCGGACTTCCTGTTGTTGTGGTTCTACCAGGTGCAGTAGTGGTGGGACTTTCCGTTACACCAGAAGTACTTGTAGAAGGTGATGTTTGTGGAGATATTCCACTTGAAGTTGTGACTATTGGTGTGGTCGTACCAGTGGCTTGTGTTGACGTTGCTGATGTAGCTCCTGTTGTACTAGCACTAGTTGTCGCTGTGGTGGGAGTTACTGTTCCACTAGAAGTACTTGTTAAAGGTGATGTTTTTGCAGATGTAGCAGTTGAAGTTGTCACTACTGGTGTGGTGGTACCTGGTGTCTGCACTGACGGCGAAGTAGCTGCTGTTGTGCCGGTGCTCGACTTTGTGGTCGTAGCAGTGGGTGTTACAGCAGACGTACCTGTAGAAGATGATGTTTGGGCAGATGTAACAATTGACGTTGTCACTACTGCTGTGGTGGTACCTGACGTCTGCATTGACGGCGAAGTAGCTGCTGTTGTGCCGGTGCTCGAGCTTGTGGTCGTAGCAGTGGGTGTTACATCAGACGTACCTGTAGAAGGTGATGTTTGGGCAGATGTAACAGTTGACGTTGTCACTACTGGTGTGGTGGTACCTGACGTCTCCACTGACGGCGAAGTAGCTCCCCTTGTGCTGGTACTCGTTCCTGTGGTGGTACCAATGTGTGTTACACCAGACGTACTTGTGGAAGGTGATGTGGACCCCACACTGGAGGTTATCACTGGCGCTGTTGTTGTATCTATACTCTGCACTGAGGTTGACGTCGGACTTTCTGTTGTTGTGGTTATTTCAGGTGCAGTAGTGGTGGGACTTTCCGTTACACCAGAAGTACTTGTAGAAGGTGATGTTTGTGGAGATATTCCACTGGAAGTTGTGACTACTGGTGTGGTCGTACCAGTGGCTTGTGTTGACGTTGCTGATGTAGCTCCTGTTGTACTAGCACTAGTTGTCGCTGTGGTGGGAGTTACTGTTCCACTAGAAGTACTTGTTAAAGGTGATGTTTGTGCAGATGTAGCAGTTGAAGTTCTCACTACTGGTGTGGTGATACCTGGTGTCTGCACTGACGGCGAAGTAACTGCTGTTGTGCCGGTGCTCGAGCTTGTGGTCGTAGCAGTGGGTGTTACATCAGACGTACCTGTAGAAGGTGATGTTTGGGCAGATGTAACAGTTGACGTTGTCACTACTGGTGTGGTGGTACCTGACGTCTCCACTGACGGCGAAGTAGCTTCTCTTGTGCTGGTACTCGTTCCTGTGGTGGTGGCAATGGGTGTTAAACCAAACGTACTTGTGGAAGGTGATGTGGACCCCACACTCGAGGTTATCACTGGCGCTGTTGTTGTATCTATACTCTGCACGGAGGTTGACGTCGCACTTCCTGTTGTTGTGGTTATACCAGGTGCAGTAGTGGTGGGACTTTCCGTTACACCAGAAGTACTTGTAGAAGGTGATGTTTGTGGAGATATTCCACTGGAAGTTGTGACTACTGGTGTGGTCGTACCAGTGGCTTGTGTTGACGTTGCTGATGTAGCTCCTGTTGTACTAGCACTAGTTGTCGCTGTGGTGGGAGTTACTGTTCCACTAGAAGTACTTGTTAAAGGTGATGTTTGTGCAGATGTAGCAGTTGAAGTTGTCACTACTGGTGTGGTGGTACCTGGTGTCTGCACTGACGGCGAAGTAGCTGCTGTTGTGCCGGTGCTCGAGCTTGTGGTCGTAGCAGTGGGTGTTACAGCAGACGTACCTGTAGAAGATGATGTTTGGGCAGATGTAACAGTTGACGTTGTCACTACTGGTGTGGTGGTACCTGACGTCTGCACTGACGGCGAAGTAGCTGCTGTTGTGCCGGTGCTCGAGCTTGTGGTCGTAGCAGTGGGTGTTACATCAGACGTACCTGTAGAAGGTGATGTTTGGGCAGATGTAACAGTTGACGTTGTCACTACTGGTGTGGTGGTACCTGACGTCTCCACTGACGGCGAAGTAGCTCCTGTTGTGCCGGTGCTCGCCCTTGTGGTCGTAGCAGTGGGTGTTACACCAGATGTACTTGTGGAAGTTGATGTGGACCCCACACTCGAGGTTATCACTGGCGCTGTTGTTGTATCTATACTCTGCACTGAGGTTGACGTCGTACTTCCTGCTGTTGTGGTTATACCAGGTGCAGTAGTGGTGGGACTTTCCATTACACCAGAAGTACTTGTAGTAGGTGATGTTTGTGGAGATATTCCACTTGAAGTTGTGACCACTGGTGTGGTCGTACCAGTGGCTTGTGTTGACGTTGCTGATGTAGCTCCTGTTGTACTAGCACTAGTTGTCGCTGTGGTTGGAGTTACTGTTCCACTAGAAGTACTTGTTAAAGGTGATGTTTTTGCAGATGTAACAGTTGAAGTTGTCACTACTGGTGTGGTGGTACCTGGTGTCTGCACTGACGGTGAAGTAGCTCCTGTTGTGCCGGTGCTCGCCCTTGTGGTCGTAGCAGTGGGTGTTACATCAGACGTTCCTGTAGAAGGTGATGTTTGGGCAGATGTAACAGTTGACGTTGTCACTACTGATGTGGTGGTACCTGACGTCTCCACTGACGGCGAAGTAGCTCCTCTTGTGCTGGTGCTCGTTCCTGTGGTGGGAGCAATGGGTGTTAAACCAGATGTACTTGTGGAAGGTGATGTGGACCCCACACTCGAGGTTATCACTGGCGCTGTTGTTGTATCTATACTCTGCACTGAGGTTGACGTCGCACTTCCTGTTGTTGTGGTTATACCAGATGCAGTAGTGGTGGGACTTTCCGTTACACCAGAAGTACTTGTAGAAGGTGATGTTTGTGGAGATATTCCACTGGAAGTTGTGACTACTGGTGTGGTCGTACCAGTGGCTTGTGTTGACGTTGCTGATGTAGCTCCTCTTGTACTAGCACTAGTTGTCGCTGTGGTGGGAGTTACTGTTCCACTAGAAGTACTTGTTAAAGGTGATGTTTGTGCAGATGTAGCGGTTGAAGTTGTCACTACTGGTGTGGTGGTACCTGGTGTCTGCACTGACGGCGAAGTAGCTGCTGTTGTGCCGGTGCTCGAGCTTGTGGTCGTAGCAGTGGGTGTTACAGCAGACGTACCTGTAGAAGATGATGTTTGGGCAGATGTAACAGTTGACGTTGTCACTACTGGTGTGGTGGTAACTGACGTCTGAACTGACGGCGAAGTAGCTGCTGTTGTGCCGGTGCTCGAGCTTGTGGTCGTAGCAGTGGGTGTTACATCAGACGTACCTGTAGAAGGTGATGTTTGGGCAGATGTAACAGTTGACGTTGTCACTACTGGTGTGGTGGTACCTGACGTCTCCACTGACGGCGAAGTAGCTCCTCTTGTGCTGGTGCTCGTTCCTGTGGTGGTAGCAATGGGTGTTAAACCAGACGTACTTGTGGAAGGTGATGTGGACCCCACACTCGAGGTTATCACTGGCGCTGTTGTTGTATCTATACTCTGCACTGAGGTTGACGTCGCACTTCCTGTTGTTGTGGTTATACCAGATGCAGTAGTGGTGGGACTTTCCGTTACACCAGAAGTACTTGTAGAAGGTGATGTTTGTGGAGATATTCCACTGGAAGTTGTGACTACTGGTGTGGTCGTACCAGTGGCTTGTGTTGACGTTGCTGATGTAGCTCCTCTTGTACTAGCACTAGTTGTCGCTGTGGTGGGAGTTACTGTTCCACTAGAAGTACTTGTTAAAGGTGATGTTTTTGCAGATGTAACAGTTGAAGTTGTCACTACTGGTGTGGTGGTACCTGGTGTCTGCACTGACGGCGAAGTAGCTCCTGTTGTGCCGGTGCTTGCCCTTGTGGTCGTAGCAGTGGGTGTTACATCAGACGTTCCTGTAGAAGGTGATGTTTGGGCAGATGTAACAGTTGACGTTGTCACTACTGATGTGGTGGTACCTGATGTCTCCACTGACGGCGAAGTAGGTCCTCTTGTGCTGGTACTCGTTCCTGTGGTGGTAGCAGTGGGTGTTACACCAGATGTACTTGTGGAAGGTGATGTAGACCCCACACTCGAGGTTATCACTGGCGCTGTTGTTGTATCTATACTCTGCACTGAGGTTGACGTCGGACTTTCTGTTGTTTTGGTTATACCAGGTGCAGTAGTGGTGGGACTTTCCGTTACACCAGAAGTACTTGTAGAAGGTGATGTTTGTGGAGATATTCCACTGGAAGTTGTGACTACTGGTGTGGTCGTACCAGTGGCTTGTGTTGACGTTGCTGATGTAGCTCCTGTTGTACTAGCACTAGTTGTCGCTGTGGTGGGAGTTACTGTTGCTCTAGAAGTACTTGATAAAAGTGATGTTTGTGCATATGTAACAGTTGAAGTTGTCACTACTGGTGTGGTGATACCTGGTGTCTGCACTGGCGGCGAAGTAGCTCCTGTTGTGGCGGTGCTCGAGCTTGTGGTCGTAGCAGTGGGTGTTACATCAGACGTACCTGTAGAAGGTGATGTTTGGGCAGATGTAACAGTTGACGTTGTCACTACTGGTGTGGTGGTACCTGACGTCTCGACTGACGGCGAAGTAGCTCCTCTTGTGCTGGTACTCGTTCCTGTGGTGGTAGCAGTGGGTGTTACACCAGACGTAGTTGTGGAAGGTGATGTGGACCCCACACTCGAGGTTATCACTGGCGCTGTTGTTGTATCTATACTCTGCACTGAGGTTGACGTCGTACTTCCTGTTGTTGTGGTTGTACCAGGTGCAGTAGTGGTGGGACTTTCCGTTACACCAGAAGTACTTGTAGAAGGTGATGTTTGTGGAGATATTCCACTGGAAGTTGTGACTACTAGTGTGGTCGTACCAGTGGCTTGTGTTGACGTTGCTGATGTAGCTCCTGTTGTACTAGCACTAGTTGTCGCTGTGGTGGGAGTTACTGTTCCACTAGAAGTACTTGTTAAAGGTGATGTTTGTGCAGATGTAACAGTTGAAGTTGTCACTACTGGTGTGGTGGTACCTGGTGTCTGCACTGACGGCGAAGTAGCTCCTGTTGTGCCGGTGCTCGACCTTCTGGTGGTAGCAGTGGGTGTTACATCAGACGTACCTGTAGAAGGTGATGTTTGGGCAGATGTAACAGTTGACGTTGTCACTACTGGTGTGGTGGTACCTGACGTCTTCACTGACGGCGAAGTAGCTCCTCTTGTGCTGGTACTCGTTCCTGTGGTGGCAGCAATGGGTGTTACACCAGACGTACTTGTGGAAGGTGATGTGGACCCCACACTCGAGGTTATCACTGGCGCTGTTGTTGTATCTATACTCTGGACTGAGGTTGACGTCGTACTTCCTGTTGTTGTGGTTGTACCAGGTGCAGTAGTGGTGGGACTTTCCGTTACACCAGAAGTTCTTGTAGAAGGTGATGTTTGTGGAGATATTCCACTGGAAGTTGTGACTACTGGTGTGGTCGTACCAGTGGCTTGTGTTGACGTTTGTGATGTAGCTCCTGTTGTACTAGCACTAGTTGTCGCTGTGGTGGGAGTTACTGTTGCTTTAGAAGTACTTGATAAAAGTGATGTTTGTGCATATGTAACAGTTGAAGTTGTCACTACTGGTGTGGTGATACCTGGTGTGTGCACTGGCGGCGAAGTAGCTCCTGTTGTGGCGGTGCTCGAGCTTGTGGTGGTAGCAGTGGGTGTTACACCAGACGTACTTGTGGAAGGTGATGTTGACCCCACACTCGAGGTTATCACTGGCGCTGTTGTTGTATCTATACTCTGCACTGAGGTTGACGTCTGACTTCCTGTTGTGGTTATACCAGGTGCAGTAGTGGTGGGACTTTCCGTTACACGAGAAGTACTTGTAGAAGGTGATGTTTGTGGAGATAATCCACTTGAAGTTGTGACTACTGGTGTGGTCGTACCAGTGGCTTGTGTTGACGTTGCTGATGTAGCTCCTGTTGTACTAGCACTAGTTGTCGCTGTGGTGGGAGTTACTGTTGCTCTAAAAGTACTTGATAAAAGTGATGTTTGTGCATATGTAACAGTTGAAGTTGTCACTACTGGTGTGGTGATACCTGGTGTCTGCACTGGCGGCGAAGTACCTCTCGTTGTGGCGGTGCTCGAGCTTGTGGTCGTAGCAGTGGGTGTTACATCAGACGTACCCGTAGAAGGTGATGTTTGGGCAGATGTAACAGTTGACGTTGTCACTACTGGTGTGGTGGTACCTGACGTCTCCACTGACGGCGAAGTAGCTCCTCTTGTGGTTGTACTGGTTTCTGTTGTGGTAGCAGTGGGTGTTACACCAGACGTACTTGTGGAAGGTGATGTGGACCCCACACTCGAGGTTATCACTGGCGCTGTTGTTGTATCTATACTCTGCACTGAGGTTGACGTCGGATTTCCTGTTGTTGTGGTTATACCAGGTGAAGTAGTGGTGGGACTTTCCGTTACACCAGAAGTACTTGTAGAAGGTGATGTTTGTGGAGATATTCCACTGGAAGTTGTGACTACTGGTGTGGTCGTACCAGTGGCTTGTGTTGACGTTGCTGATGTAGCTCCTACTGTACTAGCACTAGTTGTCGCTGTGGTGGGAGTTACTGTTGCTCTAGAAGTACTTGATAAAAGTGATGTTTGTGCAGATGTAACAGTTGAAGTTGTCACTACTGGTGTGGTGATATTTGGTGTCTGCACTGACGGCGAAGTAGCTCCTGTTGTGCCGGTGCTCGAGCTTGTGGTCGTAGCAGTGGGTGTTACATCAGACGTACCTGTAGAAGGTGATGTTTGGGCAGATGTAACAGTTGACGTTGTCACTACTGGTGTGGTGGTACCTGACGTCTCCACTGACAGCGAAGTAGCTCCTCCTGTGGTTGTACTGGGTTTTGTGGTGCTAGCAGTGGGTGTTACACTAGACGTACTTGCGGAAGGTGATGTGGACCCCACACTCGAGGTTATCACTGGCGCTGTTGTTGTATCTATACTCTGCACTAAGGTTGACGTCGCACTTCCTGTTGTTGTGGTTATACCAGGTGCAGTAGTGGTGGGACTTTCCGTTACACCAGAAGTACTTGTAGAAGGTGATGTTTGTGGAGATATTCCACTTGAAGTTGGGACTACTGGTGTGGTCGTACCAGTGGCTTGTGATGACGTTGCTGATGTAGCTCCTGTTGTACTAGCACTAGTTGTCGCTGTGGTGGGAGTTACTGTTCCACTAGAAGTACTTGTTAAAGGTGATGTTTGTGCAGATGTAGCAGTTGAAGTTGTCACTACTGGTGTGGTGGTACCTGGTGTCTGCACTGACGGCGAAGTAGCTCCTGTTGTGGCGGTGCTCGAGCCTGTGGTCGTAGCAGTGGGTGTTACAGCAGACGTACCTGTGGCAGATGATCTTTGTGCAGATGTAACAGTTGACGTTGTCACTGCTGGTGTGGTGGTACCTGACGTCTCCACTGACGGCGAAGTAGCTCCTCTTGTGCTGGTACTCGTTCCTGTGGTGGTAGCAGTGGGTGTTACACCAGACGTACTTGTGGAAGGTGATGTGGACCCCACACTCGAGGTTATCACTGGCGCTGTTGTTGTATCTATACTCTGCACTGAGGTTGACGTCGTACTTCCTGTTGTTGTGGTTGTACCAGGTGCAGTAGTGGTGGGACTTTCCGTTACACCAGAAGTACTTGTAGAAGGTGATGTTTGTGGAGATATTCCACTTGAAGTTGTGACTACTGGTGTGGTCGTACCAGTGGCTTGTGTTGACGTTGCTGATGTAGCTCCTGTTGTACTAGCACTAGTTGTCGCTGTGGTGGGAGTTACTGTTCCACTAGAAGTACTTGTTAAAGGTGATGTTTGTGCAGATGTAGCAGTTGAAGTTGTCACTACTGGTGTGGTGGTACCTGGTGTCTGTACTGACGGCGAAGTAGCTCCTGTTGTGCCGGTGCTCGAGCTTGTGGTCGTAGCAGTGGGTGTTACATCAGACGTACCTGTAGAAGGTGATGTTTGGGCAGATGTAGCAGTTGACGTTGTCACTACTGGTGTGGTGGTACCTGACGTCTCCACTGACGGCGAACTAGCTCCTCTTGTGCTGGTACTCGTTCCTGTGGTGGTAGCAGTGGGTGTTACACCAGACGTACTTGTGGAAGGTGATGTGGACACCACACTCGAGGTTATCACTGGCGCTTTTGTTGTATCTATACTTTGCACTGAGGTTGACAAGGTACTTCCTGTTGTTGTGGTTGTACCAGGTGCAATAGTGGTGGGACTTTCCGTTACACCAGAAGTACTTGTAGAAGGTGATGTTTGTGGAGATATTCCACTTGAAGTTGTGACTACTGGTGTGGTCGTACCAGTGGCTTGTGTTGACGTTGCTGATGTAGCTCCTGTTGTACTAGCAGTAGTTGTCGCTGTGGTGGGAGTTACTGTTCCACTAGAAGTACTTGTTAAAGGTGATGTTTGTGCAGATTTAGCAGTTGAAGTTGTCACTACTGGTGTGGTGGTACCTGGTGTCTGCACTGACGGCGAAGTAGCTCCTGTTGTGCCGGTGCTCGAGCCTGTGGTCGTAGCAGTGGGTGTTACAGCAGACGTACCAGTAGAAGATGATCTTTGGGCAGATGTAACAGTTGACGTTGTCACTGCTGGTGTGGTGGTACCTGACGTCTGCACTGACGGCGAAGTGGCTCCTCTTGTGGTTGTACTGGTTTCTGTTGTGGTAGCAGTGGGTGTTACACCAGACGTACTTGTGGACGGTGATGTGGACCCCACACTCGAGGTTATCACTGGCGCTGTTGTTGTATCTATACTCTGCACTGAGGTTGACGTCGTACTTCCTGTTGTTGTGGTTGTACCAGGTGCATTAGTGGTGGGACTTTCCGTTACACCAGAAGTACTTGTAGAAGGTGATGTTTGTGGCGATATTCCACTGGAAGTTGTGACTACTGGTGTGGTCGTACCAGTGGCTTGTGTTGACGTTGCTGATGTAGTTGCTGTTGTACTAGAACTAGTTGTCGCTGTGGTGGGAGTTACTGTTCCACTAGAAGTACTTGTTAAAGGTGATGTTTGTGCAGATGTAGCAGTTGAAGTTGTCACTACTGGTGTGGTGGTACCTGGTGTCTGCACTGACGGCGAAGTAGCTCCTGTTGTGCCGGTGCTCGACCTTGTGGTCGTAGCAGTGGGTGTTACATCAGACGTACCTGTAGAAGGTGATGCTTGGGCAGATGTAACAGTTGACGTTGTCACTACTGGTGTGGTGGTACCTGACGTCTCCACTGACGGCGAAGTAGCTCCTCTTGTGCTGGTACTCGTTCCTGTGGTGGTAGCAGTGGGTGTTACACCAGACGTACTTGTGGAAGGTGATGTGGACCCCACACTCGAGGTTATCACTGGCGCTGTTGTTGTATCTATACTCTGCACTGAGGTTGACGTCGGACTTCCTGTTGTTGTGGTTGTACCAGGTGCAGTAGTGGTGGGACTTTCCGTTACACCAGAAGTACTTGTAGAAGGTGATGTTTGTGGAGATATTCCACTTGAAGTTGTGACTACTGGTGTGGTCGTACCAGTGGCTTGTGTTGACGTTGCTGATGTAGCTCCTGTTGTACTAGCACTAGTTGTCGCTGTGGTGGGAGTTACTGTTCCACTAGAAGTACTTGTTAAAGGTGATGTTTGTGCAGATGTAGCAGTTGAAGTTGTCACTACTGGTGTGGTGGTACCTGGTGTCTGTACTGACGGCGAAGTAGCTCCTGTTGTGCCGGTGCTCGAGCTTGTGGTCGTAGCAGTGGGTGTTACAGCAGACGTACCTGTAGAAGGTGATGTTTGGGCAGATGTAACAGTTGACGTTGTCACTACTGGTGTGGTGGTACCTGACGTCTCCACTGACGGCGAAGTAGCTCCTCTTGTGCTGGTACTCGTTCCTGTGGTGGTAGCAGTGGGTGTTACACCAGACGTACTTGTGGAAGGTGATGTGGACCCCACACTCGAGGTTATCACTGGCGCTGTTGTTGTATCTATACTCTGCACTGAGGTTGACGTCGCACTTCCTGTTGTTGTGGTTGTACCAGGTGCAGTAGTGGTGGGACTTTCCGTTACACCAGAAGTACTTGTAGAAGGTGATGTTTGTGGAGATATTCCACTGGAAGTTGTGACTACTGGTGTGGTCGTACCAGTGGCTTGTGTTGACGTTGCTGATGTAGCTCCTGTTGTACTAGCACTAGTTGTCGCTGTGGTGGGAGTTACTGTTCCACTAGAAGTACTTGTTAAAGGTGATGTTTCTGCAGATGTAGTAGTTGAAGTTGTCACTACTGGTGTGGTGGTACCTGGTGTCTGCACTGACGGCGAAGTAGCTCCTGTTGTGCCGGTGCTCGACCTTGTGGTCGTAGCAGTGGGTGTTACAGCAGACGTACCTGTAGAAGGTGATGTTTGGGCAGATGTAACAGTTGACGTTGTCACTACTGGTGTGGTGGTACCTGACGTCTCCACTGACGGCGAAGTAGCTCCTCTTGTGCTGGTACTCGTTCCTGTGGTGGTAGCAGTGGGTGTTACACTAGACGTACTTGTGGAAGGTGATGTGGACCCCACACTCGAGGTTATCACTGGCGCTGTTGTTGTATCTATACTCTGCACTGAGGTTGACGTCGCACTTCCTGTTGTTGTGGTTATACCAGGTGGAGTAGTGGTGGGACTCTCTGTTACACCAGAAGTACTTGTAGAAGGTGATGTTTGTGGAGATATTCCACTGGAAGTTGTGACTACTGGTGTGGTCGTACCAGTGGCTTGTGTTGACGTTGCTGATGTAGCTCCTACTGTACTAGCACTAGTTGTCGCTGTGGTGAGACTTACTGTTGCTCTAGAAGTACTTGATAAAAGTGATGTTTGTGCAGATGTAACAGTTGAAGTTGTCACTACTGGTGTGGTGATACCTGGTGTCTCCACTGACGGCGAAGTAGCTCCTCTTGTGCTGGTACTCGTTCCTGTGGTGGTAGCAGTGGGTGTTACACCAGACGTACTTGTGGAAGGTGATGTGGACCCCACACTCGAGGTTATCACTGGCGCTGTTGTTGTATCTATACTCTGCACTGAGGTTGACGTCGCACTTCCTGTTGTTGTGGTCGTACCAGGTGCAGTAGTGGTGGGATTTTCCGTTACACCAGAAGCATTTGTAGAAGGTGATGTTTGTGGAGATATTCCACTGGAAGTTGTGACTACTGGTGTGGTCGCACCAGTGGCTTGTGTTGACGTTGCTGATGTAGCTCCTGTTGTACTAGCACTAGTTGTCGCTGTGGTGGGAGTTACTGTTCCACTAGAAGTACTTGTTAAAGGTGATGTTTGTGCAGATGTAGCAGTTGAAGTTGTCACTACTGGTGTGGTGGTACCTGGTGTCTGCACTGACGGCGAAGTAGCTCCTGTTGTGGCGGTGCTCGAGCTTGTGGTCGTAGCAGTGGGTGTTACATCAGACGTACCTGTAGAAGGTGATGTTTGGGCAGATGTAACAGTTGACGTTGTCACTACTGGTGTGGTGGTACCTGACGTCTCCAATGACGGCGAAGTAGCTAATCTTGTGCTGGTACTCGTTCCTGTGGTGGTAGCAGTGGGTGTTACACTAGACGTACTTGTGGAAGGTGATGTGGACCCCACACTCGAGGTTATCACTGCCGCTGTCGTTGTATCTATACTCTGCACTGAGGTTGACGTCGCATTTCCTGTTGTGGTGGTTATACCAGGTGCAGTAGTGGTGGGACTCTCCGTTACACCAGAAGTACTTGTAGAAGGTGATGTTTGTGGAGATATACCACTGGAAGTTGTGACTACTGGTGTGGTCGTACCAGTGGCTTGTGTTGACGTTGCTGATGTAGCTCCTGTTGTACTAGCACTAGTTGTCGCTGTGGTGGGAGTTACTGTTCCACTAGAAGTACTTGTTAAAGGTGATGTTTGTGCAGATGTAGCAGTTGAAGTTGTCACTACTGGTGTGGTGGTACCTGGTGTCTGCACTGACGGCGAAGTAGCTCCTGTTGTGCCGGTGCTCGAGCTTGTGGTCGTAGCAGTGGGTGTTACATCAGACGTACCTGTAGAAGGTGATGTTTGGGCAGATGTAACAGTTGACGTTGTCACTACTGGTGTGGTGGTACCTGACGTCTCCACTGACGGCGAAGTAGCTCCTCTTGTGCTGGTACTCGTTCCTGTGGTGGTAGCAGTGGGTGTTACACCAGACGTACTTGTGGAAGGTGATGTGGACCCCACACTCGAGGTTATCACTGGCGCTGTTGTTGTATCTATACTCTGCACTGAGGTTGACGTCGCACTTCCTGTTGTTGTGGTTGTACCAGGTGGAGTAGTGGTGGGACTTTCCGTTACACCAGAAGTACTTGTAGAAGGTGATGTTTGTGGAGATATTCCACTGGAAGTTGTGACTACTGGTGTGGTCGTACCAGTGGCTTGTGTTGACGTTGCTGATGTAGCTCCTGTTGTACTAGCACTAATTGTCGCTGTGGTGGGAGTTACTGTTCCACTAGAAGTACTTGTTAAAGGTGATGTTTGTCCAGATGTAGTAGTTGAAGTTGTCACTACTGGTGTGGTGGTACCTGGTGTCTGCACTGACGGCGAAGTAGCTCCTGTTGTGCCGGTGCTCGACCTTGTGGTCGTAGCAGTGGGTGTTACAGCAGACGTACCTGTAGAAGGTGATGTTTGGGCAGATGTAACAGTTGACGTTGTCACTACTGGTGTGGTGGTACCTGACGTCTCCACTGACGGCGAAGTAGCTCCTCTTGTGGTTGTACTGGTTTCTGTTGTGGTAGCAGTGGGTGGTACACTAGACGTACTTGTGGAAGGTGATGTGGACCCCACACTCGAGGTTATCACTGGCGCTGTTGTTGTATCTATACTCTGCACTGAGGTTGACGTCGCACTTTCTGTTGTTGTGGTTATACCAGGTGCAGTAGTGGTGGGACTTTCCGTTACACCAGAAGTACTTGTAGAAGGTGATGTTTGTGGAGATATTCCACTGGAAGTTGTGACTACTGGTGTGGTCGTACCAGTGGCTTGTGTTGACGTTGCTGATGTAGCTCCTCTTGTACTAGAACTAGTTGTCGCTGTGGTGGGAGTTACTGTTCCACTAGAATTACTTGTTAAAGGTGATGTTTGTGCAGATGTAGCAGTTGAAGTTGTCACTACTGGTGTGGTGGTACCTGGTGTCTGCACTGACGGCGAAGTAGCTCCTGTTGTGCCGGTGCTCGAGCTTGTGGTCGTAGCAGTGGGTGTTACATTAGACGTACCTGTAGAAGGTGATGTTTGGGCAGATGTAACAGTTGACGTTGTCACTACTGGTGTGGTGGTACCTGACGTCTCCACTGACGGCGAAGTAGCTCCTGTTGTGCTGGTACTCGTTCCTGTGGTGGTAGCAGTGGGTGTTACACTAGACGTACTTGTGGAAGGTGATGTGGACCCCACACTCGAGGTTATCACTGGCGCTGTTGTTGTATCTATACTCTGCACTGAGGTTGACGTCGGACTTCCTGTTGTTGTGGTTGTACCAGGTGCAGTAGTGGTGGGACTTTCCGTTACACCAGAAGTACTTGTAGAAGGTGATGTTTGTGGAGATATTCCACTGGAAGTTGTGACTACTGGTGTGGTCGTACCAGTGGCTTGTGTTGACGTTGCTGATGTAGCTCCTACTGTACTAGCACTAGTTGTCGCTGTGGTGGGAGTTACTGTTGCTCTAGAAGTACTTGATAAAAGTGATGTTTGTGCAGATGTAACAGTTGAAGTTGTCACTACTGGTGTGGTGGTACCTGACGTCTCCACTGACGGCGAAGTAGCTCCTCTTGTGGTTGTACTGGTTTCTGTGGTGGTAGCAGTGGGTGTTACACCAGACGTACTTGTGGAAGGTGATGTGGACCCCACACTCGAGGTTATCACTGGCGCTGTTGTTGTATCTATACTCTGCACTGAGGTTGACGTCGCACTTCCTGTTGTTGTGGTTATATCAGGGGAAGTAGTGGTGGGACTCTCCGTTACACCAGAAGTACTTGTAGAAGGTGATGTTTGTGGAGATATTCCACTGGAAGTTGTGACTACTGGTGTGGTCGTACCAGTGGCTTGTGTTGACGTTGCTGATGTAGCTCCTGTTGCACTAGCACTAGTTGTCGCTGTGGTGGGAGTTACTGTTCCACTAGAAGTACTTGTTAAAGGTGATGTTTGTCCAGATGTAGCAGTTGAAGTTGTCACTACTGGTGTGGTGGTACCTGGTGTCTGCACTGACGGCGAAGTAGCTCCTGTCGTGCCGGTGCTCGACCTTGTGGTCGTAGCAGTGGGTGTTACATCAGACGTACCTGTAGAAGGTGATGTTTGGGCAGATGTAACAGTTGACGTTGTCACTACTGGTGTGGTGGTACCTGACGTCTCCACTGACGGCGAAGTAGCTCCTCTTGTGCTGGTACTCGTTCCTGTGGTGGTAGCAGTGGGTGTTACACCAGACGTACTTGTGGAAGGTGATGTGGACCCCACACTCGAGGTTATCACTGGCGCTGTTGATGTATCTATTCTCTGCACTGAGGTTGACGTCGCACTTCCTGTTGTTGTGGTTGTACGAGGTGCAGTAGTGGTGGGACTTTCCGTTACACCAGAAGTACTTGTAGAAGGTGATGTTTGTGGAGATATTCCACTGGAAGTTGTGACTACTGGTGTGGTCGTACCAGTGGCTTGTGTTGACGTTGCTGATGTAGCTCCTGTTGCACTAGCACTAGTTGTCGCTGTGGTGGGAGTTACTGTTCCACTAGAAGTACTTGTTAAAGGTGATGTTTGTCCAGATGTAGCAGTTGAAGTTGTCACTACTGGTGTGGTGGTACCTGGTGTCTGCACTGACGGCGAAGTAGCTCCTGTCGTGCCGGTGCTCGACCTTGTGGTCGTAGCAGTGGGTGTTACATCAGACGTACCTGTAGAAGGTGATGTTTGGGCAGATGTAACAGTTGACGTTGTCACTACTGGTGTGGTGGTACCTGACGTCTCCACTGACGGCGAAGTAGCTCCTCTTGTGCTGGTACTCGTTCCTGTGGTGGTAGCAGTGGGTGTTACACTAGACGTACTTGTGGAAGGTGATGTGGACCCCACACTCGAGGTTATCACTGGCGCTGTTGTTGTATCTATACTCTGCACTGAGGTTGACGTCGCACTTCCTGTTGTTGTGGTTATACCAGGTGGAGTAGTGGTGGGACTCTCTGTTACACCAGAAGTACTTGTAGAAGGTGATGTTTGTGGAGATATTCCACTGGAAGTTGTGACTACTGGTGTGGTCGTACCAGTGGCTTGTGTTGACGTTGCTGATGTAGCTCCTACTGTACTAGCACTAGTTGTCGCTGTGGTGAGACTTACTGTTGCTCTAGAAGTACTTGATAAAAGTGATGTTTGTGCAGATGTAACAGTTGAAGTTGTCACTACTGGTGTGGTGATACCTGGTGTCTGCACTGACGGCGAAGTAGCTCCTGTTGTGGCGGTGCTCGAGCTTGTGGTCGTAGCAGTGGGTGTTACATCAGACGTACCTGTAGAAGGTGATGTTTGGGCAGATGTAACAGATGACGTTGTCACTACTGGTGTGGTGGTACCTGACGTATCCACTGACGGCGAAGTAGCTCCTCTTGTGCTGGTACTCGTTCCTGTGGTGGTAGCAGTGGGTGTTACACCAGACGTACTTGTGGAAGGTGATGTGGACCCCACACTCGAGGTTATCACTGGCGCTGTTGTTGTATCTATACTCTGCACTGAGGTTGACGTCGGACTTCCTGTTGTTGTGGTTGTACCAGGTGCAGTAGTGGTGGGACTTTCCGTTACACCAGAAGTACTTGTAGAAGGTGATGTTTGTGGAGATATTCCACTGGAAGTTGTGACTACTGGTGTGGTCGTACCAGTGGCTTGTGTTGACGTTGCTGATGTAGCTCCTGTTGTACTAGCACTAGTTGTCGCTGTGGTGGGAGTTACTGTTCCACTAGAAGTACTTGTTAAAGGTGATGTTTGTGCAGATGTAGTAGTTGAAGTTGTCACTACTGGTGTGGTGGTACCTGGTGTCTGCACTGACGGCGAAGTAGCTCCTGTTGTGCCGGTGCTCGAGCTTGTGGTCGTAGCAGTGGGTGTTACATCAGACGTACCTGTAGAAGGTGATGTTTGGGCAGATGTAACAGTTGACGTTGTCACTACTGGTGTGGTGGTACCTGACGTCTCCACTGACGGCGAAGTAGCTCCTCTTGTGCTGGTACTCGTTCCTGTGGTGGTAGCAGTGGGTGTTACACTAGACGTACTTGTGGAAGGTGATGTGGACCCCACACTCGAGGTTATCACTGGCGCTGTTGTTGTATCTATACTCTGCACTGAGGTTGACGTCGGACTTCGTGTTGTTGTGGTTATACCAGGTGCAGTAGTGGTGGGACTCTCCGTTACACCAGAAGTTCTTGTAGAAGGTGATGTTTGTGGAGATATTCCACTTGAAGTTGTGACTACTGGTGTGGTCGTACCAGTGGCTTGTGTTGACGTTGCTGATGTAGCTCCTGTTGTACTAGCACTAGTTGTCGCTGTGGTGGGAGTTACTGTTCCACTAGAAGTACTTGTTAAAGGTGATGTTTGTGCAGATGTAGCAGTTGAAGTTGTCACTACTGGTGTGGTGGTCCCTGACGTCTGTACTGACGGCGAAGTAGCTCCTCTTGTGCTGGTACTCGTTCCTGTGGTGGTAGCAGTGGGTGTTACACCAGACGTACTTGTGGAAGGTGATGTGGACCCCACACTCGAGGTTATCACTGGCGCTGTTGTTGTATCTATACTCTGCACTGAGGTTGACGTCGCACTTCCTGTTGTTGTGGTTATACCAGGTGGAGTAGTGGTGGGACTGTCTGTTACACCAGAAGTACTTGTAGAAGGTGATGTTTGTGGAGATATTCCACTTGAAGTTGTGACTACTGGTGTGGTCGTACCAGTGGCTTGTGTTGACGTTGCTGATGTAGCTCCTACTGTACTAGCACTAGTTGTCGCTGTGGTGAGACTTACTGTTGCTCTAGAAGTACTTGATAAAAGTGATGTTTGTGCAGATGTAACAGTTGAAGTTGTCACTACTGGTGTGGTGATACCTGGTGTCTGCACTGACGGCGAAGTAGCTCCTGTTGTGCCGGTGCTCGAGCTTGTGGTCGTAGCAGTGGGTGTTACATCAGACGTACCTGTAGAAGGTGATGTTTGGGCAGATGTAACAGATGACGTTGTCACTACTGGTGTGGTGGTACCTGACGTATCCACTGACGGCGAAGTAGCTCCTCTTGTGCTGGTACTCGTTCCTGTGGTGGGAGCAGTGGGTGTTACACCAGACGTACTTGTGGAAGGTGATGTGGACCCCACACTCGAGGTTATCACTGGCGCTGATGTTGTATCTATACTCTGCACTGAGGTTGACGTCGCACTTCCTGTTGTTGTGGTTGTACCAGGTGCAGTAGTGGTGGGACTTTCCGTTACACCAGAAGTACTTGTAGAAGGTGATGTTTGTGGAGGTATTCCACTGGAAGTTCTGACTACTGGTGTGGTCGTACCAGTGGCTTGTGTTGACGTTGCTGATGTAGCTCCTGTTGTACTAGCACTAGTTGTCGCTGTGGTGGGAGTTACTGTTCCACTAGAAGTGCTTGTTAAAGGTGATGTTTGTGCAGATGTAACAGTTGAAGTTGTCACTACTGGTGTGGTGGTACCTGGTGTCTGCACTGACGGCGAAGTAGCTGCTGTTGTGCCGGTGCTCGAGCTTGTGGTCGTAGCAGTGGGTGTTACATCAGACGTACTTGTAGAAGGTGATGTTTGGGCAGATGTAGCAGTTGAAGTTGTCACTACTGGTGTGGTGGTACCTGACGTCTCCACTGACGGCGAAGTAGCTCCTCTTGTGCTGGTACTCGTTCCTGTGGTGGTAGCAGTGGGTGTTACACTAGACGTACTTGTGGAAGGTGATGTGGACCCCACACTCGAGGTTATCACTGGCGCTGTTGTTGTATCTATACTCTGCACTGAGGTTGACGTCGGACTTCGTGTTGTTGTGGTTATACCAGGTGCAGTAGTGGTGGGACTCTCCGTTACACCAGAAGTACTTGTAGAAGGTGATGTTTGTGGAGATATTCCACTTGAAGTTGTGACTACTGGTGTGGTCGTACCAGTGGCTTGTGTTGACGTTGCTGATGTAGCTCCTGTTGTACTAGCACTAGTTGTCGCTGTGGTGGGAGTTACTGTTCCACTAGAAGTACTTGTTAAAGGTGATGTTTGTGCAGATGTAGCAGTTGAAGTTGTCACTACTGGTGTGGTGGTGCCTGACGTCTGTACTGACGGCGAAGTAGCTCCTCTTGTGCTGGTACTCGTTCCTGTGGTGGTAGCAGTGGGTGTTACACCAGACGTACTTGTGGAAGGTGATGTGGACCCCACACTCGAGGTTATCACTGGCGCTGTTGTTGTATCTATACTCTGCACTGAGGTTGACGTCGGACTTCGTGTTGTTGTGGTTATACCAGGTGCAGTAGTGGTGGGACTCTCCGTTACACCAGAAGTACTTGTAGAAGGTGATGTTTGTGGAGATATTCCACTTGAAGTTGTGACTACTGGTGTGGTCGTACCAGTGGCTTGTGTTGACGTTGCTGATGTAGCTCCTGTTGTACTAGCACTAGTTGTCGCTGTGGTGGGAGTTACTGTTCCACTAGAAGTACTTGTTAAAGGTGATGTTTGTGCAGATGTAGCAGTTGAAGTTGTCACTACTGGTGTGGTGGTGCCTGACGTCTCCACTGACGGCGAAGTAGCTCCTCTTGTGCTGGTACTCGTTCCTGTGGTGGTAGCAGTGGGTGTTACACCAGACGTACTTGTGGAAGGTGATGTGGACCCCACACTCGAGGTTATCACTGGCGCTGTTGTTGTATCTATACTCTGCACTGAGGTTGACGTCGCACTTCCTGTTGTTGTGGTTATACCAGGTGGAGTAGTGGTGGGACTCTCTGTTACACCAGAAGTACTTGTAGAAGGTGATGTTTGTGGAGATATTCCACTGGAAGTTGTGACTACTGGTGTGGTCGTACCAGTGGCTTGTGTTGACGTTGCTGATGTAGCTCCTACTGTACTAGCACTAGTTGTCGCTGTGGTGAGACTTACTGTTGCTCTAGAAGTACTTGATAAAAGTGATGTTTGTGCAGATGTAACAGTTGAAGTTGTCACTACTGGTGTGGTGATACCTGGTGTCTGCACTGACGGCGAAGTAGCTCCTGTTGTGCCGGTGCTCGAGCTTGTGGTCGTAGCAGTGGGTGTTACATCAGACGTACCTGTAGAAGGTGATGTTTGGGCAGATGTAACAGATGACGTTGTCACTACTGGTGTGGTGGTACCTGACGTATCCACTGACGGCGAAGTAGCTCCTCTTGTGCTGGTACTCGTTCCTGTGGTGGTAGCAGTGGGTGTTACACCAGACGTACTTGTGGAAGGTGATGTGGACCCCACACTCGAGGTTATCACTGGCGCTGTTGTTGTATCTATACTCTGCACTGAGGTTGACGTCGCACTTCCTGTTGTTGTGGTTGTACCAGGTGCAGTAGTGGTGGGACTTTCCGTTACACCAGAAGTACTTGTAGAAGGTGATGTTTGTGGAGATATTCCACTGGAAGTTCTGACTACTGGTGTGGTCGTACCAGTGGCTTGTGTTGACGTGGCTGATGTAGCTCCTGTTGTACTAGCACTAGTTGTCGCTGTGGTGGGAGTTACTGTTCCACTAGAAGTACTTGTTAAAGGTGATGTTTGTGCAGATGTAGTAGTTGAAGTTGTCACTACTGGTGTGGTGGTACCTGGTGTCTGCACTGACGGCGAAGTAGCTCCTGTTGTGCCGGTGGTCGACCTTGTGGTCGTAGCAGTGGGTGTTACATCAGACGTACCTGTAGAAGGTGATGTTTGGGCAGATGTAACAGTTGACGTTGTCACTACTGGTGTGGTGGTATCTGACGTCTCCACTGACGGCGAGGTAGGTCCTCTTGTGGTTGTACTGGTTTCTGTAGTGGTAGCAGTGGGTGTTACACTAGACGTACTTGTAGAAGGTGATGTGGACCCCACACTCGAGGTTATCACCGGCGCTGTTGTTGTATCTATACTCTGCACTGAGGTTGACGTCGGACTTCCTGTTGTTGTGGTTATACCAGGTGCAGTAGTCGTGGGACTCTCCGTTACACCAGAAGTACTTGTAGAAGGTGATGTTTGTGGAGATATTCCAGTTGAAGTTGTGACTACCGGTGTGGTCGTACGAGTGGCTTGTGTTGACGTTGCTGATGTAGCTCCTGTTGTACTAGCACTAGTTGTCGCTGTGGTGGGAGTTACTGTTCCACTAGAAGTGCTTGTTAAAGGTGATGTTTGTGCAGATGTAATAGTTGAAGTTGTCACTACTGGTGTGGTGGTACCTGGTGTCTGCACTGACGGCGAAGTAGCTGCTGTTGTGCCGGTGCTCGAGCTTGTGGTCGTAGCAGTGGGTGTTACATCAGACGTACTTGTAGAAGGTGATGTTTGGGCAGATGTAGCAGTTGAAGTTGTCACTACTGGTGTGGTGGTACCTGGTGTCTGCACTGACGGCGAAGTAGCTCCTGTGGTGCCGGTGCTCGACCGTCTGGTCGTAGCAGTGGGTGTTACACCAGACGTACTTGTGGAAGGTGATGTTTGTGGAGATATTCCACTGGAAGTTGTGACTACTGGTATGGTCGTACCAGTGGCTTGTGTTGACGTTGCTGATGTAGCTCCTGTTGTACTAGCACTAGTTGTCGCTGTGGTGGGAGTTACTGTTGAACTAGAAGTACTTGTTAAAGGTGATGTTTGTCCAGATGTAGTAGTTGAAGTTGTCACTACTGGTGTGGTGGTACCTGGTGTCTGCACTGACGGCGAAATAGCTCCTGTTGTGCCGGTGCTCAACCTTGTGGTCGTAGCAGTGGGTGTTACATCAGACGTACCTGTAGAAGGTGATGTTTGGGCAGATGTAACAGTTGACGTTGTCACTACTGGTGTGGTCGTACCTGACGTCTCCACTGACGGCGAAGTAGGTCCTCTTGTGCTGGTACTCGTTCCTGTGGTGGTAGCAGTGGGTGTTACAATAGACGTACTTGTGGAAGGTGATGTGGACCCCACACTCGAGGTTATCACTGGCGCTGTTGTTGTATCTATACTCTGCACTGAGGTTGACGTCGGACTTCCTGTTGTTGTGGTTATACCAGGTGCAGTAGTGGTGGGACTTTCCGTTACACCAGAAGTACTTGTAGAAGGTGATGTTTGTGGAGATATTCCACTGGAAGTTGTGACTACTGGTGTGGTCGTACCAGTGGCTTGTGTTGACGTTGCTGATGTAGCTCCTGTTGTACTAGCACTAGTTGTCGCTGTGGTGGGAGTTACTGTTCCACTAGAAGTACTTGTTAAAGGTGATGTTTGTGCAGATGTAGTAGTTGAAGTTGTCACTACTGGTGTGGTGGTACCTGGTGTCTGCACTGACGGCGAAGTAGCTCCTGTTGTGCCGGTGCTCGACCTTGTGGTCGTAGCAGTGGGTGTTACATCAGACGTACCTGTAGAAGGTGATGTTTGGGCAGATGTAGCAGCTGAAGTTGTCACTACTGGTGTGGTGGTACCTGGTGTCTGCACTGACGGCGAAGTAGCCCCTGTGGTGCCGGTGCTCGACCTTGTGGTCGTAGCAGTGGGTGTTACACCAGACGTACTTGTGGAAGGTGATGTTTGTGGAGATATTCCACTGGAAGTTGTGACTACTGGTGTGGTCGTACCAGTGGCTTGTGTTGACGTTGCTGATGTAGCTCCTGTTGTACTAGCACTAGTTGTCGCTGTGGTGGGAGTTACTGTTCCACTAGAAGTACTTGTTAAAGGTGATGTTTGTCCAGATGTAGTAGTTGAAGTTGTCACTACTGGTGTGGTGGTACCTGGTGTCTGCACTGACGGCGAAATAGCTCCTGTTGTGCCGGTGCTCGACCTTGTGGTCGTAGCAGTGGGTGTTACATCAGACGTACCTGTAGAAGGTGATGTTTGGGCAGATGTAACAGTTGACGTTGTCACTACTGGTGTGGTGGTACCTGACGTCTCCACTGACGGCGAAGTAGGTCCTCTTGTGCTGGTACTCGTTCCTGTGGTGGTAGCAGTGGGTGTTACAATAGACGTCCTTGTGGAAGGTGATGTGGACCCCACACTCGAGGTTATCACTGGCGCTGTTGTTGTATCTATACTCTGCACTGAGGTTGACGTCGGACTTCCTGTTGTTGTGGTTATACCAGGTGGAGTAGTGGTGGGACTCTCCGTTACACCAGAAGTACTTGTAGAAGGTGATGTTTGTGGAGATATTCCACTTGAAGTTGTGACTACTGGTGTGGTCGTACCAGTGGCTTGTGTTGACGTTGCTGATGTAGCTCCTGTTGTACTAGCACTAGTTGTCGCTGTGGTGGGAGTTACTGTTCCACTAGAAGTACTTGTTAAAGGTGATGTTTGTGCAGATGTAGTAGTTGAAGATATCACTACTGGTGTGGTGGTACCTGGTGTCTGCACTGACGGCGAAGTAGCTGCTGTTGTGCCGGTGCTCGAGCTTGTGGTCGTAGCAGTGGGTGTTACATCAGACGTACTTGTAGAAGGTGATGTTTGGGCAGATGTAGCAGGTGAAGTTGTCACTACTGGTGTGGTGGTACCTGGTCTCTGCACTGACGGCGAAGTAGCTCCTGTGGTGCCGGTGCTCGACCGTCTGGTCGTAGCAGTGGGTGTTACACCAGACGTACTTGTGGAAGGTGATGTTTGTGGAGATATTCCACTGGAAGTTGTGACTACTGGTGTGGTCGTAGCAGTGGCTTGTGTTGACGTTGCTGATGTAGCTCCTGTTGTACTAGCACTAGTTGTCGCTGTGGTGGGAGTTACTGTTCCACTAGAAGTACTTGTTAAAGGCGATGTTTGTGCAGATGTAGCAGTTGAAGTTGTCACTACTGGTGTGGTGGTACCTGGTGTCTGTACTGACGGCGAAGTAGCTCCTGTTGTGCCGGTGCTCGAGCTTGTGGTCGTAGCAGTGGGTGTTACATCAGACGTACCTGTAGAAGGTGATGTTTGGGCAGATGTAACAGTTGACGTTGTCACTACTGGTGTGGTGGTACCTGACGTCTCCACTGACGGCGAAGTAGCTCCTCTTGTGCTGGTACTCGTTCCTGTGGTGGTAGCAGTGGGTGTTACACCAGACGTACTTGTGGAAGGTGATGTGGACCCCACACTCGAGGTTATCACTGGCGCTGTTGTTGTATCTATACTCTGCACTGAGGTTGACGTCGGACTTCCTGTTCTTGTGGTTATACCAGGTGGAGTAGTGGTGGGACTCTCCGTTACACCAGAAGTACTTGTAGAAGGTGATGTTTGTGGAGATATTCCACTTGAAGTTGTGACTACTGGTGTGGTCGTACCAGTGGCTTGTGTTGACGTTGCTGATGTAGCTCCTGTTGTACTAGCACTAGTTGTCGCTGTGGTGGGAGTTACTGTTCCACTAGAAGTACTTGTTAAAGGTGATGTTTGTGCAGATGTAGCAGTTGAAGTTGTCACTACTGGTGTGGTGGTACCT